>CM068367.1:1366937210-1367289710 GCA_034769895.1 Magicicada septendecula | reverse complement strand
ACTTGTTTGGCCAGTCTGGAATCAGACAGTCTTTCTATATATTCGTTCCATCGTTGTTTGTAATCTTTTAATTTTGCATTCAAGTTAAAAACTTGTAACTCTTCTCTTATGGTCTCAATAAATTCTTTATACGGCCAAATCTAGAACATCTTTTAACTCCTCTTAAGAACACCATTTCTGAGGCCTGTATTTTACTGTCTTATTTCTTGTTTACTGTCCATAGTTCACACCCATAGGACAGTACAGACACTGCCATAACTTTGTAGAACTTTAATTTTGTATGTCGACGTACCTTGTTTCCAAAAGAACAGTTAATTGTCCCACAGATGTTCTGAAACTTACCTAACTTAACGTCAATATGGTAATTCCTATTATAGCCAATACCATTTCCCTCAAAATTAAAATGGCTCACCTGTTCTAGAATTCGATCATTTTTGTTCTTATTGGCTCCTTGCCTCGAAATGTCATTACCTTTGTTTTTATAGTGACAATTTTCATATTGTATTGTTTGCAAATCTGATGAATCTTAAAAACAGATTTTTACAAAGCACATCCTGTATTTTGAAGTTCACCAATTCGTTATCAAACAATTCCTTACCAGATCGTCAATATAAATGTTAACAAGAGTAGGTGATATGCTGGATCCTTGTCTAAACTATTGCACCTTGATTGACAGATATTTGTTGAGATATTATACAATTATTTTTAACAGCCATTCTTGTTATACTTTTTTTATACGTAGTGTAATTGTTTATAAAGCAAGACGTGTGTTTCATGTTAGGTGAATACCATAGACTTGAAACGTGTACATTCTTATTTTGAAAAATTACAAATAAGAACAGCCGTTGACGCAAGCCAGTACTTTAATTGTGGCTGGATGAAAATAAAATATTATCGTCTATCCTCGGCCGCTCCACGTGCCGATAATTAGTCGGATGATAGATGAAGTACATCAGAGAGGTCGGTGGCCCTCTCTGGCGGTTCAGGTGGCGCCGCAATCAATTGCCCATAACCACGTTTCAATTTCGGTAGACATAAGCACACAAGCTACTTCGCCAGCTCTCCACATTTATCGCTGCGTATCAATGACAGTCTGAGCTCCTCACTGTCATTTACAGTTTCTATATCTTCCCATCAAGTTTTTCCCACAGTTCGCTAATCGCTTTCACGCTGAGACGATGTCTTGTTATCATCTTGTTTTTTCTGTTCTCTCCTTCAACCCGTAGTATTACGGCGTCATATTGTGCAGTGGAAACAAAATACAGACACCAATGAAGTCATTAATTATCAGCTTTAATTTAGTCACAAATAACAATTTGTAATCAACAAGGTACTCTAATATAATAATTCAAGCTAAATTTGTCCACACGCAAATAATAACCTGAATTATTAGAGTTCCGCACTAATTATAACACAATAATTACTTTCCACTAATCCGCGACAATGACTTGATCCGCACCCTTCAATCTCGCCAAGTTCAACTAACTTCTAATCCAACCGTTGATGCTTATATGAGTCCCGCATGGTTCCAGAATAATTTTCCATTCTTTTGACGGCGTGCCAGCATAAGTTGCATAGTTATAAGTACTGGAACACTCTAGAGGTTACTTGACTGCGCGGCCTTGACACAGACACTGCACCTGCCGATGTTTCGAGATCGTTACGTAATTGTAGTAGTAAAATGTTATGTTGATTGCCCTTTGCCTCCAGCAAATGTTTCATTTACACCAAACATTTCGCATTTTCGCTACCACCGACACATTGTCATCATCATCATCATCATCATCACCTTGCACAGATCAAGCGCTATCACGACTGGTACAAATCACGCCTATTATACGAGATCTACCTTCAGCTAGAAACTGCAGCTACAAACTGTATTTTACGTAACATATTTCAAACTTAGAAGTCTCCAATCCTCTCCAGGCTCGATTGATTTCTTTTGAATTCGTAGTGTCAAATCACCATAATCTTCTGAATGGACTGAAGACCATGTCGGAAGGAGATAGACTAGAGCTGGTCACTCCAAGGCTGCTTCTTCGGATATCCCACACCTCTCGATCCGTTCGGCTTATAATTCAATAGTTGTGTAGGGAAGAGGCAGTTATCCATTCGGTTAAAGTGTTCCAACCTTTTTACCTGTGTCTACGACGTGAGAGAAACCAGCTGAACTTTGATACAGCTCATGATACAGTTAACTTAATTTATAAATGACTTGCATTACGGTCAGTGTATATTTGTCTGTTTTTCTTTATTTGAAAAATCATTATAAACATTGTCTTCTTCTTCTTCTTCTTCTTCTTCTTCTTCTTCTTCTTCTTCTTCTTCTTCTTCTTCTTCTTCTTCTTCTTCTTCTTCTTTTACAAGGATTAAATCACATATGGTTTTGTGTTATATTTGACTTATCTCCGGGCTATTATTCCGTGGTCCAATCCTGCCGCTACGAACAGACGTTTCGGCCTCTCCTATGGAGCCATCTTCAGTGTGAGAACGTAGTGGACGACGGCCTAATAGACCGGAGACAAGTCAATTATATTGTAACACGGTTGACGCCGGCCGTGAAAGCCTTAGGTAAAAATATGGTTTGTTCCGCTCCCAAGCGGATATACGAGAGCTGGTGACTCAAGCACTTCTTGGGACTCACCACACTTCTCCGTCTCGTCGGCTTATAATTCAATAGTTGTATGGTGATGCGGCAATCATCCATTCGGCTAAGACAGTGGTTCCCAAAGTGGGGTCCGCGACAATGTCTCAGGGGATCCGCAGACACTTTTAAGGAAAAACAGAATATACTGTAATTTTATCCGATTTTTTAGGCTTTAGAATCTACATTTTAGATTTTTAAGACAATTAGTATTAAAAGATTCCAGTATTTTTTTTTGTTCAAACTAACTGTAATTGTAAAAATAATTTCAAAGCAATAGCTTTAATACTGTCTTTAAATTATGTCGTGTAGCAGATCTATTTGTCAGCAGAACTGACTACACCTCTCTCTTAAACTACAAGAATATTCATTGGCAGAACTTTCAACTGACAGTTCATTAAAATTATAGTTTTCGCAATTACAGCTAGCTGACATCTGGTTATTGAAGTTATACTTCTTTAGGCGCGTTGAGGGTGAAATTTTAGTATGTAACGAAATGCGCGCGCACCATGCAACGGAAACAGGATGATTAACAGGATGAAGTTAGCCGTGAACAACGAGCCTGAGGCCAAAAAATCAAAACAATTCGGTCGCGGCCCCGATGGACCTGCTGCTAATGATCGTGAATGGATATATAATTAAATAACTTTATATACATTGTGCTGTGAAATATTGTTCGGTGACAAAAATTGTGTAACCAAATTTTAATAAGTGTTTAAAAATATTTGAGGTTAATTTTTTTATGATGTGTGAAAATAATCATGGAACTGTGAGTGTCTATTTTTATTCAAACCTGAGAAGTTGCTATATAAAACAAATCATTACACCACGTAAAACAAGTTTCTATACACTTTGTAAAAGGCTATAAATGTCAAATATTTAATTTTTGTATTCAGAATATACAAAACTTTGTTTATACATTTGTTATTTCAATCTTTTTAATAATAATAGATATTATTAAATAATATCCATCAGTTTGTGAATTTTAATGGTACAAACTAAGTATGGAGTCTTCATCTGTTTCTATTCATAAACAAAGGTCCTTACTGTAATCAGTTTTATGCAAAATACAGTCTTTGACATCTTTTAATGCAATATAGGCTAGTCATTTTATATCGGTTTCAAGTGGTTCTTCCAATTTTTTTTTTAACTTAGACCAACATAAAATTCCACAATAACCAATTACTAATAATTAATCATTTGCATATTGATAGAAACTTGGACACTGGTTTTTATTGCACTAGGTTGAAGTGAGGATTTTAATGTACTTCTTTCGTTATAAATTAGATTTACTTAAATTCGTCTTTGAAAGGTAATAATGTGCTGTAAATGGGAACTAGGTTATAATTTCAGTCCAATAAATTCAGAACAAGAAAGGAAACTGAATAACAATTATGCTTTTAAAAGGTGAACAGGAAAATCGCCATTGAACATATCAACTTTCTTTCTTACAAATTAATGAAAACTGCGTAAGAATTATACTGGAAGAGAATGGTAATAAGGAATCATGATTCAGCATGGTCTCAGGTTCAAAAGTACACCCATTTTTTGTACACTAATTACGGAAATTTTGGTTAAAACATAGGTTTCTTCTAGTACCAACTAATCATTTATTTTTCGTAAGTATTAATTTCAAAAGTCCTTTTTATTTTAAATGAATAAAAGTTTCGATAAGTATTCTATCACTATTTTTGCTTTAATCCAATAATCTAATATATATTTCTATATTGTAAATTATAGATCACACTTAATTATTCAGAAGTCTATCGAAAAGTAAATCCATTGCTGTAATACACTATTCGTAAGTATTTTGTTATATTTGATAACAAATTAATTTTTCTCTACCAAAATATTATAATATTGAATTTACATTAATTCAGTTGAATTAAATTTTTATCTTTTAGTGTATAATAGTCATTTTAATTTTATTTTATGCATATACAGGGTGTCCCGGGAGGAGAGGGAAATAATTTGAGAAATGGTTCTCTAGTGTAAAAGAAGAAAAAAAGTTCATATAAACATATGTCCGGAAACGCTTTGTAAGCGAGTTACGGCTAGCGAAAGATTTCGCCCGGGTTTCGGTTCCCCCGGGTAAATGAAGACTTTCTGAAATTCTGGGAAGGTAATTAAGGGGGCGAATTCTGTTGTTTCTTATGGTTTTTGACCTGAAAAATCGAATAAAACAGGTCGCAGAACTGTATCTCCCATAAGTTTCATGATATCCGACGTAAAACAGAAAATTCTTTGCCAAAAAAAATTCTACTGTATTTTCTCATGAATAGCACTCCATAAACCACAGAGAGTATTATTACTCGCTTACAAAGCGTTTCCCGACATATGTTTATATGAACTTTTTTTCTTTTTTTACACTATAGAATCATTTCTCAAATTATTTCCCTCTCCTCCCGGGACACCCTGTATATTATAACTGTGGTCGTTGTTTATTCGTTGTTATTTATTTATTGAACCACTTAAACACTATACAATAAGATATATATTATATATTATATTATATATTATATATAAAAAGAAGTATAACTTCTAACGCGCGTACATAAGTACACGCACCAAAAATTTTTTTTTAATGACTGACTATCCTGAACTCGCAAAAAAAGCTTTGAAGTGTTCAACTGTGTTTCCTTCTACTTATTTGTGTGAAACAGCATTTTCCCAGAGCACGTACTTGAAGTCAAAGTTAAGAAATAAACTTGATGTCGAGAGTGACTTAATATTGAAATTATCAGTAATTAAACTCATATTGTAAAGCTAATTGTTCACATTAATTTATATTTGATATCATTAATATTACAATTTTGTAAGTTAAGAGAATTTTGATTTTAATACATTTTAATTAAAATATAAGAGTTTGTATCATATTTACTGTTTGTTTCATTTCAAAACTCAGACGAGGTCCCTGAATTAAAATTTTGGGGGGGGGCCCGCGGACTGAAAAGTTTGGGAACCACTGGGTTAAGATATTCCAACGATTTTAGCTGAAATTGTACAATTGTATATAGTATACCCATAATATTCAGTTCCTGACGTAAATCTGCATTTCTTCCACATCTGGGATAGCACACCCTGCCACGAGCCTGCGAAATTTCATTTCGGCCGCTTGAATACGACTAGCCTGGGATATCGTTACAGTATAATTCTCAAACCCCCTAGGAGAGCCATCACTTTATAGACCTTCAGGCATGTCTCTTTACTCTTTGATTAGCGAGTACTGACGGTTCCGCACATATTTTTCAACACATATTGGAGCTTATAGATTTCAGACGTTGTACACACACACAATATTATTATAATTATACTAATATAACTAATATTATATTATAGAATTGACTCAAGAGGACAAAACAGTCTCTGTTTGTATTCGTTATAATAAACCCTGTAGGGCCTATTATAAAATAATAGAAGTTCCTCAACGGGACAGAACAATTTTTCTTTGTATTCGTTTGTGGGTGTTAATGATCTGTGTTCCCGCTCCACTGAAGGTATCCTTCATGAGTATGAACGAAACGTTTGGAAGTGAACATAGACAGCATAGATCGCGGCCTAAGAGCCCGCAAAATTGTGACAGTACAAGACACAATATTTGTTTGTGTCTGTGTAAAACCGAGACAATACCAACTGTGACCCTAGCAAACGTGTAGTCGCCACTCGCGTGCTTCAGAAACGTATCATTCGTAAACGTACTGAAATACAAATATATTGTTCCGACGGTCTCGCCGATCGTCGTATTGTGCAGTGGAAACAAAATACAGACAACAAAAAATCAGCAATTAGCAGCTTTAATTGATCTAAAATAACAATTTGAAATCAACAAGGTACTCTTATACAATAACTCAAGTTAAATTTGTCCACATCTAATAATAATGTCAACTAATAGAGTTCCGCACTATTTATAACACGATAGTTACTTTCCACTGATCCGCAATAATTACTTGAAACGCACTCTACAATTTTGTCAGGTGTAACTTCCTTGCGCTGTTGCTAAATATATCGTTACGACAATCTCACGGATCGTCATATTGTACGGTGAAAACAAAATACGCCAACCATGAAGTCACTAATTATTATCAGTTTTAATTAGTTACAAATGACAGTTTGTTATCCACAAGGTACTCTTATACAATAAGTCAAGTTAAAATTGTCCACAAGTAGTAATAATGTCAGACATTAGAGTCCCGCACAATTATTATAACACAATAATCACTTTCCACTAATTCGCAACAACCAATTTATCCGCACTCTATAATCTCACCAGGTGTATCTCGCTAAGCCGGACAGAATAAGATGTTCCAGAATAATATTCCATTATTTTGGTGGCGTGCCAGCATAATTTGCGTACTTATAAGTACCAGAACAGTGCAAAGTGCTTGGTGACTGCACGGACTCAGCTAGCCGAGAATGGGGGAGAACGACACCGTACGCGTTTCGGGAGTGGTACGTAATTGTCGTAACAGTATACAGTAGTATGAATGTATTGTGATACAAAATCGAGAAACAAATTCGTGGATGTATGGTTTATAATAAAGAGAAACAATCTACGACTACTCCCAACGTGGAAATATGATCTTTACACACACAAAGGAGAACAGCCAAACACCAACGCCGAAAGCTAACCCAATAAGCAACGGAGAACGTGGTTGGTCTCGAAGAAATACAAACGAGTCATTGTCTCTTGATGACAGAATAATACCGGACTGTACCAGCAGAAATTTCGAATCGTCGCAGCAAAAGAAAGACAAGTGAAGAGCCTGAGGATAGTAAAGACGAATGTGTAAAAACTTCGCCAAGACACCTTTGGGGAAAGCGAACAGAATTTAATACGGAACTGAACCGAAACAAGAATATATCCAGTTACGTATCTAGAATTTGGCCATGGGGGGGGGTCCGGGGTTGAGTCGGCTTCAAACAAAAGAAAAAAAACAATTTAAGAGCATTAAACATTACTATATTTAAAGTAGATGAAAAACGTTTTATAACATCCTAAAATGAATCTCATTAAAGTAAATGGCAATAACACAATAAAAATAGCGTTACTGAAACATTGGTACAAGATACGTATTGACTGAATTCATTTTCCAATATTTTATGTTTCAAACGTATACGCTAATGCTGTGTAACAATCCTTTTTGTAGACTATATTTAAAAAAGATATACTATTATATTAGCGTACACAGCTGAAGAAACAATAAAACGTCCTAAAAATTAAGAGATTAAGAAAATTCGTCAGTTTTTCTCCTCCTCGTCCTCGTTCTCCCCCCCCCCCAATAAATACTCCCCTGAACATATCACATTATGTAAGTAAGTGCAAGGAAAAATATTCAAATATAAGGAAACGTAAATATTCATAAGTAAATACAAACTATGATTAAAAACTTAATAATTATTACAAACAAAATTGTCAGTGTGTGGGTATGAATACAAATGAAGTGAAACCGTTATAAACAAACATTTTGCTTAAGGGTTACGCCGCAATATTATTATCGTTTCCCCGCAGAACGACGTCATTATTGGAATACCAGGAATCCCGGGTACGACGCATGAATTCCGGCTTTCCTTGAAACATGACGCATTATTAAAGAATACCCGAATTTCATATTTTATATTTCCCATGGGTGGAATAAAATGCCACTATATACATATTCATATGAATTTTGTGCGTCAGCATTTTAACTGATATCATTTATGCGCTTGCTTTAAATATATTGTTACGACGGTATCACTGATCGTCGTATAGTACAGTGGAAACAAAATACAGACACCAGTGAAGTCACTAATTACCAAGTTTAATTAGTCGCAAATAACAATTTGTAATCAACAGGATACTCTCATACAATAATTCAAGTTAAATTTGTTCACACGCAATAATAATTTCGACTAATAGAGTTCCGCACTAATTATAAAACAATAATCACTTTCCACAATCACTTGATTCGCACTCTACAATCTCGGCAGATGTAACTAACTTCTAAGCAGGCCGCTGTTGCTTCTAACTTTCCATACTGCTGGAGCCATGCCAGCATTATTTGCGTAGGTAAGTGTCCTCTCGGATAGTCTGGAAGCTACTCGAGTGCATGGTCTTCAGTGACTACCGAGACACTGCACCTACTCGGCTAGCCGAGAAACGCGTAGAACCTTTATGAACTTTTCGAAAATGTTACGTAATTTTTTCGTAGCGATACTGAAGGTAGTGTGGAAATAGTGTGAAAGGAAAGAAAATAAAGATATTATAATATGGAACAACATATAATAATTACCTACATGTTAGCATGTTAAAATCAGTGGTTTAACTAAATGTAGGGGGGGTCAGAGGGATATTAATCATCCCTGCACCTCAAGAGCTATTAAAAATTTATGTGAAATAATTACAAAATGGCGTAACGAAGACCTACTTCTAAGACAGTTGGTTGCATTATAAATAAAATAAGAAGAATACAATATTTGTAAATTTATAAAATACAGCTACAGTTTTATTAATAATGATAATAAAACAGTGATTATTAATAACGACATTATTCAACAGTGATTATAATCACTCAACGTTTGGTAAATAACATAGGCTATGGTTACGTATTTTTACGATAAAAACAATTACGCACGCGCCACAAAAAGAAGGCAGAGCCTATTAATTTAGGCAGAGCCTTTGTCTTTTTCGCCCAGACTCACTGACCCTTACAGGGTTGTCTGTGTCATGATTCCTATAATGTAATATCTCTATGGTTTTGAACCGCAATCTTTTTGCGGATATAGGCCTACTAGCAGTTTTTTTAACTTTAATTCGGAAAAGTAAAAGGATTTTGTCAGTTGATTTAACAAAACCTTACATACTTCAGCACAAACTATAAGTTGCTTAAAACGTTCTTGGGAATGCATCCTTCAATTAAAATGCGGAGGAGTAATGAAACGGGGTTTTCTTAAAACATCTTCCGAAAGACTCGTTTACACAAGAGTTATTAAGAATACAAATTTAGTAGTAAAGTGATTTCTAATGACAAGAGATTTATTACCTTTAATCTGAGTAAGAATTAATGACGATAGAATACAAGCTTTGCCACAGTACTATGGTTACTGATGAACACCGTATCAGTTGTATTTAAAACCGTGTTTCACTGAAGATGGCATCCAGAGGTGAAGCCAAACCGTCTGATAACGACATCCGTCAGAATTATAACTATAATAGACCACGGACCAATAAACCGAATCTTAATTTCAATAATTATGGCGATAGAATATTTTGAATAAGCGCTTTTTCATATTTTTTCAACCCTTATACTTCACGGTGGTTTATTCAAAAACTTAAAAAAGACACGAAGAATTTATAAAACGTATTTGGAATATTATTAATTAGAAATAATTATAACATTTCATTTGTTCTGAAAAAAACTGGGAGTGCAAACTTGAAGTTGGTTTCATCCCCCCCAGATGTTTTCACATCCTCCCCTACGAGCAACTCCTAGTTACGGCACTGGTTAATTGTATTGTAACGAGAACCGCCTAGAAAAGCCAAGAGCGTCCTTCCACTCGTCCCCCACTAGTAGTACAGGTGTGCCTCAGTCAAGGCCGCGTTAAGTATGTTCCAGGTTCTTCAAGAGTACACTTGAAATACGCATTAGCGTCAGCAATTAAGTAAGGACGGAAAAATTCTCGAACACGTGCGCTACGTCCTAATAAAGCCATAGCGGCCGGCGTCAGTTCAATTGAGTGATTTTCCTTAGCGCGGAGCGAGTGGCGATTTACACAAGTGCGGCGAAGTGTTGTTCTGTTATAATTAGTGCGGGATTCTTTATAGTTGACATTATTATTGCATGTAGAAAAATTTTACTTGAATTATTGTAAGAGACTATTTTGTTGATTACAAATTATTAATATAATTAATAATTAAAGCTGGATATCAGTGACTTCAGTGTGTCTTGTTTTGTGTGGCGTTGTAACAGTATATTAGTATACATATATAACATATATATTATATATATCCCTTTGGATAATAGGTATACAGGTAGATAGATAGATAGAAACTGAGATAGATGGATAGATAGAGATGATGAGATTGAGGAAGAGAGGGGGAGAGACTGTTTCTATCTATATAGAAAGACAGGAATAACAACGATGTCGTCATCAACTAACAGGTACACAGGTCGTCATCTACTGTTAGGACAGTTACTACTCACTAATTTGTTTGCAATAATTTGAAAAAGGTTAGTCGAACCACGCCCTTCTCAGCATCTTCAATGTCGTTGAAGTCAACTTGTTCGGTACACGCGGAGAACGAGTTTTCGGGTGGTCGATAATAAACCAACTGCCTGGGCAATCTGTCAGCAGTCATTCAGTCTACATGACGGTACAATCCGATTCCGATATTCCCCAACCGAGGGAATTCCCATTTGGTAAGGGAATATTTAGTTTCAGCGCATATCCTCATTACGAATCACTTTACATAACCCAGAAACCTCATATCGCAAGCTTGAATCTTGCACAAATCTCTTAGTTATCATTACCCGATTCTCGGACCCACATAACTTAGTAGGGACAGCCGTGACTCTAGAAAACTTTAATTGGGTCTACTTGTTTGTTTTCCTGCCTGCAATCCTTTGTCATTATCATCGTCATCATCATCAGCAAGGATTAAACCAATGATGGTTTGTTCCGGTCTCAAATAGGCAAAGTCTACACAGCTGGCCACTCCAGCACGTCCTCGGTCGTCCCACACCTCTCCGTCCCTTCGGCTTATAGTTCCATAGTTGTTTGGGGATGCGGCAGTCATCGGTTCGGCAAAGATGTTCCCACCAATTAAGCCGATACTGGGCGATCCTGTCGAGTATACTCATAATATTTAGTTCTTGCCGTATATCTTTGTCTCTTCTATGATTATGTAGAGTATACCCTGCCACGTGCCTGAGAAATCTCATTTCAGCCGCTTGGATACGACTGGCCTGACCTTTTGTTAAAGTCTAATCCTCAGCCCCCATAAAGAAGTGTGGGAAGGGCTATTGCCTTGTAGAATTTTAGGCGTGTTTCTTCACTTGCTGATGGTCCCGCACATAAGGTTGAACATACGCGACTTGTACACAACGTCGTTGCTTGTATTATAAGACACTCCTTTGTGTCGCGCTAAATATTCAATATTAAGTTAGGCGTCTGTATCACTGCTGTTGCTGTAGTAGGTGATGTCGTGTCCCAGACACTTGAAGTGGTATACTTGTTCAATTGTTGCACCATATTTTGTTTTCTTTTATCTGACAGGTCCTTCCTTCTGAATGTCAAAATTATCAGTGTCAGTCTGATTTTAAAACAAGGGAAGCGGCCAGACACTTAGCTATACAGAAAGCAATTGTGCTTATAAACAGATACCTTTGAAATCAGATTGATGGTCTTCCTCCACGTTGACAGTTTTGCGACAGTCGGCAACCGGTTAATTTAAAAATTTTTGACAAACTCACAAGTCAGAAAAGGAAAAAATCCGGATAGATTTAATCGATAATTATAATAGCTGTTCGACGATTTTACTGTATCAGTTAAAATTTATTGTTACGACAAATCATGGAACACTCTCGAACAGTCAAAAGTGTCGTAATACACGATTCTCGGCTAGCCGAGCAAGTGCAGCCCTCTGTCAAGGCGTGCAGTAAAGTACCACTCCAGACTGTTCTAGTACTTGTAACTACGCAAATTATGCTGGCACGCCGCCAAAAGAATGGAAGTTATTCTGGAACATCTGGGGTACCTATACATATATAGGCCTAAGCAACAGCGGTCCACTTAGCTACACCTGGCGAGACTGTAGAGTCCGGGTCAAGTGGTTGTTGTGGAAAGTGGTTACTGTGTTGTAATTAGTGCGGAACACCTAGTAGTGGATATTATTATTGCGTGTGGACAAATTTAACTTGAATTACTGTACGAGAATGTCAATTGATACTAAACATCCCTTTAGTGTATTTATTTCACCAGAATATTCATTGGTGGTTTTAATAGACTCTACCACGGCAGTTTCCAATGTATTCGTTCTGGCTTCCAATTCCTGCGTCTTATTGATGTTTTCACGGACTTTTATTTTCATATCTTGCTCCTGCTTTGATACTCTAAATTTCTCATTCCAGTGTTCAGCTAATAGTTTAACACTATATTTTAATTCTTTCGACGATTCTGCCTTCTGTTCTTTAAACCTATTTTCAACTTTTAAAGCTTGTTTTTTCAGTGATTGTTCTACTCTCGTTTCTAATACTTCTATTCTGGTATTAGTTTTTTCGAGTTTTTTAGTCGCTTGCTCTGTAAAGTCTTTGAATTTAGCTTTAAATTCGGCCCTAGATTCTTCATTAGCTCTTTTTAATGCTTCATTAAACCTTTTTAATTTATTGAACTCAGCTTTAGATTCTTCACTAGACTTTTTTTATTCTTCATTATTCTTTTGCATTTGTTCCTACAGACTTTTCAACATAGCCTCAAGATCAAACCCGTTCTGCTTTTCAGCCAGTTCGTTGTATTAAAAAAATTTTAATTCGTTGTTTTGTATTACTGATTATTGGTAAACCGTCACTGTATTGGCTTTTTATTTAATATTATTTATTTACGTATTTTTATTATTATAAATTATCTCATGCCAACAATTTCTCTCCTCATTAACTTTTGTGAAATACACAACAATATTATAATTAAAATACAATGTTTGAAGATAATACAATAATACTATTAACAATAATGAGAATACTAGTAATAGGCTACAAAGTGCTAATTCTCGTGCCCATTTATTATGTTTCCCAACATTGAGTATCGTGTCCCACGTTGCCCGCGCCAATTTATTATGCAACGTTACAAGTATTATAAAATGAATACACTTCTCTCCATGTACCCAACGCAACTGTATAGGGTTAAACACCGGCTACGTCGTAGAGTTTTTGCGTGTTGATTTCCTTAATTATATGTGGTTGCACAATAAACGTATCTTTACAAACAGGAATGAGACGTTGATTACATGAAATAATTAATTAAAACATATTAAAAGAATCATATTACAAAGACGAACTAAACACGATAAAATATCTAGCAGAATCCAACGGATACAACAGAACAAAAGTCAATAAACTCCTACACAAAACACAAAACAAACAACAGACAAAGACAGAAAACAACAAATTCATAATACTAACATACATCAACAAACAAACTGAAAAAATAGTCCACAAATTCGAAAATCCAGGATACAGAATCGCACACAAAACTACTAACAAAACGGAACACACACTCTCAAAACACACACACAAAACACAAAACAAATTCGATCTACCTGGTGTTTACAAACTCAATTTCTCAGATTGTAACACATTCTACATAGGCCAGATAGGACGTAGCTTCAAACAAAGATACATTGAACACACTAAGGCACTACAGTCCACTACCGAATTCACCTCTTTGCAAACCACCTCATTGAAGCAGACCACACATACAAAAAACATCGACAATAACATGGACATTCTACACGAACAAACAAAAGGCCGAAAACTAGACACTCTAGAACAATCGGAAATATACAAACACATGAAAAGACATAAAAACGACATCCAAAACGAACAGACACAATTCAAATCACACGCATTATTCTTACATATCACACCCCACACTCACAACATCGATCTTTCAAAAGTCGATACCGTCGCCAAGAACAAGACGGACAGTGCTCTCAACGGCAGCCTCTGAAGAAGCTTTTTAAAAGCGAAAACCGGTTCAGTCTATAATGTAAAACTTTTACGTTTTTACCCATAAAAAACTTTGTGTTCCGAGTCGGTAACGAATTAATTATATTTAAAAGAATCAATCAACAATTGATTTCAAATTGTCATTTGTGACTCAATTAGTGATTACGTAGGTATCTATAATTTGTTTCCACTGTACCGTACGACGATCTGCGAGACATCCGTAACATTATGGTAGTTCTCAGCAGCGTTTCTTTAAATCTATACATAACTTCCTTCATGTGATTTCAAACATTCTGCCCGCAGTGCACTTTAAAATAAGTAACGTGTTTGAAATACAGCTGAGTGTTTATCTGTGGTGGAAATTTCCTCTTCCATGGCAAAGCGATGACGACTACGACTACGACGACGACATTAATGTATTGGTCCTTGTTGTTTACTGATATTACTTTCCCTCTGTGAGTGTGTGCGTCTGTCTGGGTATCTCAGTAATGGATCCTTTTGGACAGTGTAATGAATATAGACCCCCCTGTACACAGACAGACAGGAGGGGGAGGTCGCTGCTGCCGCCGCTTTGATAGTGAAACCCGTAAAGTAGCTTCACCACCACCACATCAAAGCACCCACTCTGCAGTCCGTCAATGGATGGATACCGGTTGGTCGGCAATTTCTAAATTCCGCAGCGCACCTGGGGTGTATCGATAACGCCGAAGCGAAACGAGAGCGCGCGCGTGTGCTCGGAAGATAACGCGTACACGACAACAACTCACTGTTGTTGTTGAAATATAATGTTTCTCCCCCTTCAAGGAGTGACCGACCTCTGTCTGTTCCAAACGCTTTGATACTCGATGTTAGAAATCGACCGAAAACGAATGGACGGACGAACGGATCAATTACACTGAGCGTAACACGACATATTGCCAAGCTGTCGTTGCTTTAACAGTATTAGAAAATTAAAATGTCACTAAAAAAATGCTATCAAATAGGCCTACATGCGAGATATACAATCACGAAACAATTTTGAAGGAAGGAGGTAATGTGCAAGGTTTGATATTGATAAGATGTTCCTGCAATTTTGCAATTTGCCCGATTAAAAAAATCTGTTTTATGTGATGTTGGTACACAAATTAGTGACAATAGTCTAAACTTTTAGCACGATTTATGCATAGTTTAGATTTGACAGCTAATTGAATAAGTCGTCCTTAAGTGTATTAGGCGATTTTTTTTGCCATTCTACAATGCAAGACTGAAGAACAGGGATTAAACTTTGTGCGTGTAAACTGTGAGAGAAACTACTCTGTCCTGTTAAAGATGTTCAAAAGGGTTCTGGCAGCCGCCGGCCACACTCAACAGCATGGACTTTTCACTATTCAGCGGGAAAAAATTTCGCTAACAAATACAATTCCTTAAACAAAATTAAGCTGCCGATTTCGTAAGAGACGGCGTTGCATAAAAATCGGAATTCCTTGTCACTACTAAACGAAAACATTTCATGAAAATCTTTACAGACCTCATCGGAAAATTACACGATCTGACTGACATATAGAGGGTTCTGATCGGTTGAAATTGCTATCTACGCCATAGACAAAGACGTGACGATTATAAGATGTTCCCAGGCTTTACACAAAACCGCAAAATGACTTCCGATTGTCATCTGCAAATTTCAAGACCTCATTAAAATGTTCAAAATATAAAACTGAAAAAAAATTTAAGTAGGCTATATTGAGTAGCTCGTACGACCTTCTAAAACTGTATCGTCAAATATGATTTACAATGTCTCAAAGTTTCATTTTTGTATGTTATCCATAGCGGAGGTATTCAATTTAATTTAATTTATTCCCGCAAATGCGCACATTCGCACTGGGGATCCACACATAGGCTACGGATATAGGGACGAGTATTGAACAACCTATTTCCTAGGCTTCCACGGCCGGCATCACAGTAATTCAGATTAAGTTCCAGGCTGTGAGATCATGGTCTACTGTAATTAACCTGCTGACAGATGGTATCATCAGACGTTGGAGGCCATCTTCAGCATTGTCAGCTTATGTCGCAGCACTATGGTTTTACTGACGCGCTCTTTGTCAGTCGTTTCAAAACCGTTCACTGAAGATGGCCTCCAGAGGTGAGGTCGAAACGTCTGATGATAACATCTGTCAGCAGGTTAATTAAATTAGACCACAGCCTTACAGCCCAGAACTTAACTTGAAAAATTATTAACTGTTTGAGGTGTATCAGTTCACAGTCATTACTCCAGTAGAATATTTATGACTAATTCACAAAATTGAATAAAATTATTTCTTATACCTGCTAAGACGCATCAAAAAAGAATTTTCGTTGTTCGTTGAAATACGAGGTATGTGTAGGTCTATATGTATTTTATATTATTATTTGTAATAAATAAGAATATTTCTTACTCAACGTGCTGCAATGTTTCGTTGAAATACGAGGTATGTGTAGGTCTATATGTATTTTATATTATTATTTGTAATAAATAAGAATATTTCTTACTCAGCGTGCTGCAATGTTTCGTTGAAATACGAGGTATGTGTAGGTCTATATGTAATTTATATTATTATTTGTAATAAATAAGAATATTTCTTACTCAGCGTGCTGCAATGTTTCGTTGAAATACGAGGTATGTGTAGGTCTATATGTATTTTATATTATTATTTGTAATAAATAAGAATATTTCTTACTCAGCGTGCTGCAATGTTTCGTTGAAATACGAGGTATGTGTAGGTATATATGTATTTTATATTATTATTTGTAATAAATAAGAATATTTCTTACTCAGCGTGCTGCAATGTTTCGTTGAAATACGAAGTATGTGTAGGTCTATATGTATTTTATATTATTATTTGTAATAAATAAGAATATTTCTTACTCAGCGTGCTGCAATGTTTCGTTGAAATACGAGGTATGTGTAGGTCTATATGTATTTTATATTATTATTTGTAATAAATAAGAATATTTCTTACTCAGCGTGCTGCAATGTTTCGTTGAAATACGAAGTATGTGTAGGTCTATATGTATTTTATATTATTATTTGTAATAAATAAGAATATTTCTTACTCAGCGTGGTGCAATGTTTCGTTGAAATACGAGGTATGTGTAGGTTTATATGTATTTTATATTATTATTTGTAATAAATATGAATATTTCTTACTCAGCGTGCTGCAATGTTTCGTTGAAATACGAAGTATGTGTAGGTCTATATGTATTTTACGTTATTATTTTTGATTTAAAAAAAAACTTTTTTTACAAGAATATATTTTGTATCTTTTGATTAGTTAGAGTGTTTCGATTGACAGTATAAACAGCAACATTAGAAAACATGGCCGTCCCAGATTTAATTTGCAGCGTTTTATACGGGTACACTGTTGCCAGATTCTGTGTGTGGCGATATGCATTCGGCGCATTGAAGGCGTTTGAAGTGTATGTCACCCGAACAACGACGTCGAATTACTGCTACACGGAGTGAACATTTTATATATATATATATTTTTGACGATGATAGTTTACACCACGCGTCTCCAAACTTTTTCACTTGAGGGCCGATGGCCGAAATGAAAAATCTTGGAAGTCAGGCGGGCCAACAATATAAATATAAATATAAATATCTTTTAAACTTACTTTTTAAGTTTACGAAATAATCAAATTAAGAAAATAGGTATTTAAATAAAAATTTAAAACAAACTTATCCAAAAACAACAAATTAATTTATTCAAAATAATGAAAATAAAAGTAAAGAAAAAATAACATTCAAAGACATTTCTTATGTATAATTTTTTGCTTTCTTATGTACGTATGGGATGTGTGGAGTTGCTTCTGATATATAATGGCTGTTCATTTTGTGTCAAATTTAGATGCCCCTATCAAGTTTAGAATGGATTTCAAGAGTTCGTCTGACAAGTTAGACCTGCACTTTGATTTTATACTTATTTTTTGTTTAGTTATTTAGTAAATTATTATAATATTTGAAGTATTTTGACGACCTATTTGAAAACTGCACACAGCATCGGCCGGGTTGCCGCGGGCCGGACAATGACCCTTCGTGGGCCGTAGTTGGGAGACCCCTGGTTTAAACTATCGAAACGCTGTAAATATTCAAAAATACAAACAATATTTTTGTAAAAAATGTTTTATTTATTGTTAGTAGTGCAAACGGAACTAAATCATCACACGTTACCTTCACTATGAGACGTGACAGCTGCCCGCCGGTAACACTCGATAACTGCCAACTACCGCAAAAGGAAGATGTAAAAAAACTCGGTATATATCTGGACTGCCGCCTTACCTGGCGAAAGCACATAACTACCAAAAGCAAACAGCTTAGACTACAATACAGGCAAATGTATTGGCTACTCGAAAAGAGATCCCCTGTAACTCTGGAAAGCAAACTCCTTATCTACAAAACCATACTTAAGCCAACCTGGACATATGGCATCCAGCTGTGGGGGACAGCGAGTACTTCAAATATCGAGATTTTACGATTCCAGAATGTGGTGCTCCGAGCTATGGTCAACGCTCCTTGGTACGTACCGAATAATGTCATCGAGAACGACCTCCAAGTGACTTCTGTCCGTCATGAAATCAAACGATTCTTCGTTAACTACAGTAAGAGACTAGCAGCGCACCCCAACGAACTAGCTCAAAAGCTCATGGAAGACGCAGGCACCAACACAAGAAGACTCAAACGCCACAAACAAGTGGACATTCCGACTAGATTTATGTAATATTAGTGCTTAAGGAGGAGTGATCAATGGACCACCATCTACATGTCATATATATTGTCACCAATTTTGCCAAATGTTTATTTTGTAAACAGATTGCAAAAATAAAATTAATTTAAAAAAAAAAATGTTAGCAGTAATAAAAAACACATACAAGAATAATATGAGCAAACATGAATGTAATGTGTGTGTGTGTGTGTGTGTGTGTGTGTGTGTGTGTGTGTGTGTGTAAAGAGACAAAGATGGGAAAAAAATGTTGAGAGAGAGAGAGAGAGAGAGAGAGAGAGAGAGAGAGAGAGAGAGAGAGAGAGAGAGAGAGCGTGAGGAGCGAGAGAGAGGGGAAAGGTAGTTAAGCTGTCGCGGTAGCAGTAGGAGAGGTTAATTGTAAAATCGATGGCGGTTGGTTATTCTCACGGGGTGCAGTGTTCCGCCAGTAACCTCCATCCACCTAGTGCATGCCACACAGCAATTCCTTACACAGACAGTCGACCGTTTTAAACTTCTACTGATTGCCTTCATTTATAATGTCGTTAAATACACGTCGTATATATTGTGTGGTATCATAACTCTAATCACGACAGTTTTTTCACTTATTCACTTTTATCTCCGTTCCTTTTCAAGGAATACACTTTTTATCTTCCTCCCTCTTGCAAGTCAATTGCCTTTCCAACGGTCGTTTCAATTCGCTTTCTTCCCGCAGTGTGATCATCATCATCATCATCGTCATCATCATCATCATCATCATCATCGTTATCATTATCGCAGTCATCGAATTTTGCGAGTAAGTTAAATTAATTCCCCATTATAGAGTACGAACCTACGGATGGTTGGGAAGCAAAGATAGGAGAAAGTTATGGAAGGCAAGCACGCCAGGTAGTATTGATTGGCATTACAAAACTGGACGGATCATCGAAGCAGACCGGATGAGTTTAATCTCCCGAACCATATCCTCAAATATTGGCTAGAAGGGAGACAAAGTCTCCGGATAATCTCAGGAAGCGATGCAGTGATAAATTTGTAAGCGGTCAGGAATATTAATAACACGACGTCGGAACACAACTTCGATGGTTTCTTCTTCTGATAATTACTATCCGTTTCGGATGTTGCATATCATACAAACTATTTTAACTTTCTGTACTGCTGCACGGAATAAATCAGTTGTATTCATGCCAAACCAGGCCCTTAAATTTCTCAGCCATGAGATTATCGGTCGCCCAACTCCTCTCTTTCCAAGTACTTTTCCCTGTAGTATGGACTGCAATAAGTAAAATCTCTGTTCATTTCTCATGAAATTTCCCAGATACTGAAGCTTTCTTATATTCACTGAGTTAGTAACTTCCCTTTCTATCTTCATCTTTTTAAGAACTTCAACATTAGTTACATGTGCTGTACACGAAATGCTCAGTATTCTACGGTATGCCACATTTCGAAAGATTCAAATTTTTTGATGGTTTAGTGATTGAACTTTAAAAAACAGAGCCGGACGGAGATAATTGTATACTACTGCAAACCAAAAGGGGCAAGTGATTTTTGGACTGTCCTGTGAGTGTGAATTATGGACAACAACCAAAAAACAAGACAGTAAGATGCAGGTCTCTTAATGTTGTGAAGATGATGATGATATTTGCTTCTCCTAAGGTTTACAAGAACATATAACCTGTCTAAGTCAGGAATTGTAACTGTGTCTGCGTAGCCTCAATTCACTTGGCCTTGGGTTTAGTGTTTGTTCAGTTCTCATATGTCTTCTTCTTGACCCTTCAACTTTACAATTCGGGTACTGGAAAATTTGTTTATTTTGATTCTGATGTCATAACCACGATACTGTAGTTGACGGTTCAAACCTAACACAGTAACACTTTGTTTACCAGAACTCGGCTTATCCAGAACCCGGGTTAATCAAAACGATGTCAGATGAAAAATTACAACAAATTAAACGAATAAATAATGGAAGATCGATGAAGAAGAAGTGGAAAATTACAAAAACTTGGTAGAAATGGCTAAAGGAATTCCAGGATGTAAAAAAATAGAAGATAGTAAAATTAACGAGTGGCTAGGGGCAGATGGTGCGAAACTAGAATTGAATGGCCTAGAAAATTTGGAAGCTGTGACAAGACCAGAGCCTAAAACAAACGACACAGAGCAGGATGTTCATGACACAGACACTAAACGTGTGACAGAAGATGATGGATTTAAAGCCTTCGAGGTAA
The DNA here is from genome assembly GCA_034769895.1 of Magicicada septendecula. Lineage (NCBI taxonomy): Eukaryota > Metazoa > Arthropoda > Insecta > Hemiptera > Cicadidae > Magicicada > Magicicada septendecula. The sequence goes on along the minus strand of CM068367.1, from coordinate 1,367,268,427 downwards.
GACATTTTTTTATTTGTATCGGCCATCTGAGGACCACATGCCGATTTCAATTATTTATTCCTTGTTCTTTTCTTTTTCTCTAATATTCTTTTCACTATGACTCTTCTTACTGTCTTCCGTCCACTTTGAACCTAGGGTTTTCTCTCTCCTACCCTGCACTCCTTCCATTTTTAACACGTCTGCTAAAAAACTTTCTCTTTCAATTCCTTCTTCTACGTTTATATTATTTTTTCTAAATCTGTTTTGACTTCTTTAACCCAACTTGATGTTGATTTCCTTCCCCACAGATGTTTGAAGATCTGTTTTGTTAACCTATTGTCGTCCATTCTGTATTTTTTATTCCACTTTTGTCTATATTTTTTAACTTAAGAATTTTTTACCTTGTATAATCCACTATGCGATCTCAGTTTTTTACATACAACATGTTTCAGGGACTAAATCCCGATCTTCAGGTACAGTAAAAAATTATATTATTCCCCTAATACATACGGGTCGTCGAAATGATTAAAATGTTTATACATAAAAACACACGCACAAAAATCACTGAATAAATTAACATATAACACAAACACATGAACACGTTAAAAGCGACTCAGTGCACCGGTCGACCTCCGGTGAACTGAACTCCGGTCAACAAGTGAACTGAGTTGACGATCGGAGGTCGACCGGTGCACTGAGTCGCTTTTAACGTGTTCATGTGTTTGTGTTATATGTTAATTTATTCAGTGATTTTTGTGCGTGTGTTTTTATGTATAAACATTTTAATCATTTCGACGACCCCTATGTATTAGGGGAATAATAAAATTTTTTACTGTACCTGAAGATGGGGATTTAGTCCCTGAAACATGTTGTATGTAAAAAACTGAGATCGCATAGTGGATTATACAAGGTAAAAAATTCTTAAGTTAATCATAATAGCGATCTGGAGACTGGAAAAAATGTATCTATATTTTTTGTCGTCCATTTTCTTATTTTTATTAATCAATTAATTTTACTATTTTATTAATACATGACATATTGAATATAACAGCTATAGGTAGCTTTACGTTTTGTGGAGCGGGCTGAGCACGCAACTATCAGACATCTTACTTTTAAAGAGATGCCGTGACATTGCAGCGCGAAAAAAACGCTGTGAAGAAACTGAACGTAATAAGTTACGGACTTTTCTAAGTAAAACTATGAACACAGATTACAATGTGTTGCACATTTTATAATTTGAACTTTTATAATTAAATAGTCTATGTTTTTTATGAAAACTTGTTCTTTATGCCTTAATAAACAGAAAAAGACTCCATGGGTTACCCAAAAAATGCGTTATTAAAATGGCTCCACCCCTCTTTAGTTCGGTTAAAAATGGTTCTACTGTATATAGTTTTGTTATTTATCAAAATTATGCCCAGAATTTGCCAACCTATAACGCTGTCTTGGGTAACCTTTACCATTGTTTTTTATTATTATGATAAACCGTATTTATTTAAGATGGCAGAATGCCACATATGAAGATTAACCGTAGAGTATGCTGATGACGATGCTGTTGATGACGAAGATTACGACGAATTGATTATATTACGCTAATTGCGTCAACGATGTCTAAGACAGTAATGCAATTACAGGTTTCAGAGTGACTACAAACATTAAAAAAAAAATACATTATGACTATTAATTTAGACAGTTGCTAAAAAAACTTTAATATTAAAGAATGATATTACATTGAGGGCGGGTCTCATATTTTTTGTATGTTATCCAAGAAAGTATAACTGATTTATAAGATACCTGGGGACAGAAACTTAATATTTTATTTTTGTATCCCCCATCTGAGGACCATATGCCAATTTTAGTTCTTTATCCCATGTTCTTTTCTTTTTCTTCAATATTCTTTCATCTTTTCACTATGTCTCTTCTTCCTGTCTTCAGTCCACTTCGATCCTGCGATTTTCTCTCTCCTACTCTGGAGTTCTTTCAACTCTTTTCCCCGAAAAACTTCTCTTTCAATTGCTTCTTCTGCGTTTATATTATTTTTTTTCTAAATCCTTTTGGACTTTTTTAATCCAACTTGATGATGACTTCTTTCCCCACAGATACTTGAAGATCTGCTTTGTTAACCTATTGTCGTCCATTTTATATAAATGTCGAAGAAATAATAGTCTTTTTTTTATTGTTTCTGTTATATTGTCTATACTTTGATATATTTCATCATTACTTCTTAATTTCCAACCTTCTGAAGTTTTTCGTGGGCCTAATATGTTCCTAATAATTCATCTTTCCAATATTTCTAGTTCGTCTAAATTATAATTCAGTGCTAGACATTCACTTGCATGTAGGCATTCTGGCCTTACTACTGTACTTTAATGCCATACTTTTGCACTTAATTTTTAGATATGTACTCTTAATTGCAAATATCTTTAGTTATACCATATAGTTTTTCTATTTTATGAACTCTTTCTTCTATAGAAGATTTTTCTAAACCATTCTCTTGAATTATTTCCCCTAGATACTTAAATGTTCTTAAGTGGAAAACTTAATGTTACTTTTTGAATTTTTCAGTAACATTGAAAATTCAAAGTTAAAGAAAAAGTGTTAAATAAAAATCAACCTTTTCGGTAATGTGTAACAGACAGCCTGCTTGTGCAACAATGTTCTCATGTTGATGGAGTAACAATTAGGTGTCACACGAGTAGAGAACAGTAAACCGCACATTGTTGGCAACACTTAGCGGTCGACATAATGGGCACCCTACAGCGGTTTACCCACGTGGAGTTTGATGAAGTGGTCGCAACAAGTGCTCCTGTGATACGCACCTGCTTATTATCTTATACTAACTGTACAGGCAACAGTAAAGATCATAATTCATTTATGCGGTTCAAAGTAGAAAGTTTTGAATATTAGGAAATGCCCACTTAGATAGCCAGGTGGAGTTCCAACGTATCGTTACGACGGTGTCACGGATCGTCGTATAGTACAGTGGAAACAAAATACTGACACCAATGAAGTCGCTAATCCCCAGTTTTACTAATCAGTACTCTCATACAATAATTTAAGTTAAATTTGCCCACACGCAATAATAATGTCAACTAATAGAGTTCCGCACTATAACATTATAATCACTTTCCATTAATCCGCAACAATCACTTGATCCGCACTCTAATATGGCCAAGTATAACTAACTAAGCCGGCCGCTGTTACTTATATATATATATCTCGCAGATGTTCCAGAATTTGTTTCTATACCCCTGGCCGTGAGCCAAAATAATTTATCTAGTTACAAGAACTTGAACAGTCTAGAGGCTACGTGACTGCACGGCCTTGACCAAGACGCTCCATCTGCTCGGCTCGAAGCGGATCGAGGTTACCTAGGCTACGTTACGTTAGGTTAGGTTTACCAGGCGATGGGTAACAAAAGGTTACCTATGTTAGGTTAGGTTTACCTAACCTAGGTTACCTCGCCGCCTGTTGCTCTTACCCGATAAGGTTGTCGGGTATCGCTCTGCCAAGATGCGCCGTAACTGTTTCACAACACTCTGTCGCTTTTTGCGGCCCAAAGAAGTTTGCCGCCGAGGGGGGGGGGTTCGAAACGTTGCCGACGATGTCGCTGTTTTGTGGCAACCGACCGCGGCCTAACAGCCCTGCTGTTAATCATCTGAGATAATTCCGGCTTTGTGAGCTTACGACAAAAATTATATTCGTTTTTATCCACACGTCAAACAGATCATGCAAAACGACTGACAACAGACAATTAAGCGAAATGTGTTTTTAAATTTTAATCAAGTAGCGTGTCGACAAGTGGAATTTAAAAATTAAAATTAATGTAAAATTCCAATCCCTTTGGCGTTGGAAATGCACGTTCAAGGAAAACAGTATGAACACGCAAACACAAACACACACACACACACATACTCAACCCTCTATAATTAACACGTCAGCGCTTGATTATGTATGTAGTATCATTTTGTAACAAGAGAACTGACCTACATATAGAAAAGTATATAAAAGTGCACTACTACTACATGTTTTCAATTTATTTGCTTTCTACTCTATTCCGTTATAATGTATTCAGACAGGAACAAGCAGCGTATACAGAGAATGCACTATACGCGTATTAGTCTAGGCTGATACAATCACAATAGATAAAGCAAACTCCAGAGACTTACTGTACTGTCTTTCACATAACGAACCTTTTTCATTTCATAATAATCGTCACCGTTATTGTGAGAAGTCTGATTGTTCTCGCGTTCCCGTGTCGTTTAATCCTTGCTAACTTGTTAACGCTTGATTAAAATTTACATTAAACATTTATTGTTGTACTAGCTGCTTTCAAACGTTTGTTTTTTTTTCTAGTTATCCATCGTCATTTGTCTTGTAAATTTGCGTTCCTTGTTTGAATTCTTTTTCTCATATTTTCTATCCGTTTTTATTGGCTGTCATACAGACTATTTTAACTTTCTGTTCTGCTGCACGGAATAAGTCAGTTGTATTCATACCAAACCAGGTCCTTAAATTTCTCTGCCATGAGATTCTCGGTCGCCCAACTCCTCTCTTTCCAAGTACTTTTCCCTGTAGTATGGACTGCAATAAGTAAAATCGCTGTTCAATTCTCATGAGATGTCCCAGATACTGAAGCTTTCTTATCTTCACTGTGTTAATAACTTCCCTTTCTTTCTTCAACTTTCTAAGGACTTCAACATTAGTTATATGTGCTGTACTTGAAATGCTCAGTATTCTACGGTAAACCACATTTCGAAAGATTCAAATTTTTTAGTTGTTGCTTCAGTCAAAGTCCAAGATTCTCCACCGTAGAAGAGGACCGAGAATACGTAGCAGCGTAAAAGTCTCATCTTTGAGTTTATTGTTAAATCGTGATTTTTGAATAATCGGAAGAAAAACCCAGATAAAAAAAGGATACAAGTAAATAATGTTACTTTAGCTGTTGGACCGTGAACCTCTTCTTGTTCAGACAGACGTTTGCGGGAGTTATCTCCAGCGGGTCTTCTGTTTACCGTCCAGCAGCTCCTCCGGCGACTAACACACAACTCTCATCTACGTAGACGTCTGCGTTCGGACAGCTATCTGATTGGCCGAGAATTTGACCAATCCCGTTCTCAACAGCGGAGTAGATGTTACACTCGAGGTAGCGATCCGAAAACCTCTCAGTGCCGGATACGATTAACTTTGAACTATTATACGAGGTTGCACTGGGAAACGATCAAGATATATAAACATAGTAACAGCCTCAATAGGAAGGAGAGATATTGGGGCTGAACAAGGCCCGGTATCCGGCACTAGAATGTTCTCGGTTCACTACCTAGAGTATAATAGCTAACTCCGCTGTTGACGTGCAACGGGACTGGTCAAACCCTCGGCCCATGGGTCTTGTGCCGGACGAGCTGGATGGTAAACCTAAGACCTACTGAAGATGACTGCCACAGCTGCACTCTAAACGTCTGGCTTTATAAAAAGAGAGCCATGCCCCAGTAGCCCGGAAAATAAATTTACAGAAATAGAGATTCCGGCCTTTAAGATATGTTATGAAAAATAATAATGTTGCTTTTTTAAGGGATTTTAATGACGCGGTTCATTTTAAATGGGTATCCCGTGCTTTTGGTGCTATCTCATTACATGCGTTCGGCAAAAGCGCCTTATCTTCTGATGCCACAAGATTATTAAAATACTTTTATTTCAAAACATTTGACTGCTGTTTTTTAAAACATTTAACAAAATGGGATTAAATGAACATGTGAGAACTCCCTCACACGTATTCTTCTTCTTCTTCTTCTTCTTCTTCTTCTTCTTCTTCTTCTTCTTCTTCTTCTTCTTCTTCTTCTTCTTCTTCTTCTTCTTCTTCTTCTTCTTCTTCTTCTTCTTCTTCTTCTTCTTCTTCTTCTTCTTCTTCTTCAACATTACAGCTTAACGTGAGTCCTGGCGTCCAACACCAATCTTCTCCAAGGTCACCTGTTCATTGCCATCTGTTGTAACTCCTCACGTCCATCCTTCTGAGGTCTTCTAGTATACCATCCAACCGTCTTATCCTATGACGGCCCCTCTTTCTGCTTTTATAGACTTGCGCCCTCAAGATTTTCTTTGCCGTACTCTGATTATCTATCCGCTCTAGATAACCTAGCCGTCGTATTCGAACCTTTATGAATACGACAACGTCCTCATGGCTCAATAGCTAATCTATCACCTGGTTATTTCTTATTCTCCATTCGTCATCTTCTTTAACCGTTCCATAAACACGTCTTACGATCTTGTTTTCAAACCTTCTTTGTGTTACTTGAGCCGTTTTTGTCAAATTCCATGTCTCACCTCCATAAGTAACAAACGGTCTGATAAATGTCTTACATATTTTTATTTTTGTGTTACCACTAATAAGTTTGCTTCTCAGTAGTCTGCTATTCCCATAGTGTGCCATATTTCCTATTTGTATCCTGTCATATCTTGGCGTGTTTATACCCCCTTCATTATCTAATTTGGCTCTTTCATAGTGTACTGAAATTCACGAGACCAAGTCTCACATGGCTTTGCTCAGATAAGCAAATTACCTCTCAGATTAAGTTTGCAACAAAAGTTATCACTAATTATTGTAAAACAATTCTGTGTACACGAATAATACAGAGAAAGCAATATCGCTACCGTGGTGGCAATGGAAACAGGAACAACAGTAGTAGTAGTACTAATAGTAGTAGCAGTAGTAGTAGTGGTGACGGCAGTTGGAGGGGTTAATTGTAAAATCGATTGTTGGTTATCCTCACGGGGGATGCAGCAGCAGTCCTCCATCCACCTAGTGCACGCCACACGGCAATCACTTAGCTGCCCCCTATGTTTCATTCTTCCGTTGATTGCTTTCGTTTGTGAAGCAAATTAAATAGACTTCGCCGTCGTACATTAAAGCTATGGAAATACATTGCATAACAAAGTACATTATGTACGAGTTATATGGATAGACATACACGAAAAAAAATACTGCGAAAAACTTTGGACCAGTACAAAATAACGACACCTCGCGGAGAATACGAAGCAATCATGGAATAAGTGACCTAATACACGGAACCGATATAGTAAAGTTTGCAAAGAGTAGAAGTTTAACCTGGTTGGACACACAATGAGGACGGAACAACACAGAATTCACAGAAACGATATGGGATGAAGATCAGTAGGTAGGAGATCAAGAGAAACGCCAAGGAAGAGATGGATCGGGGATGTTCACGAGGATCTGAGGAATATGAGGATAATAAGGTAGAGCAGGATATGTAATGAGAGGGCTGAATAGAGAAAAAATCGTCGAAGAGTCTATAATTTATACTTGGTTGGGAAGAAACTGACTAAACTGCGGGCTATTGGGTCGTGGTCCACTCCTGTTGTTATTAACAGAGGTTTCGGCCTCTCCTCTAGATGCCATCTTCAGTGTGCAAACAGCGATTCACCAACTGACACGGTCTTCGTCAGTTAACAACAGTACTGTGGTAAAAGAATGTTGACACTCAGCATGGCATTTTTGCCACAGTACTGTGGTTAACTGACGAAGACCGTGTCAGTTGATGAATCGCTGTTTGCACACTGAAGATGGCATCTAGAGGAGAGGCCGAAACGTTTGCTACTAACAACAGGAGTGGACCACCGCCCCAATAGCCTGGAGTTTAGTCAGTTTGTTCCCACCACTGTTGACGACGACCGCGAAAGGCTTAGATATATGATACCTGCTTGAAACGCCAGTAGAAAGAAGAAGAAAAAGATATGGATATAGGCATGAACTCGTATATGCAGTGGCGATATTCAGGCGGATCGCGCGAAGCGGTTGTTAAATGTTTGTTGGTTCGCTGAACTGGCAGTTCTGATGCAGAAATCACATTCAGATTTCCGCCGATGTTCAAATTATTGTTACGACATCTACGTGTTTATCGAATGTTCCAGATGAATCCAGCTGAATCTGTGTGGCGTACGAGATTCTCGACGCATTAGCTAGACTGTGGCAGAACCCGCGCGAACCGTGTCAAGGCCGCAATGAATTAGGCTTTAATGTTTTCCTTTATTGTTAATGGGCAGTAGGTATGAAATAATCTATTATTTCGGGGGGGGGGGCATAAATACCAGTACTCAACGACGTTCAGTTTCAGTTATAGTTGCGATATATTACAGTGCGGTTCGAGTTTATTGTCGGACGATTACAAGTGATTACTCTGTGCGTTCGAGTGGTTATTGTGGCGAAGTGTTGTGTTTTATAATCGGGCGGTATAATTTAATACAATTGTGTTTTATTTTAGTTGACATTTCATTGCGTGTGAACAATTTTTATTTGATTTGTTGTAAGGGACTGTGTTGTTAATTACGAGCTGTTTAACTGTGAAAATTAAAGCTGGTGATTATTGACTTAATTGGTGTCTTGTATTTTGTTTTCCACTGTACCATACGACGACCAGTAGATGGTCGTAACAATATGAAACCCCAACCACTACACTAGGATATCATTTCGGAACAGCAAATAAAAGTTTTGTGTTGAAATGACAATTTGCCAAATTACTAATAAATCCATTTTCTTACCTTTTTGTATGCTGTGCAAATAGTGTTATGTTTTTGTATCTATGAAGTGATTGTGTTGTAAGCAATGATCTGTAAAACCTGTATTGGCTGTATTAGTTAAAATCGCTTTCTTATGTTCAGAAATGCGATGTTTCAGAGCACGGCCACATTGTCCGATATAAACAGCATCGCATTCTGCACAATGTATTTTATAAACTTCATTTTTCTCTAGTGTGTTTGGTTTTTATTATTGTTTACTAATAATGAAAAACATTAGATTAAGTGTAATATCCAAAATCATCAGCCTCAGACAAAACAAAACAGGGAAAATAGCTACAAATAATCATTCGATCTCAGAATACGGAGAGTAAGGATTTAAGTTCAGAACAGAACGGATAGAAGTAGATTCTCGTCAATGGAAGACAGTTATTCAAATCTAGCAGATTACTGGCTTATAAAATTTAATTCATAATTTTTTAGTGGATGGTTAGTGAGGATCGGTCAAAATAACACAAATTTTAACAATTTTGCGTCGACGTTTTGACAATATTTATTGTCATCTTCAGGACCTGTGTATGAAATACAAAAGAAATGTCAAACACAACGGAACAATTAAATATTTGGGTGAACGTGTTCGTGTATGTGAGTGTGCGTGCGTATGTATGTATCATTGTATATGTGAAGACTTATGATAGTTTGTTTATATCTTCAAATTATCTTTAAGAAAACGAGCAATTATAGTATGAGAGAACGTAATTTATACAAGTATAAATAAGAAGTATAAATATACAAGTTCTCTCATACTATAATTGCTCGTTTTCTTAAAGATAATTTGAAGACGTAAACAAACTACCATAAGTCTTCACATATACAATGATACATACATACGCACGCACACTCACATACACGAACACGTTCACCCAAATATTTAATTGTTCCGTTGTGTTTGACATTTCTTTTGTATTTCATACACAGGTCCTGAAGATGACAATAAATATTGTCGAAACGTCGACGCAAAATAGTTAAAATTTGTGTTATTTTGACCGATCCTCACTAACCATCCACTACAAAATTCATTGGTTGACGGTCACTAAAAAATTTAAGGATTTAATTCATAATGTTTTCAAAGTCTCTGTATGATGGTAAGACTTGAGCCACCAGAATAAACTACAAGTAACGATTACACGAGTTTATGTGCCAAAAATACGCATGAGTATTTAAGGAATAGCCACAGCTGAATTGTAGAAAAAGTATTAAGGAAAATATCTTTAAATTTTATATCGCAAGTAAATAACTACTGTTATTATTATTACTGTTACTGCATTACAGAGCAATCTACGTGTTTCTCGAATGTTCCAGAAGAATCCGGCTGTAATGTTGTGTGCGTACGTGATTTCAACATGCATTCGCGAGACTTTTAGACGCCGCCAGCCGCGCGGATTGTGTCAAAGCCGCAAAACATTACGTCGTAGTGTAGAGCTAATGCGTAGTATGTGGAATGTTCTGGATTTTCGGCGGTGTATAAATACAAGCACTCAGCGACGCTCAGTCAGTTCGAGTTGCGAGTTATTGTCGGCGATTACTCTGTGCGTTCAAGTGGTTATTAGTGCGGTTCGTAATATTGTGGCGAAGTGTTATGTGCTTTATAATTGCGCGGGACAGTTGTAATACAATTGTGTCTTATATTAGTAGACATTTTTATTGCGTGTGAACAATTTTTATTTGATTTATTGTAAGAGACTATTTTGTTGATCACAAACTGTTTAATTGTGATAATTAAATCTGGTTATTTGTGACGTAATGGTGTCTTGTATTTTGTTTTCCACTGTACCATACGACGATCAGTAGACCGTCGTAACATTGATATTATTATTATTATTATTAAGGCGCTTACAAAACCTCATTAACTATCAAATATGGATGGTGTAGCGTATTGGAGGCCTAACGTTAGTGGCAGAATATCACGGGACAATAAGAAAAAATAAAAGAAGTGTCTAAATAAAAGAAGTGAGAGAAGTGTCTAAAAACATGTAGAGATCTTAAACAGAGAAAGATCAACAGGGCCACTTGACAAATCACAAGTCTTTTGAATCGGGGAAGAAGAATTTATATCGATGAATTGTGAACAAAACAATACTGTGTACAGGGAAAACTTGCACAGAGATAACAGAAGGGTGGTTAACCTATCGTGATAACAGAACTAGCAGCAGCAGCAGCAGCAGCCGCCGCAGTAGCAATAGTAGTAAGGGTTAATTGTAAAATCGATAGTATTCTCGCGGGGCGCAGGAGTCAGTTACTTTACCGATAGCTGCTAACAGACTACAGTACATGTCACACGTTAATTCCTCATGCCGAGCAACGTTTCGTTCTTCTGTTGATTGCCTTTAATTGTAAGGGAAATCAAATACACATCATATTTTGTGTACATTTGGTGTACATCATTTTGGTTGTGTACATTTATTACTCAATTAAATGTTTAGGCCTATACGTGAGTTAGGAGAAACAATAAATTGAAAATTATTGTCTTTATCACGTGGTCTTTATACATGAAGCTTCTCAACATTTATGGTTCCCAACTTTTTTGTCGATTTGTGTATCTGCACACAATGGGATATTCGTAAACAGCTCAACATTTTTAATATCCATTGATCGTATTGCAGAGAACAAAGGGAGATGGATTGCTCATCAGAATAGCAGGCAGGTAGCCTAAGGAAGTTTAGCAATACAAGCTTGTTGGGCAACGAAGTATGTGAAGAACTAGGAACTGTTGGTAAAATGTACATATCTCTTTGGGACCGGAACAGGTGATTCCGCTTAGTCCCGGAACACTTCCCTTCCCCTAAGAAAAAGAAGACAAAGAAGAAGAAGAAGAAGAAGAAGAAGAAGAAGAAGAAGAAGAAGAAGAAGAAGAAGAAGAAGAAGAAGAAGAAGAAGAAGAGTTTACCTATCCGTCGCCTCTTCTATCCTTCCGCTCTTGTGTGGTTAGCTATACAGTGTCCATTTTTTGTTCTAAGTCATCGTCATGTCCAGCGCACTTCCACTGTGCATCCTGATCTCGTGTCTTCTCACTCGTCTCGGTGGGGTTCCAACAGGCTCATAAAACCCTCATTTTCATATTTATCTAAAAAATGACCGCTTTCCTTTGGAACACAGTATATTATCAAAACTAAACGATTGGCAATCTATGAAACGATCGATATTTTACGAGCGTGAATAAGTTTTTAATTATGTAAATTTTCACAAAAAGAATATATATACATTATATTTAAAAATTTATATTTGCTTTACCTCAAGACGTCATTTTTCCCTTATTTGGAACATGTTTCGGGATCCTTAGCGATCCCATTATCAGCCTTCCTAAGTTTGAATCTTGTGGACTACCTGTGTGCTAATTGCCTTTTGTTATGGCTTCCCATTAGTTTTCGGTTTTTTAAATTGTTATTATTGTGTATGATTGTGGTCTATATATTTGTATATATTAGTATTTTCTGTATTTTCAATGTTGAGTGCTTTGAAAATTATATCATGTTTTTTATTGATTTGTATTTGTTCAGGTATTAGTTTGTTTTGTGTTTGTATATTTGTAAATTTTCCCAAATGTTCATGATGGTACCTTTGTGTGGTATGTGTCTTATTAGTGTCATATTGGTTATGTCTGGAAATTCATGTCCTGTGTTTATTGCATGTGTGGCCAAATTAGATTTATATATTTCAGGTTTTTTGTATGCGTTTAGGTGTTCAAAATAACGTTTTTTCAGTTTTGTTTGTTTGCCCTATATAACATATATTGAAATCTTGGCATTCAGTTTTGTATATATCATTTGTTGTTGTATTATCTTTGTTGTGTGGGTTATTTAGTTTTTGTAAATTATTTTTATTAGTTTTGTATGCTATTTTAATGTCTGTGTTTTTAAATAGTTTTGTTAGTTTTGCGATTTTATTATTTATGCATGTGAATGTGGCCCATTTTTACATACATACAAATATACAAGTATACAAATATATAAGCAAAAAACAAACTAATACCTGAACAAATACAAATCAATACAGAATATGGTATAATTTTTAAAGCACTCAACATCGAAAATACACAAAATACTAATGTATTGTTACGACGGTCTACTCGATCGTCGTAGGTACAGTGGAAACAAAATAAGTACAAGACACCAATTAAGTCACTAATCACATCTTTAATTGTTACAGTAAAACAGTTGGTAATTAACAACACAGTCTCTACAACAAATCAAATGAAAGTTGTTCACACGCAATAAAATGTCCACTAATATTAAAACTCAATTGTATTACAATTATACCGTCCGATTATAAAACGCAACACTTCACTAATAACTACTTGAACGTACACAGTAATAACTCGAACCGCTCTGGAAATATATCGCACTAATACTCTCGAACCGCACTATCCAATATCTCGCATTGAACTGAAAACTAAGGCCGCTACCCGATGTATTTATAGTCACGCTCACACACCAGAAGCTTCCAAACTGCGTCTTATCTCTCGTCAACTACGTAAGTACTACGGCCTTGACACAGGCCGGGCGCCCGAGCTAAGCCCGGCACAGTCGAGAAGATTCTCGCAAAATGCGTATAGTAGCACGTACGCCACACGCGTTACATCGAGATCCTTCTGGCACATTCGATAAACGCGTAGATTGTTCTGTGCTGTCGTAGCATATACACCAAAATCACACACAATAATGCCAATTTAATAAACCAAAAACCAATGGGAAGCCAACCAGCACACAGGTACTCCACAAGATTCAAAATTAGAAACGCTGATGATGGGATCACTAAGGATCCCGAACATGTTCCAAATAAGGGAAAAATAACATCTTGAGGTGAAATAAATGTAACTTTTAAATATATTATATACATCAAGAAATAGAGTGTAGCAAAAAGTGTTTGAATATATGTGTGTGTGTGTGTGTGTCTTTGTTTTGATTAGATCAGTACAGAGACATAGAGACATTCAGTAAAGCAGCATTCTCCACACTTTATGAATGCATTAACACCAAAGAGAGACAAACGAGTAAATTAAAAATGCACTTTGGCGCAATGCGCTGCTGCTTTGTACTTGCGCACATATAGGTCAGTTCTCCTGTTATAACAAATTGTAGATGGGTGCGTGCATGAATGCTTAGAACTGTCATGCAAATTTATTATTCATTCAGTATTGTTTCTCTCTTGAATCATACAAAAGTATAACAGATACACTATTTTGGATCAATATTTAATTCCGTTTGTTTCAAAGGCTTACACGGCCGGCGCGGCGTAAACAAAGCGGGAAACATTATTTGCCTGGTTGCTAGCCGGTGGCGTATCGTTTGTGTTTACAGACGTTTCGGCCCCACCTTCGGAGGCCACCTTCAGTGTTGACAGCAATTGGCGCGGTTTCTGCCAATTGACCCCAGCAATGAGGCAGAGACTGTGACACAAGTGGAGTGAAATGACGGGCACCGTGCCAATTGCTGTCAACACTGAAGGCGGTCTCCGACGACGGATCCGAAACGTCAGTGAAAACAAAAACGATAGATCAAAGTATAACAACACGGCAAATTATGTTTCCAATTCCAGTTGTTTTGCCGCTAACGTCAACACAAAATAATTACAATCGGGTTTAATACCAAACAGTAATACTTCACTCGCGCTATGCATCCTGACACTTGTACGCGACGTAGGAGTTCATGGGAAAGCAGCAACGATGGACTAACATAATTAATGGAGAATGTTGTAAAAACATCGGCTTTCCAGATGACATCGCACTTTTAAGAAACGACGAGTAAGAACTGAAGAACGCACTTCACCAAATTAACACGATCCTAAACGATAAGTGCGACATGCGGATAAAACAAGAAGATATCGGTATTTTATACATGACTTCCATGTTCTAAGATCTATATTTAAAATCAGTTTCGAAATGAAATATTTCCATAGAAACTACTTCTTTCTTCAGCCTTAACCACAGTACTGTGGTCACTAACGTATACCACCTCAAGTTAGCGCACTCGATTTTCACCGATGATGGCAGTCGAAGGCACTGCCGAAACGACTGATTTTGCAGACAACATTGGACCACGGCCAAACAACTCGGGAAGGAATTTTAACAACAAACGTAGTACACATAAAAAATTATCCCCTCCCCATTTAACTATCATCTTCATTTATAGAAAATTACCCTCTCGCCCTTCAACTACCCGTCTCATTAATAGATATTTTATCTACCTTCCTATAGTGGATTATTATGACCTTCTTTTTTCAGGATACTTTATTTATCAAAATTAAGTACTTTACTCTTGTTAAAACATAAAACGTTGCAGGTAAACTACCCCTTTCCCTTAACAGATTTTCACCAAAATCAATAAGCCTTGAGTCCTCTACAACTCAGGCACATGTGCAAAAAATTATTTGACTCTGTTTGAATTTGCGGCAGTTATTATTTGGCATAGAAAAAATTCTACACACAGACACTTTTCGAAAAATGACTTTTCTTCATGTCTTGAAGGTAGTACAATCAGAATCAGCCCTTATCTCGAAAACAGTTTTTTCGCCATTACCATACGGTACTTCTATTTCCTTATGGGACATGAAAGTAAAGAAAAAAACAAAAGTCATAAAATGTCCCAAAACTAGGAGTCCGAAGGATGAATATTTCTGGACGGTAGGAAGGTGGAGCAAGTTGATTCCTTTAAATATTTCGGTAGCTGTATTACATCAGATGGTAAATGCACAATGCACAAACAGAAGACTTCTTCTGACGTCCAGAAACGTGTCCATAGAAAGCAGGAAACATTTTAAAAAGAGTTCTGCTTGGAGCGTATGCACACATGGCACGGAAACCTGGACTTTAAAGTAATCCGATGTTCAACGGGTATGTTAGGCTTATTTTTAAATTTGTTGCTACTGAAGAAGGCCTAGTGCGCGTGCCTGAAACGTCTAGTTACGACAACACCAGTGAGCAATTGACCACGGCCCAACAGTCTTGAAATTAATCTTTGAATTTGATACACGATTTGAAACATACATTTGAAATTAATCCTTAAATTGATAGACGATTATTTTAAGTTCTGATGATGGGACAAGTGTCCCGAAACATGTCAACTTTATAAATGAAGACGTTGTTTCTAAATAAGCCGCAGACGGTAAGTTGCGATATATTTGATTAAACAACACGTGGCTTGGTACTGAAAATTTGGGATTTATTCCTTTTAAACAATCTTTGAAGAATCTTCTGATCAGTCAATAATGTATTAGTTGTGGATGTATAAGCGATTTGTATTTATTGAACATATGCTACGGCAATAACGTAACGCTCTCGATTTTTCTAGAGCGTCTTTCTACGAGCTTCTCAACTAGCCGTCCACTAACGTAGCACTCCAGACTGTTCGAGCACTCTTCACTATGGAAGTTATGCCGGCACGCCGCCAAAAGAATTAAAAATTATTCAGTAACGTCTGTATAGCAACAGCGGCCGGCTTAGAAGTTAGTTACACCTGGCGTTATTGTAGAGTGCGGATGGAGTGGTTGCTGCGGCTTAGTGGAAAATGATTATTGTGTTAGAATAGTGTGGAACTCTCATAGGTGAGGTTATTATTGCGTGCGGACAAATGTAACTTGAACTACTGTATGAGAGCACCTTGTTGATTTCAAATTGTTTTTTGTGACTTAAAGGTGATAATTAGTGACTTCGTTGGTGGCTGTATTTTGTTTCCACTGTAAAACACGACGATCCGTGAGACCGTTGTAACAATATATTTCTATTTCAGTACGTTTATGAATTATACGTTTCTGAAACATGTGAGTGGCGACCAAACGTTTGCTAGGATTAAACCTGGTACTGCCTCGATTCTACACAGACGCAAACAAATTTTGTCTTGTACTATCCCAATTTTGCGGGCTGTTGGGCGGTGATTTACTCTGTCTGTGTTTACTTCCCAACGTTTCGTCCGCATCCATCTTCAACGGCTCGGGAACAGAGAACACAAACACCCACGGACGAATACAAAGAAAGTGCCTGTTCCGCCCTCTTAACGCGCTTCTGTTATATAATAGGTCCTACAAGATTAATTGTAACGAATACAAACAGAGACTGTTCTATCCTGTTACAAGCAGAGTGTCGTTCTACTTGGCAGCTTCAGCGTCTCTGTCAAGGCCGATTCTAGTACTTGTAGCTACGCAAGTTATGTTGGCACACTGACAAATGAATGGAAAATTATTCTGGGATCTATATAAGCAACAGCGGGCGGCTTAGAAGTTAGTCACACCTGGCGTTGTTGTAGAGTGCGAATCAAGTGGTTGTTGCGGATTAGCTAAAGTAATTTTAATTGTAGTAACAAATAATACAATTAAATTTCTTTCAATTCTGTTCACTTGCTACCCCATCATAGCTGCCCTTGCGACGATTGGCCAACCACCCTCTTTCCTCTCCCAATAATTAACTGTGGAAAACTGAAAAATACATTCGTCTCCTTCATGGAATAAAGCGCGTAAAACAATGAAATGTTTCACCGTCACTACCTTCCCAGCGGTAAATATTGTGTTAGAATAGTGCGGACTCTAATAGGTGACATTATTATTGAGTGCAGACAAATTTAACTTGACCAATTATATGAGAGTAGCTTGTTGATTTCAATTGCTGTTGGTGACTAATTAAAGCTTGTAATTAGTGACTTCAATGGTGACTGTATTTTGTTTCCACTGTACAATACGACAATCAGTGAGAGCGTCGTTACAATATGTTGTGCACAATCAATAATGTATTAGTTGTGGATCTAGAAGCGATCTGTAGTTACTGAACATATTAAATCATATAGAGTGTAGTCTTCGTATTACCGACACTAGACTTTTTAAATGGCACACTTAATGCAAATTACCGCCTTTTTATAAATTTCCTGAGTGTACTATACAAGGAACTATACAATAACTAGCACTTGGATCAATACCTTTTCAAGGTAAGCAAACAAATTATCACATAGGCGCGCGGTGAGAGGAACACACACACACCCACACACACACACACACACACACACACACACACACACACACACACACACACACACACACACACACACACACACACACACACACACACACACACACACACACACACACACACACACACACACACACACACACACACAGCCACCGGAATGTTTCTTTGTCGTGGGCCAAAGACGACGCAAACAACAAATGGCTTACATTAACGGGGATAATGGGCCGCAGTTACCCTTTCGCTACCCACTGTTCGTATTTAGCCGGCCGGCTGCTCATTTCCATTATCTGACCTCTGCGCGCTCAACTCAACCCCCCCTCCTCCAACGTACGTACACGACTAACTATCCAGCTGAATAATTCTTATTCTCATCGAGACTATAAACGTCGGCCGCCTTCGCCACCGCTGCCGCCCACCTCTCAACTTTGATATTTTAACATCGCACGCTTATTAAACGAGCAGAATAACAACAATAATTTAAACGAATTTTAAAATAATACTTCACTTAGTTATTGTTGGTTTATGGTATCTCGCCAAGGACTGAGCTATTACTGGACCGAATAACCGGCGGACAGGAGCTATTAAGCGAAGCAATTTTATATAATATAGAAATACTATAGCCTATAATAAAATTAATATTTATAACAGCAACTTTCTCCAAATCTCCTTTGTTAAAACGGAAATTATGACCACCCTATTTACATTCCCGAAAACGTGCCTGGACACTACGTATGGAGAAATAAAATATACTAATAATTTTAATTCAAACGGTTTTTGCTACAGTCTATTTCTTAATGTATATAATATATTTAATATTTATAATGTCTTTACGTCAATATGTCTTTTTCCTTATTTGGAACATGTTTTGGGACGCTTTGAGTTCCCATCCTCAGCCTTCCTAATTTTGAATCTTGTGAAGTACTTGTGTGTTGGTTGGTTGTTGTTGTGGTTTCCTATTGGTCTTTGGCACTTTAAATTGGTATTATTGTGTGTGATTGTGGTTTATATATTAGTATTTTGTGCAAAGCACTCAGCATCGAAAATACTAATATATACACCATAATCACATACAATAATACCAATTTAAAGTACCAAAGGCCAACAGGAAACAACAACTACAACCAACCAACCAACACACAAGTACTTCACAAGATTCAAAATTTTGAAGGCTGACGATGTTTTGGGAACACAAAGCGTCCCGAAACATGTTCCAAATAAGGAAAAATCATCTTCAGGAAAGACATTATAAATATTAAATATAGAATAATTTTAAATATCTTGGGGAAAACATATCCCAAAACGCTTCAGACAAAGAATCCTTTAAGATAAGGAAACTCAAAATAGCAAAGGCCTTTACTCTAACCCGAGAACTGTACGGAAAGGACAACTTTTCCAGAAGTGAGAAAGTCCGCCATTATTGGTAGCACTGTGATCAGGCCGGTGATCATGTATGGAGTGGAAACAATGTGCTTTCAAAATTTGAAACCTCTTCTTAAAACCGAACGAAGAATTCTTTGGAACATTTATGGCCTCAAGAAAACCGAAGATGGGTACAGGCATAGAACCAAAGAAGAGCTGTACAGGGATCTGCAAGATCTGGAACAGCTTTCCGAAGGAAAAAACTGAGATTCCTTGGACATATGGTTCGGATGGATCGGTCCAGATTAAATAAACAAATTTTCAAATATATATTTGGCAAGTTTCCACTCTTGAATGGATACACCAAAAACTCAAGGAGGTAATGATAAAACTGGGTATATCTTTAAACGACTATTGTAATTATACCGGGTATGTCTCTCTATCTTCCTCTCTTTGATTATGTTAAAATAATTCAATTTCTTAGATATCTGGAGTGGTTGGATATAGTAATCTCGTTGGGTTTGATTAACTTATCTCTCTAATTAAAATACCAGTGTTAGTGTGACTGTAACTTAAATAATTAGTGTTTTGTTCTAAAATTTCGCTCAGCCCTAGTATACCTTGCAGAGAATTATTGAAATTTCGTGTTTATAGCTATTCTCTTTGGTGTCAGAGAATTCCGCAACAAGCGCTGCAGTTCCGGAACAAACGAAATTTATAGGTTCATTCACCGTGTACGGTAACTAGTTATTATACACTTAGTCTGTTAATTCTTATTCCCAACTCATTAAATACTACCCAAATAATAAGATCCTGAAATTATACAAGGTTTCTTTATTACTTCATCTTGTTAACATTAAATAAGATTGTTTTTTAACTGACATACGAAAGGCTATATGTTGCGTGAATCGATTATTGTTCGGTCCAATATTTTATGTTAGATTCAGTTATATATTTTGTTTTTTATAATTAATTTAGTTCAGGGTGTGAAGGTTCTTGTAACTGCGGGGAAGATTAAAAATACATAGATAAGAATGCAAGATATTACAAATTTAAAGTGTTGTGTTGTTTAATATTATTTATACAATTGTCAATTACCAGACTTCGAACGAAGCAGCTCTGGTAGGCAGTTGGTTTTTAACCTCGTGTCGATCAGAATGGATATGATTTTCTTTATTCTTTTCTTCGGTTCAATAAATTGGAATCCTTATTCCTGGTTAACTCGGAAATACAGCTCCCTTGGTTTATTTACGGCCAAACTGGTGGTTGTGTTCTTCTGCAAATTCTGGATCCAAATACGTTTCTTCTATCGTATGAAGTAACTAGTGATGTCCCATGTATTTAAATGATTATGATTTTCAGTGTGGTGTGTAGTATTAGTTCTTTACACAGTTGGTTCTTTATATTTGATTAATATTTCATTAATTCTTCTTCTGATATTGGACAATCCAAGTCCTTCCTTGTGGAACTCAATTATTTATTGTTATGGGACGATAGCATTATATAATTTGGTTAAATTTTGCTGGCATAATTCAGACAAATAATTATTAATATATTGTGATTGGTAAATGTATCGAAATAATTTAGAATAGTTGAATTACATTAACCATTTCTTTTGGTTTTAATCTCATCACGTTCAGATCATAAATTGCAATAATCAAAATCAACAAATTATTTTAATTTTTGTTGTCCCTAGCAACAAGTTTATTTTTATTCTTTTTCAATGTTTTGTATATAGTGATTATTTCATATATTATTCTTCCATTCTTTATTAAACTTCCATTATATCGGAATATAACTCTATTTATAGTTTGTTTACTAATTTCTACATATATTCTGCTGGTTTTTTGATCTTAGTCTGTTTCTTTTTATATTTATTATTTTTCCGATATCAAACGTTATCAATCGATATCATTGCACTATGGCATTATCATAATTTGTTTATATTGAGTTGGTTTATTATATATTATTACTTATCAAATGTTTTTTCTAACTCCTTGAACTCTATTCATTAATTATTATTAACTTCCGTACCTAACCTTTATGTTTTGAGTTGTTATATAGTGTTATTGGCTGTTAGGCCTTTTATTGTATATGGACCTACCTTTGATTATAACTGGTGAACAACTATAGCCTTTTTACATAAGTTTATACACATAACCAAACCTTAACTATTTACATTTACACAAATAATTATTCTTTTTATAACTAATAACATCTTTATCTTGATCTATGGATCACATATAAGAAAATTGAGATCCATTAACACTAATTACCTGTTTTCCTCCACCCTTCTATAACAGTAATCAAATAATACATTTTGCTTCATTACTTTCTATTACTTAACAAGTAATTTGCATAATCTAACACAAACTTTAACATAAAATTCATGGTAACAAAATAACATCATTCAATTCAGAATCATTACTTTCTATTACTGTAATGTAAATTATTGACTCATTTTTATCTAATTTCACTGTCATTTACTTTAACATTTTCTGTATTGGTTTCTTTTTTTTTTACAATTCTTATTAGTATATTTGATTTATTTACGTTTCACTGAACATTGATTTCTTACTATTGTCTATTTTACAGGTTTGTATTTTATTGTTATCCCTACCTTGCATCCTTATTCATTTTTACACAATTATAAATGTATTTATTAGACCTTTGTATTATCATGGGAGTTAAATATTTATTAACTTGTTATATTTATAATATTCTATTTATGTAACGTTGAGGACCGCATTTCTGTTGCGTTACACTATGTATACAGAAATACATACAGAAACAAAATTTAAAACTTGAGGTTCTCTGAGGTGAGAGGAAATCGAGAAAGGAGTGGACAGTGGAAAGGAAGGCGGCGCATAGTGTGCGAATGAGGGCCTTCTGGCAGGAGAATAAAGGGAAATGATATTTGCGTGGTCTACGGCTGCCCTGTTCGTGTAAGAAAATATTATGTTATGTAACGCTGTTTTGTTTTTTACATTTTTAATATTGGCCCCATAAAGCGACTGGCCCTAATAAACGGTGGCCGTTAACTCGATTACACTATGTGTGTACACACACACACACACACACACACACACACACACACACACACACACACACACACACACACACACACACACACACACACACACACACACACACGCGCGCGCGCGCACGCGCGCGTAATATACTTGTAATACACACATAAGTCAAAGGACATTTGTACTGATGTACGAAGTGTGACGTATACGACGTAGTTGTAAAGGAGATGGGTGGCGTGGAATTTGGCGTTGCCTAACTGCGTTTGCCTATCAGCGGTCTGTATCTAGTCTGTAATACCCGCAGAACTGTATTACGCCAGAGATAACGTAACGGCGGCGTCAGAACTCAGACCGAAATTAATTTCGCTAAATTACTCTCATCCTTTTCCTTCCCTTTCCCATCGCAACACACACACACACACACACACACACACACACACACACACACACACACACACACACACACACACACACAGAGTGAAAGTGAGACGAGAAGTACTTTAGACGGAGAACTTGTCTCACTAGACTGAACATTATACGAGCAGCCACAGTGATGTAACTACGAGGGGGGTCAGGAAACCAATCTTCTCCCAGAGCTATTAAAAATTTCAGCTAAATTCCATAATCACTTTTTTCTAGTACTTCGACAAGGCTTTTGACAGAGTGAATCGAAGCAAACTATGGGCAGTAATGGCAAGGAAAGGGATCCTACAACATTTAATTAGAGCAATAGAGAGTCTGTATATGGAGAATAAAATCTTAATAGAAGCAGGGAGACAGAGAGCAGCTCCTAGAGTTCGCCTGATCAATTGTGGAGTACAAGGGTGTCCATTATCACCTTCACTTTTTAATTCATATATTGACGATGTCATTCAAAACTGGTAGATGTGTCTTCCAGACCATTTTATGATTGTTCACTCTACAATTGACACTTTGTTGTTTGGGGACGATCAGGCTATTCTATCGGCCTCTGAAAGCAGATTGCAGATGGGTATACATTTGTTAAATGGAATCTGCAAAGATTCTGGATTGCAGATATCCACAATTAAAACCAAGTTGATGGCTTTTGTGGAACTGATCCCGTACGGGCAAAAATTGTTATAGACGGTACTGTCCTGGGAAAAGTTAGCTGTTTTGAATACCTGGGCTACAGTCTGTCTTATAATGCAAGCAACGACGTGGTGAACAAGTTCCATAAGTTCAAACTTATGTGCGGGACCATCAGGCGAACCCTTGAGTCAGCAAGTAAAGGAACACGCCTAAAATTCTACAAGGTGATGGTTCTTCCCACACTTCCTTATGGGTCTGAGAATTGGACTTTAACGAAAGGCCAGGTGAGTCGTATCCAAGCGGCTGCAGTGAGATTTCTCAGGCACATGGTAGGGTATACTCTCCGTGGTCATAGAAGAAACACAGATATACGGCAGGAAGTGAATATTATGAGTATGCTCGACAGGATCGCCCGGTATCGGCTGAATTGGTGGGAAGAAATTTGCCGAATGGATGAATGCCGCATCCCCAAACAACTATGGAACTATAAGCTGAGGGGACGGAGAGGTGTGGGACGTCCGAGGAAGCGCTGGAGTGACCAGCTGTAATATTTGCCTATTTGAGACCGGAACAAACCATTCTTGGTTTAAACCTTGAGGATGATGATGATGACTTTTTTTAGTTTCTAATACTATCATTAAATTAAAAAAATGTATAAATCCCTTATGCGTGTTTCAAAATCAGTTGCTTGCGTTATACGAGGGTCAGTTGAAAAGTTCGCGGAGCGACATCTATAGCTCAGTAGTAGAACTAAAATCTTTCGTGTGCTGTATATTTCGCGTGACCACCCGTCAATTTCCAGATATACCTGTCAATTTATTCACTTTTTACCAGCTGTTTGAAAGTTTCCTGTCACGCGTGTTTTTAAAATGCACAAAATCAAACATCGTGATGTGATGAATTCTCTGTTAATAACGTTTTAGCGCCAGTGGAAAATCAAAACGAA
Organism: Magicicada septendecula; assembly: GCA_034769895.1. Classification (NCBI taxonomy): domain Eukaryota; kingdom Metazoa; phylum Arthropoda; class Insecta; order Hemiptera; family Cicadidae; genus Magicicada; species Magicicada septendecula. The sequence goes on along the minus strand of CM068367.1, from coordinate 1,367,244,522 downwards.
ATTGTAAATATGTTAGGAGATGCTGCGCCTTCAGAAACAACGGTAAGTGGAACACACTCGCTTTTAAACGTGGCCGTACAAGCACTTAAGACTATCTCAGCAGTGGACGTCCAAAAAGTGCAACAAAAATGGCATTATTGAAAAAATTTCATAGGATGTTTGAAGACCGCAGATTGAGGAGTGGATGACGTTGCTGAAATCATAGGCATCTCATATGAACGTGTGCAACATACTTTAACTCAACAACTTGGTGTGATAAAGCGTTGAGCAAGAAGGCTGCTGCATCTTGAGTTGTTGCAATCTTTTGGCGTTCAGTGCGGGGGCGATCATCTTCAGTGCTCGTACGACCACGTTTAAACTCAAGTGCCTACTTACAAATCGTTGATTTTAAAGTCGCAGCATCTAGTGACACATTTACAATCAATTTTGTTCTGAATTTCCGTTGGCGCTAGACAATTTTTAACAAAGAATCATACCACGATGTTTGATTTTGTCCGTTTTTAAAAACACGCATGACACGTCAATTTTGAACAGGTTCTGGACAATGAATAAACTGGTAGATAGATTTCGAAATTATCAGGAGTTCATATAAATTCAAATCTTGCAGCACACGAAAAATTTTAGTATTACCGCTAAGCTACAGATGTCGCTCAGCGAAGTTTTCAACTGACCCTCATATAGGCCTATACAAAGTATGTATTCCGACATTAATTCGGAAAAATGAGAGGAATATGTTATTGCTAGACTTTAGATAAAATATACGGTACTTTCAGACAAGCTGCAATTTGCATAAAATATAATGTTAAATTAAAACGCTAGGGAGAGGTAAAACAGTGTTTCAAAATATCTTCAGAAAGACTCGTTTTTCTTAGATCTATATACAATACAAATTGAGAAATACAGTGATTGTATTTATTATGAGATTTATTACACTTACATTGAATAGCAATTATACAAGACGGAATGAATAATTTGAAATCTGCTCTTTACAATATTTTTAAAATCCTTATACTTAATGTTGGTTTATGCGAAAATTTTCTTCTTCTAGTAGTACCTATCCGTTTCGGATGTTATATATCATACAGGCTATTTTAGCATTCTGTAATGCTGCAGAGAATAAGTCAGTTGCATTCATGCCAAACCAGGTCGTTAAATTTCTCAGCCATGAGATTCTCGGTCGCCCAACTCCTCTCTTTCCAAGTACTTTTCCCTGTAGTATCGAGTGCAATAAGTAAAATATCGGTATGGAGAACCATACATGACTTCCATGTTCTAAGATTTATATTTAAAATCATTTTCGAAATGAAATATTACCATAGAAACTACTTCTTTCTACTTACTGCTTCAGCCTTAACCACAGTACTGTGGTCACTAACGTATACCACCTCACGTTATCGCACTCGATTTTCACTGATGATGGAAGTCGATGGCATTGCCGAAACGTCTGGTTTTGTAGAAAACGTTGTACTACGGCCAAATATCCCGGGAAAGAATTTTAACAAAATCTACTTCTTTGTTGCCGATAACGTTGTACACATATATATAAAAAATATGCATACAATTAATGGCTTGTATAAGTTAATGCTTGATCTCCATTAAGTAGTGCTCAAGTTTCCAAAGTTTTAATATTATGATGTCCGTAATTAAAACATCAGAGCAGGTTTAGTGTGTATGAGGGTACACCGTGGACAAAAATTTTCAACATTTCCTATTGAGCGTTGCTTAGAATAAAGCTGCGAATCTACAGTGTACGTTTCACAGAACAAACACGCGGAAAAGAAGGAGCGCTCCGAAGTCACTCATGGACCCTCAGCATCTTGCAGAGGGTTCATTCCCTAAAGACGAAAAGTCTGTCTATGAATCGTTCCTCTGTAAACACATGCAGTTACACTGCCCAGCGATCCACAGGAAGCAAATCGCTACCCACGCTGGACACTTTTTCGGATTACACGCGTTATGTTGGTGTGGGTTTCGGCACTTTCCATTTAAAAAGCGTGCAAATGTAAGAAAATAAACATGAGTGAGGCCAGAAATAACGCGAATTGTGTGTGTGTGTGTGTGTGTGTGTGTCTTCCCTGCCTTTTTATTGCAGTAATCATAATAATAAAATGGAAACGTAAACATTACATAATTGAGATATGCTTGCCTGCCACGAACGATATATTTTCTCTCATACATGATTTACATTAAAATGAAAAAAATATAATTTTATTGCCTGGCAACAAAATTATTTTATTTTTAACAATTACCATTGTTTGAAAAAGTTTAAATGAATTTTCAAGTACTTTACTGTTGTTAAAACGTAAAAGGTTGCAGGTAAACTACCCCCTCCCCTTAACCGATCTTCACCAAAATCAAAAGGCCTTGAGATCTCTACAATTCAGGGACGTGTGCAAAAAATTATTTGATTCTGTTTGAATATGCGGCAGTTATCGTTTGTCATAGAAAAAATTACCCTTGTTAAAACATAAAACGTTGCAGGTAAACTACCTCTTTTCCTTAACCGATCTTCACCAAAAACAACAGGTCTTGAGAACACTATAATTCAGGGCTGTATGCGAAACATTATTTGATTCTGTTTGAATTTGCGGCTGTTATCGTTTGCCATAGAAAAAAAATTACCCTTGATAAAAAAAATGTTGCCGGTAAACTACCCCTTTCCCTCAACCGATCTTCACCAAAAACAATAGATCGTGAGTACTCTACAAGTCAGGGCTGTATGCAAAAAATTATTTGATTCTGTTTTAATTTGCGGCTGTTGTCGTTTGCCAAAAAAAATCTACACACACACACACACACACACACACACACACACACACACACACACACACACACACACACACACACACACACTTTTCGAAAAACGACTTTTTTCATTATTTGAGTGTAGTATAATCAGAATCTGCAATAATCTCGAACACGATTTTTTTCCCATTACCATACTTCCATTTCCTTAAGGAACATGGAAGTAATATCTGTTCATTTCTCATGAGATGTCTCAGATACTGAAGCTATCTTATCTTCACTGTGTTAATAGCTTCTCTTTCTTTCTTCATCTTTCTAAGAACAACAACATTAGTTATATGTGCTGACCATGAAATGCTCGGTATTCTACGGTAAAGTCGCATTTCGAAAGATTCCAATTTTTTAGTTGTAGCTTCAGTCAAAGACCAAGATTCTACACCGTAGAAGAGGACCGAGAATACGTAGCAGCGTAAAAGTCTCATCTTGTGTTTATTGTTAAATCGTTTTTTTTTAATTAACCGCTCATTCTAGAATACACTGCTCTTGGCTTTTCAATTCTGCTCTTTATTTCTTGAGAGCGGTCCCATTGTTCACTGACTATAGTACCAAGATATGTAAATTTGCTTACACGTTCTACTGGTCTTTGGTTTATATTAAGGGTACAGTTTGTGAACTTGTTCTTAGATACAATAATTAGCTTCGTTTTATTAACATTGGTGTCTAGACCACATTACGGCTGCTATCTGTCACTCTGTTCATTAGTTGTTGCAGCCCCCCTATCTGCGAATATGACGGTATCATCCGCATGACGTCGAAAAGTTTAAGACGTAAAAATTATAAAATATATTTATAAAATTATATTGGAATATTCCTGAATTTCTCATTCGTTCTAAGGAAAACGTGGGGTAGTAGCTGTTTCTAGTCTGATCCCCGCGCCTAAGAGCAGCACTTGTGTATGGTACTGATCAGCCATGCTATTTTTATATTAACTATCAACTATTCAAAACTGTATTACACAAAATAGACGTTGGAAAAAAATTGTTACGATATTATATCAGTGACGAAACGAGGGAAATCTTAGGGGCTTTAAAACTCTTCACTCAGAGGAATAAAGACTAAATGAAATGTCCAAAAATTAAAAAAAAAATTGGTGGTAACAATGTAGCCATAAAAGTCAAATTAAATTAATTAATCTAATTTATTTTAATAAGTACAAAATTTACTAAGTTCTCCTTAGCCTGTACCGGTGAACTGCTGCGTATGCTAACGTCAATAAAATTTGCAATCATCCGCGTAGGCAATTTGTGCTCACCATAGGCCATAAGAAAATAGGCGAATCGCCTTCCGCTTCACCAACGCTTCCTAGATCTTCCTACATTTTGTTGTCCTACAGGCTTGTATTGCCGCACTTCCGTAAGCAACCTGCCATCCGGCATTCTATTCGGATGAGCAATCCAGCTCTCATTGTTTTTTGCAACACAATCTTGGATATCAACAGTTTTAAACTCTTTACGAATTCTTCATTTTACGGTCAGTCTCTTCGTATGCAACCTTTAACAGTTTACTATTTAAATTAATGTTTGTAGTAGCTAAAAATAAAAAATTATGGTAGTAATCCTAATGCTTTTTGAGTGGTGTCATTAGATGGCCATTCTTTGATGTCTCATTCCTCATTATTTTTTTTTAATCACTAAATCACAGTGTAACGTAACTTTATTTTTTCTATTTGTATCGCCCATCTAAGGACCACATGCCAATTTCAATCCTTTATTCCTTGTTCTGTTCTTTTCTCCAACATTCTTTCATCTTTTCACTGTGTCTCTTCTTCCTGTCTTCAGTCCACTTTGAACCTGCTTTTTTCTCTCTCCTACCCTGGACCCCTCCATTTTTAACACTTTTCCCCGAAAAACTTCTTCAATTGCTTCTTCTGCATGTATATTATTTTTTTTAAACCTTTTGGATTTCTTTAATCCAACTTGATGTTGACTTCTTTCCCCACGGATATTTGAAGGTCTGTTTTGTTAACCTGTTGTCGTTCATTCTATATAAATGTCCAAAATAACTAGTCTTCTTTTTCTCACTGTTTCTGTTATATTTTCTATACTTTGATATATTTCATTATTACTTCTTAATTTCTAACCTTCTGAAGTTTTTCGTGGGCCTAATATTTTCCTAATAATTCGACTTGAATGTTTCTAGTTTGTCTAAATTATAATTCAATGCTAGACATTCACTTGGATATAGGCATTGTGGCTTCACTACTGTACTGTAATGCCTTATTTTCGCATTTTTAGATATGCACTTTTTATTGTAAATATCTTTAGTTATACCATATGGCCTTTCCATCTTATGAATCCTTTCTTCTATAGCAGATTTTTCCAAGCCATTCTCTTGAATTATCTCTCCTAGATACTTAAATTTTCGAACCCTCTCTATTCGACCAATATCTGTTACCAGGAATTTTGGCGTTTTTAATGTTAGTGAGAAATTTGTTTTTTTCTGCAGAAATTCTTAAGCCTGTTCTACTGGCTATGTCCTCTAAAAAATTAACTCGTGTTACTGCAGATGTAATATGTTCAGAAAGTATAGCAGTCATCTGCGAATTCCAAAGAGTTTATTTCAATACGTTTGTTCCTTCTTCCCAACGTAATTAGTGATATTTTGCATTCCTTTAATTTTTCATTCCAAATTCTCACTACTTTCTCCAGGACACAGTTAAAAAGAATTGGGGATAAACCATCACCCTGTCTTACACCTGTATTTATTTTAAATGGCTGAGATATTCTCCCATGAATTTTATTTTTGAGACTGTGTCCGTAAGGGTTTCACGGATTAGATTTGCCGATTTAGATTTAACACCAAATTTTCGGATTATTTTATCTATAGTTTCTCTATCAACAGAATCAAAGGCTTTTTTGAAATCAACAAATGTTACTACAATCTCCTTTGAATTCAGTAGCCCGTGACGGATTATTGACTTCAGAGTGAATATTTGTTCTGGACAGGATCTGCCCTTCCCAAACCCACCCTGATATTCACCCAAATGGCTAGCCAACGTTTTTTCTACTCTCTTCAATAGAATCATTGAAAATATTTTAATATGCAACTGGAAGTAAAGATATTCTTTTGTAGTTATTAACCTCTTGCTTATCACCCTTCTTATTCAGCGGATGTATTAAGGCCACCTTCCATTCTTCTGGGATTTTTTCTGGTTTACAAATTTCTTCAAAAGTTTATTGTAGATCATTTTTGATCTTTGATAGAGACCATTTCAAAAGTTCAGCTGATATGGAGTCTTCTCCACTAGCTTTATTATTTTTCAAAAGTTTTAATTACCTCTTCAATTTTTTTGATAGTCGGAGACGTATCTTCTTGTAAATTTTCATAAATGTCTGACAGTTCTAACCTCTGAATCGTTTCCGTGCAATTTAAAAGTTGATCAAAATATTTTGGAAGTATTTCACAATTTTCCGCATTGCTTAGGCCAATTCTACCACTTTCATTTTTAAAACAAGTCTGATAGAAATCTCGACAATTGTTTTTTATAAAATTTTCCTGCATTTTAACAAGTTTTAATTTTTCAAAAGATCTTTTACTTCCCTTATTATCCTTGCTGGTTCCTTTCTTTGTTGTTTAAATTGCTCGTAGTGTTCAGGTTTCCCTTAGCATTTCCACTTTTTCCATTTTTTGCTCTCTCTGCTAAGGCTTCTTCACACAATTCATTCCACCATACTTGCCTTTTATTTTTAACTAAACCAAATGTTACCATTGGCCGCATTATTTATTTCTGTAGATAACTCTTGCCAGTTACGATGCTTAACTATTTTAATTTCTTCTTGATATTTTCTTAATATTTTCGTTAGTTTATTTTATGCGATTCTCAAAATTATTATTAATCGATAGCTCAATATACTCATCAAAAAACTGTAAGATTTCGGACATTAGGCATCGTAAGTTAAAGTTAATAAACACGACGTTTCTACTTCTATAAAATCAGAAGTCGTCTTCAGGCGAATAATAATTTAATACAAAGATAAATCTATCAATAACAAATAGATATCGTCAAAACTCCAAACCTTAGTTATACAAATATAGTTCTATAATAATAATAATAGTATTAGTAATAGTAATAGTACTATTAATAGTAATAGCAATAATAAAACAATTCCATCAAAGGAATATTCCTCCCGTAGTTGCATCGTAAACAACGAAGCCACACACGACTGGGGGTTGCAGTGTCCCGAGTCTCAGAAAGGACTCCTGCCACTGGGTCTATCGGAGTTCATTCTATATCTTTTTACCTAATTGTGGGGGGGGGGTCTGAAGCGACCTGCGATTGGTGGATTATACCACCGGGACTAACAAACGAGGTCACTTCCAGGACTCACCTGATCGCGGGGTGTATTCACCAAGTCCGGCAATGAGGGAATTGTGGGTCACTCTGTCGGAACGAACATAGAATCTACGCGCCAGGCGTCTCACGGTGTCATCAAGAGAGCGGACACCGAGTCCTCTCCTCAAAAGACGAGAAGAGTACCTCCGGGGGACTTTACACCCAAGCTTCAGTCCCCGGTCGAGTACGCGCTGGAGCGTTGTTCTATGACCACGAGCCAGGTATCCCCAAACAGGACAGGCGTAGGTAATCACGGGCAACACGTACGAGTTGACTATGAGCTTACCTAGCCGGGGGGTCATTGGCGGATTAGATAGCACGAGCCAGAGTCTACCGAGTTGCGCCGAAGCGCGCGTTGTCGGATATATTGAGAATGGGTTCGCCAGGTGAGTCGGGAGTCCACGTGGAGCCCGCACACACAACGAAGCCACCAAGGCAAGCTCTCCTTATATAGGTAGTTCAAAGGTGGCGGGGGCGTGGCTTAGCCCTAAGGTTTGCAGTTTTGACGATATCTATTTGTTATTGATAGACTTATCTTTGTATTAATTTATTGTTCGCCTGAAGGGGACCTCTGATTCTATAGAGGTCGAAACGTGGTGTTTATTAATTTTAACTTACGACTGCTTGTCTCCGAAATCTTATAATTTGAAATGAGTTTACTTTATGTTTTCACTATCTTCAGTTACTAGAACCTGTTGCTCTCTTTTTATTCATAAACAATCGGTTTTTCTGCACACTGTACTGACCACCATTTCGTGTTACTACACAAACTAGATCCCCGTCGTGTTCAGAACTAATGAAGTTTAAACCACAACGACGTGCCTAAGAAGAAGTCGTCGATGTCAATATCGAATCCCAACGTGAGCGAGCAAGAAGCTGTTGCTGCCTCCTTGTTACTGGTTAAAGTTTTCTAAACTTTTGTACGTAATATCTTCAAATACAGTAAGGAAATTACTGTAATTACTGTGTGAAATTACTGCTTAGTAGCAGTAAGGAAATTATAAGCAGAATCAACCAGGCTAAAATTGCTTTCAAAAAAAAAAGTCTTCACTTTAAACACTATCAGCCTAAAAATAAGGAAGAATATAGTAATGACATACGTGTGGAGTGTTGCCCTATACGGGAGTGAATCTTGGACAATTGGAGAAAGTGATAAGAAAAGACTCCAAGCATTTGAGACCTGGTGCTACAGAAGAATATTCAAGATAAGCTGGAGGGACAAGGTAACGAATGAGGAAGTCTTTAGAAGAACTCAGGAGGAGTAGAGCTTTCCGCAAAATTTAAAAGGCAGAAGAGCTAAGTTTATAGGCATATACTACAACACAGCTTTCCGCAAAATTTAAAAGGCAGAAGAGCTAAGTTTATAGGCATATACTACAACACAATGGGTTTGTTAAGAGAATAATAGAAGGAACAATTGAAGGGAATAATCACAGAGGTCGACCCCGTTTAGACTACATGAAACAGCTTATGGTCGATGTGAACAGCTCATCATATTGTGAGTTGAAAAGAAAAGGAGAGAAGCATGAAGAATGGCGAGCTGCTGCCGACCAGCCAATGGGCTTCTATCCTAGAAGAGAAACATCTTCAAATGAATACACTGCAAGTAGGTTTATTTTTACCTGACGCACGTTTCACAGAAATTATTCTTCGAGGTTTGTTTCAATTGTAATTGAATGTTTCGCTTACAATAAAGGTAACGGATAATCGAATTTACTTCGATTCTGTTTTCGATTGTTTTAATGTTTATGTAGTAGTGTCACACACAATTTAAGTCTCGTTATATAAAAGCAGCTAAACTCAATTTAAAGTTTCGCTGTAGCCAAACTAAAATCCGAAGACGGCCTTATAACCGCATCCTATGGGTATACACGGGCGGCCGGGGCGCGATACAGTTCACTTGTTCAATTACGGGCCGACAACGGCCATGATTTCGCTAAACTTGTTAATGTCTCTGCGGGGACCATTAATTCAAATATGTAGCAGCAGCAGCAGCAGCAGCACAAGCTACTGTGTTAATGCGCTAACCGTCCCCGGGGAGTTAGTTCACTATCCAGCGCACGCAGCAGCACTAATGGTGCCCTGTTGCACGGATTGTTTTGTTCGCTAACTAATGTTTACGTGAAAAAATGTTTAATGTAGACTCTTCCAGACTACGTCATAACATTATAGTCTGTCTGATCTTTTTTTGTTCGTTTAATTTGTAATGCTTCCTCAGAGAGTGTAGTTGTTTAGTTTTTCAACTTTCTTGCTGCTTTGATGTCACTCATTCTTTGTCTATTCACTCTGAAACATTTTCTTCCATCTGTCTGTCTCTGTTTGTCAATATGTCTGTCTCACCACTGTCTCACGTTCTCTTTGTTTCTCTTTCGATCTTTTCCTTTTTCCATTCTTACTTCTTTGTGGATATCACATATTCCAGTCCTGCATACCTCTTCTTAGCAAAAGTTAGCAATTTTGAGTTCCTGGGGTACAGTGTGTCTTATAATGCAAGCAACGACGTTGTGAATAAGTTGCACAAGTTCAACCTTATGTGCGGGACCATTAGGCGAACCCTTAAATCAGCAAGTAAGGGAACACGCTTCAAATTTTACAAGGTGAGGACTCTTCCCACACTTTTTTGTGGTCTGAGAATTGGACTCTAACGAAAGTCCAGGCCAGTCGCATTCAAGCGGCTGAAATGAGATTTCTCAGGCATGTGGCAGGGTATACTCTCCATGATCATAGAAGAAACCACAGATATACGGCAGCAACTGAATATTGTGAGTATGCTCGACATGATCGCCCAGTACCGGCTGAATTGGTGGAAACATCTTTGCCGAATGGATGAGTGCCCCATCCCCAAACAACTATGGAACTATAAGCCGAGGGGACGGAGAGGTGTAGGACGTCCGAGGAAGCGCTGGAATGACCAGCTCTAATCTTTGCCTATTTGAGACTGGAACAAACCATTCTTGGTTTATTTCTTGAAGATGATGATCTTTTACATTCTCCCTTCTTACTTCTTTGTGGAGATCACATATTCCAGTCCTGTGTACCTCCTCTAATGGGAATGACGGCTGTGGTGTCCTGTGCGTTGTTAATAAAGTTCCATCGTTTTTGTTGTATTTAGCATTAACATAACTGGCGCTATAGCTCCGGGCATTGTCGACCACTTGTCTCCGCTATTCGTGTCTCGATGTCGCCAGACATAACGGCCAGCTATCGCAGCCTCGGACGTCCTACAGAGCGTCTCCTCACTGGCTTTGTGCACATTACTTCTTTTCTTACTCGGTCTTTTCTCATCCTCTCTGTACGTACCCTAGTGATCTAAAGGCCAGCCGTACACTGGAACGACAGAACCGTTTTGGCGCATCGTGTTGCAAAGCGTCACTTCGGTGGAGAGGCTTGAGACATTGGCTGTTGTTTTTGAGCGGTAAAAGTGTGTGGTTCGCCGGTTCGTAACAGGCATTATTTTGTATCTATTTCAGATTCAACTACGCCTACACTTGTTTCCATTTTATACTCGACAGCAATTAATAATAATTATAAATACACAACAATATGCGAGAATCAGAACGAGACGATATTGCACGCAGTTTCCACATAGTATTAAGTAAGTGTAATAGAAACTCTCCTCCCTATGTGGTTAGAATCCAGCGCATGCGCAGTTTAAGCTGTTGCAATATATAAATTGAAGGAGCTTCGTCTTTTGTCGCGAGGGGTCCTTGGTTCCAGTGCGCGGCCGGCTTTACTCTGTGCACGTTTATTTCGGCGACGGTCGCCGGGAAATTGTAAAGTATTTCTAACTCGACATTAATTTTTATCCCTTATTCGTTATTCTGTGAATAACTCGTGGAGAACCTTCCGTTCCCACGTATTAAGGAGGCTTTCATCCTTTCTTGTCAAGGTCAGTGTTTCAGAAACACACGTAATTACCGGTTTGACAATTGTCCTATTCACCAACAGCTTAAGGTGTCTTGACACGAAGGAGGATTCAGAAGGTATAATAACACTAGCTTCCTGCCACCAGTCTCGCTTTAATTTCTATCGGTACTTCGTTGTTCTCCGTTACAACGCCTACAATGTACTTTTGAACTCCTCCACACATTCGTATCCTCCAAATTATCTTACGTTCCTCCATCTTCCGTACTTGATCCTACTTTTACTTCTATCTTTATTTACGAGAAGGTCCACCGTATAAGGAGTGAGGCCATAAAAGAAGAATTACTATTTTTTTTTTTTTTACTTGAGTGAAAGGCTAAAAGATTACAAACAACGGTGGAAAGAACGCTTAGAAAGAATGCCATATTCCAGACTGGCCAAGCAAGTCTGGAAATACAAACCTATAGGACACAGGACTGAGTAACCCAGGAAGAAATGGCTGGAGGATATGTTTTTGAAGGCAGGACAGCCAGCATTTTGCCCATGCCATGTTGTGAAGAAGAAGATGATGATAAAAAATTATAAATAATTGCTTATCTAATCCGTCGAGTGACTTACTTGTAATTCCGCTTGACGCGTTTCAGGGCATATGCCCCATCTTAAGAATAATTCCTCTTCACAGAACGTCAGACATTAAGATTAAAATGTAATAAATTAAAATTAAAATCCATGGTTAAAATATTAACTCTTCAGGAATTATTCTGAAGATGGGGCATATGCCCTGAAACGCGTCAAGCGGAATTACAAGTAAGTCACTCGACGGATTAGATAAGCAATTATTTATTTAATACAGTGACTTGGATACTTTAAAAATGAATATTAAAAAATTATATACCGTATATTTTACGGTCGCAACTGCCTCTCCGTTTCCAGTTTCCAATTGTTTTTGCCCATGTACACATCCTTGTCTGTGCCTGTAGACACCATTGCTTCCTCAAGCTTTACGTAAGGAACCACCACGTGAAATGATGGTATAGGGCGGAGAAAGACGGAAGTCGAGGTGGTAAGCCGCTGAGAACGTAACAGGAAGTTTAACTGTACTTTTCCCGATCATGCAACACAATTGTTTTTTGATTATTAATAACCAGTGCCGTATCTAGTATTTGTATTTAGTGGGGGCTGTCCGTGTTCTAAATTTCAACCTATCAGGAGCTTCAATTTTCTTTTGCGATGTGCGAGTTTTTCGCGACAGTACACGTGTCTATATGAGTGACGACCGTCCTAGATTTTAGCTATGAGTTACCCGTAAGCTAAATAAAAGGGTTATTAGAACGTAGAACAAAGTATTTAAATTAGGATAACAAGTCTGGTGTGTGGGTAGAACCAGGAAGAGATGGGGCTGGAGGATCTTTGAAGACGGAACAGGCAGTACCTTGCCTATGCCGTGTTGTGAAGATAATGATGACGCAATGTCAAGCTTAGTTGTAATATTATTAATGAATTAAACAAAAAATTATCATCATAATTCAGTACGAGATGATAGGTCAAAAACTTTCACACCCACGTCAGAAATTTACTAACTAAACTTTAACATACAACGTTTACGTTTTCAAACAAGACTGCGTCGTCGTGTAGGCATCGTCTTCGTGTCGTGAAGACGTTCTTCCCGCCGACGCCGACGCCGACGCCGACTTAATGACCTCTTGTCGTGCCGCCGTAAAGTGGATTGATGGCGTTCCACCCTCGTGCTCCCGTAATAAACCGCAGAGTAGAGAGGAAGTGCCGCGTCGCCCTCGACCTCGCCTCCTCCCGATCCTTGATTAAACGAGTCCAACCCCCTCCCCTCGCTACTAATAAAACACGTAAAAGCCTCGAAGTAATGAACCGATGGGAAATACCTACATTGTCTGCCGCTATCTATTCATGACTTCGCGTCGCTCGCTTCCGACCCTATTTTTACGTTGCACGCTATCACACACACGGAAACACGCACGCACAGACTATCTGTCTGCCTCTCTGCCTCTCTCTCTCTCTCTCTCTCTCTGTATCACACACACACATTTGCTCACTCACTCGTTCACTTTCAATCACAAGTACAATATACAAATCGAACGAAGTTATTTTTACGACGGTCTCCCTGATCGTCGCATGGTTCAGTGGAAAACAAAACACAAGACAACAGTGAAGCTACCAAAAACCAGCTTTACTTAATCACAGATAACAATTTGTAATCAACTCGTACAGAAATTCAACGTAAGTTTGTCCACACGCAATAATAATGTCAACTACAAAGAATTTCGCACTAATTATAATACAATAATCACTTCGCCAAAGTACTTCGAAACACGCTTCAGTAAATCGGCACTTATAACTGAACCTAAGCGGCAGCTGTCGTTGTTTAAATAGACAGCATAAGTGTTCCAGAATAATCCATAATACGCATGAATACTACTCGAAAAGACTAGAGCTTAATGAATTGCGGCCTTGAACACAGTGCGCCGACCGGTATGGTCTGGAATAGTCTCGTTTGTTGACGCATGTTAAGTGTCACGTACGCACACAAACATCACAGTTGGGCTCTGCTAGGATAGCCGAGAAACATGCAGAACTTTCTGTAATGGGCCAATAATATAAATACAATTTACAAACAGCTAAACGATTCGGCGGAAGGAGAGAATAAGATTACAAAACTTAAAATAATCCTATAGAATCATTGAAAATTATAAAACTGTTAATAGAAAATAATACTCAATTTGCGGGCCGTATTATAAATTAAAATATTTAATTATACTACAAAAAATTAACCTTACGAACTTCATCAAGACGGAAAATATACCACTAAAGAGAGAAAAGGAGAAGCTCTACAAATGGAAAACTGGTTGTTGTCACTTAAGTACTCTACCAGACTTACGATTATTTACAGACAACAATGTTGAATAAAGGAAGTATATGGAATACGGGAAGGAAGCAAGATATGGGAATTCCTTTGAAACTTATACAGTTAACGAAGCTGTCCAAGAGATACATGAAAACCAAAATTAAGTATGAGAACTTGCTGAGTGAATTGTTTACATTTTGTAAGGGAGTTAAACAAGGTGATAGGTTGTCGGCCACTCTCTTTATTATTGCGCTACACTATGCCATTAAAGACTCAGGCCAACCCGGAGTGATGTCAACTGACCTTCTTGCCAAGGGACGAAGATCGTTTTTCTGAATAGGAAGGAGATAGGTGGTGAAACTGCACAGCAGGAAGCCCGAAGGCAGATTCTGGAGAGCTGGCAGAGAGCTATGGAGCAAAAAGAGTGAGATCCGCTGGAGAAGAAGGCTCATCAAGCAGGTACAGCCATGGGCGGAGAGGAAGCATGGCGAGTCGACTATTACCTCACTCAGTTCTGGACACGGATATTTTCGATCTTACCTGAACAAAATTGGAAAGGCCGAGTCACCAGAGTGTCTGCACTGCCCGGGAGCTGCGAACGATGCCACCCATACGCTCTTCGCCTGCGGCAGATAGAAGCAACATAGAAGATCGATGAAAGATGATATTAGGCAGGTGACCTCCCCGGATAACATCGTTGAAGCGACGCCTCATGGGGAGGACACCTGGAAGTGAGTGGCACGCTTCACAGAAGAGACTCTCCGGGCGAAGAAAAAAGATTTGGATAATACAATACAGAAGCCTAAAACGTTAGGTGGGAGGCCTAGGGAGACCAACAGGCCTAGGCCGAAGTAGTGTGTCAAACAGTTCCAGGTTACTGTCCCAAAACAGGAAAGGGAGGTGGTTTTCTTAGTGGGTCGGGTATAATACCTAAACACACAGACAGTCGAATTATGGACCCTTCCGGACATTTGTACAGCAAACATTCTTTTTTTCACACGTTAATCATCATCATCATCATCATCATCTTCACAGATTACACCAAGGATGGTTTGTTCCGGTCTCAAATATGCAAAGATTACATCTGGTCACTCCAGCGCTTTCTCGGACGTCCCACACCTCTCCGTCCTCTCGGCTTATAGTTCCATAGTTGTTTGGGGATGCGGCAGTCATCCATTCGGCAAAGATGTTCACACCAATTCAGCCGATACTGGGCAATCCTGTCGAGTATACTCATAATATTCAGTTCCTGCCGTATATCTGTGTTTCTTCTATGATCACGGAGAGTATACTCTCCTACGAGGCTGAGAAATCTCATTTCAGCCGCTTGGATGCGACTGGCCTGGCCTTTCGTTAAAGTCAAATTCTCAGAGCCATAAATAAGTGTGGGTAGAGCCATCACCTTGTAGAATTTTAGTCGTGTTCCTTTACTTGCTGACTTAAGGGTTCGCCTGATGGTCCCGTACATAATGCAACTTATTCACAACGTCGTCGTTATGTACTGTAGCCCAGGTATTCAAAATTGCTAACTTTTTCCGGAAAAGCTGGGCTATTGTAAATCCCTCGTTAATATAAAGAAAAAAAGACGTAGATCAACAAGGAACGGTATTAGGTATGCAAAATTTAACCGGCCTTAATCAGTAGTGCGAGAAAAAGGTGACAGGTGCCGGGAGAGAATAAAATTGTGAACTGAGAGACTGAATTGTGGTACACAATCTAAGTCTCTCGCGGATTAGGCTACCTCTTTCACATACTAGTGAGGAAGGAAGACCATAGTTGGCACAGCCAAAACATCTTGTTGTAATGCAGTTTATGGAGAGTGCCGTTATCGTGGACCATCGTCGCGACAACAACCGTAATTTTAATAGAAATGCGCCACTGGTTACCACTCAGATACCGTCCGTGAAAACCTTCTTCTTCTTCTTCTTCTTCTTCTGGTTCTGGTTCTGGTTCTGGTTCTGCTTCTGCTTCTGCTCCTCCTCGTCCTCGTCCACGTCCTCGTCCTCGTCCTCCTCCCCTCCCCTCCCCCTCCCCTCCCCCTCCCCTCCTCCTCCTCCTCCTCTTCTTCTTCTTCTTCTTCTTCTTCTTCTTCTTCTTCTTCTTCTTCTTCTTCTTCTTCTCTCGGAGTAGGCAATTTGCCTGTTCCGTCTTCACAGAGTATCTCTCCATCTGACTCTCGGTCTTCCTACATCTCTTGTACCAAAAGGTCTATATCGAAACGCAACCTTAGGTAGCCGTCCGTCCTCCATTCTGTCCAGATGCTGCAATATGCCTGGATTTTATCACTTGTGGATAATGCCTGTAGCTCTTCTCTAATATCCTTATTGCGCAAACGACCGTGTCTCGTGCAATCGTTTGTTCTTCTCAGAAACTTCATTTCCGAAGTTTGAATCTGGTTTTTAATCTTCATTGTAGAAAACCCACGTTTCACATTCATAAAGTAAAAGAGGCAGTGCAATTGTTTTATAAAATTTAACCCTTGTCTCTTTCCTCGTCTTTTTCCTCAATGTTCTATGTATGACGCCACACATCATCTGAATTCTCGATTTTTTTTAGTGATGTCTCGACCTGTGTCGTTCCTAATACTGTTAGTGCAACCCAGGTAATTTTGAAGTCAGAGACTTGTTCCAAAACGGTTCCCTTAAGAACAGTTTTTGTTCTGACTGAAAACTCCCCCCCCCCCCAAAAGCCATGGTATACCTACGTTCTTTATCGAATTTTCATTAATTCAAATTTGTTTCGTACTACAAAGTACATTATCAATTAAATCTACAAAAAAAGGAAGCACAGCAAATAAGTATCGGTATGGAGAACCATACATAACTTCGATGTTTTAAGATTTATATTTAAAATCATTTTCGAAACTAACGTGTACCACCTCACGTTAGCGCACTCGATTTTCACTGATTATGGCAGTCGATGGCACTGCAGAAACGTCTGGTTTTGCAGAAAACATTGGACCACGGCCAAACAGCCCGGGAAGGAATTTTAACAACAAACTACTTCCTTCTTGCCGATAACGTAGTACACATATAAAAAATGATCCCTTCCTCCTTCAACTATCATCATTTTTATTTATACAAAATTACCCCCACTCCCTACAACTACCCTTTTTATTTATAGATATTTCATGAATCTTTCTACAGTGGATTATTATGCCCTTCTTTTCAGGATGCTTTATTTATCAAAATTAAGTACTTTACCCTTGTTAAAACATAAAACGTTGCTTGTAAACTACCCCTTCCCATTAACCGATCTTCACCATAATCAATAGACCTCGAGTCCTCAAAAACTCAGGCATATATGCAAAAAACGTATTTGATCTGTTTGAATTTGCGGTAGTTTTCGTTAGCCATAGAAAATATTCTACACACACACACACACACACACACACACACACACACACTTCGGAAAATGACTTTTCTTCAGGTTTTGAGGGTAGTACAATCAGAATCAGCCCTTATCTCGAACACGATTTTTTCGCCATCACCATACTTCCATTTACTTATGGAACATGGAAGTAAAAAGTAAACACACAGACACTCACTTTTACATTGTGTACACGGTTTGTTCCTAGCCAAGACCAAAATGTTGAGAGTTTGACAAACAACGTACCCGTCTGACCTAGGGCGGTTAGTTCATTACCCATGCGGAACAGACTGTATTGAATGAAGCGGTTACGTGGGCCGGTAATTAGTGGTTATGTGCTTGCTCTGAGTGTGTGTGTGTGTGTGTGTGTGTGTGTGTGTGTGTGTGTGTGTGTGTGTGTGTATGTTGTGCTCTGTTGGTTCTACAATATACCTTCTGATCGTTAATGCGAACGCTCGTTTGAAATTACACACTGCCGCACATAAATACTATCCACTTGCGGAAAATTCAAAAATGTGTTTAAAAATAATAATTAACACAAAGAAAGGTCGAGGCGCAGCAACTAATCGATACTGCGTTAGACTTCTTTGATGTCCGACGCTAGTTCGATTCCCAGTAGAAACTTGTCGTCTGTGTCCATTGGCAGGTTACGCGAAGCAAGCTTACCTGTTTCCAGGTTTTCTATGCTTGATCGACCGTTTTCAAGCCTTATCTGCAATAGTGTCCCTCTTTTAAAGACCGACTTTTAAAGTCGATATGTTGACACCTTTGACGTTATTCCCAAACGTCGTGCAGTGCTGTCAAAATCGAGAAAATCTAACCCCATCTACCTGCTGTTGGAGCAAAACTACAGCCTGGCTGAGATAGCTGGACCTCGGTCAGCAACAATGCGACGTCTATCCGCCTATTCCCTGATGAACGAAGATGAAGAACATCAACCTATTTTACTTACTACTACACAAACGACGTTTCTTATCCATACAACAGAACGTTCAACACACAGCAGCGCGTCAATCCCTTTGTAATTTCCATGCCCGTACTGTAGCAACAAGGACGCTTCATTGTTGGAAATAAAATCCGGGCTAATGGGCCGTGGTCCGCTAAAGTTATTATCTGCCGACGTTTCGGCCTCACCTCTGGAGGACGCCTTCAGTGAATAATACGATTCTACACAACTGACACGGTGTTCGTCAGTAACGACAGTAGCAAAGTATGTACAGTACTGAGGCCGAAACGTCGGCAAATAATAACTTTAGCGGACCACGGCCCAATAACCCGGATTTTGTTTCAACAATGCTGACGCCTGCCGTGAAAGTCTTAAAAATAGATTATAGACTCTTCATTATATGGAAGGCCGTTTTTAGCCAAGAAAATTCTTCCAGCTGGAAGAAAATAAAGAAACAGTAACATAGATAAACCAACACTGACGAACAATCAAAGCAGTGCTGAGTGATTTTGCCATTTTAATTTCCGTTGCACACACAGACACGGCCAGATGGATAATTCGTGTCGCTGTCCGCGTTTAGTTATGCACCGCACAGATAGATAGCGTTGTGGCGCGGGGTGTTGCACGTCGCTCCAGCGAATTGATAATAACACGAACTCGCGCGCACATCAATTATACGGCCAAACAGACATTTTATGAATCATAAAACAGGTAAGCATCGTAGTGGAGTGCGCGCCACGCTGCTCTATAATAGATGTATAAATAGATGCCGCTCGCGTGTTTTACACTGGCCGAACATTAAAACGGTCTGTGTGTGCCGTTTGTGCAAAATTACGTTCGGCGGCGACATCACGTCAATTTCCATTAAAACAATCTCGTAAATCTCGTAAAATTAAATTAACTACACGATGATTAAATTTTATTATCAGATAAAATAGTCTGTCTGCATTATTATTATTAGACCTATTATTATTACTATTGTTATTATTATTGATTTGTTTTTTATTGTCGTGCGCTGATTATTTAATCTTATTGTTGTTTCAACGTAACCAGCCGTTTCGTGTCAAGATGTCAACTCTGTACAGGATACGGTCGTTACAACTCTATTTGTCTACATTATTAATTGAACTCCGTTTCATAGCCAAAAAATCGATATTGTTTTAGTTAAAGAATGGGAACGAAGTCTATAAAAAATCCCTGTAATAAAATTGGTTCACGGATACTATGCGTTCACAGTCTATTGACAGAGGGTCCGCGGGGCATACTTTGGAAACAGATTCAACAGTTATGCCTAACCAGTTATGGTTATATTAACGATTATGTCGAGAGGTTAGTGGTAAAACTACCAAAGTCACAGTTTTATTGATGCTTCAATATGTTTCAAAAACAACATTTTTTATGTTATTCCCTTTTTCTTTTTAGTTTTTAATAGCTATGTAATGAATAAAAATCTCTATTCATACTAAAAATTAACTTTGAAATTCAGTTTTATGAGCATCATTGCACTTCAAAACCTTTAATTTCAGTTTCCCGTAAATTTACATGAATGGACTAGGATAGATTTACCAATAACCCGACGATATATGAACGGTTATCAATATTTTGTATTTTCTATTATAAATTACAATAATTCTTATAAGCTATAGTTGTCAAGTACGAAAACCTCTTTTATCCTACATCAGGTCGATTGGCTAATTTCTTTCTAACCGACTGGTATGATGCATTTTGTAGAAGTGGTTGGATAAGAGGATTGGCGTGCGTTTGTACCCTTGTATCTTCCTTCGTTCGAACTTCTTGTATCTAGTTTCTTGGTTCCAACTTCGTTCGTCGACTATCTCTTGGACGGTTGGTATTCGTAGATCTAGATGTAGCTCCTGGTTAGTGACATAGCATGGTGCATCGGTTATTACACTCGGGGTTTCGATTGGGTTTATAAATATGAATATCATTGTGTTTTACCGTCCAACAGTAGCGTTTCCTTTGTGCTCATAGTTTTAAAAGTAGAATAAACTTGAATTCATGTATTCTTCACAAAAAGGCAGTAAGTAATTTAATTTACAAATTAAATAGCTTGCTTAATTTACAAAAACTAACAAATCATTTAACAGACTCGATTAAAAATTTCTGCCATAGGTAACACATTATTATTAGCATATTAAAACTCGTTATATATATTCTGGTATATCTCCACTCCAGCAAGATCTGGTTTCAACAATGCACCAATTAACTTCACTCCTTCCTGAACAATGAGAAAGCGTCTCATAGAGAGAAATCATAATCTTACAACTAAAAATGAGAATAACAGTAGAAATATTGAGAAAAAAATATTAGAAGAAGTTTATAGCAACAAAAACTCAGTGTACCAAGGAAAGTATAAATAATAAGTGAATTATTAGCAAACAAATTTACCAAGCAATTTAAAAAAAAAAAATAATAAGGCAAAATAATCAAAATATAGCATTGATGATAAACATCAGGTGTAAAAAAAACGTAACAAAATATCCAAACAAACACTGATTTTGAAATATAACAAATTATATAACGAGTTTAAATAATAACATTTTATTAATCATATTAAACTGTGCAAGATTTTACAATACAAGTGACTAAAAAGGGGTTCTCGCATAAATGCCAACTGGAGAACTTTGATATAGACAATGAGTTGTATAACGTAAAAGGGTTTTTTACACGGTTGAGAAATCCGATAACTGAATAAGCGACATAAAGAGAACAGCATTAATTAGAAATTTATTCCGGGTGAAGAACGGCAGAAGTATCAAGGCTGCAAAGCTTTAAAGAAGCAACATATTAAGATAAGGATCATCGCCATGAAGAAATGTTTACGAAAAGACATTTACGTTGGTGTGGGCGTAGGCACGTACAGAGATGTCGGACCAACAAATTCCATAAGTTATAGAGTGAATATCGAAAGAGCGCAAGTAGCCATAAGCGAGTCATAGGCGGGTCGATACGTAAGGCTAGAAAATAACTAGAGTCACAAATGTGCAAGAAGTCAAGAGAATGCAAGAAGTTTACGACATCGTTAAAGCGATGCTTCAAGGGGAGGACACCTGCAAATGTGTGGCACTCTTCGCAAAAGAGATTCTTCTTCTGACGAAGAAGACAGATTTGGACAATACAATATAGAATGATAACAAGTCCGATGTGAGCGCTAGGCCCTAGAGCTCAAGAACAATAGGCCTAGCCCCAAGTAGTGTGTCAAACAGTTCAAGGTTAGTGTCCTAGAAGAGGAAAGTGAGGTGGTTTTCTAGTGGGTCGGGTATAATACTCAAACCCATAGATCCCGGAAGTGTGAAACCTTCAGGAATCTGTACAGCAAATTTTTCCATCAGCCCTCGTAAGAAAAAAAAAGCTAGGATTGAAACAAAAATGGGTTTGTTCCGGTCCCAAGTAGGTAGACTAGAGCTGATCACTTCAACGCTTCTGCGGACGTTCCACACCTCTCCGTCCTTTCGGCATATAATACAATAGTCATTTGGGAATGCGGCAGTCATCCATTCAGTGTGCGTGTGCGTGTGTGTGAACGTATAAGCTTGCTCTTGTGTGCGTGCGGCGTGCAAAGGTGAGCGTGTTGACTCACAGAGAAAACCAACCATTTGCTAAATATCTCGTCTACTTATTGATTCTGTCACAAAAGAATTTTTTTTATTTACTTAAACAGGAATCATCATTTCCAGCAAGGAGTAAACCAAAAATGTTTTGTTCCGTTATAAAGCCGACAGACTAGAGGTGGTCACTCCAACACTTCTTCAGACGCTCCACACCCACCCGCCCTTTCGGCTTATTCATTTCAATAGAGGTTAAGAGATGCGGCATTCATCCATACGGTTAAGACGTTCCAACCATTTTAGCCGATATTCGGCAATCCTATTGAGTATACTCATTATATTCAGTTCCTGCCGTATATCGGCATTTCGTCTGTAATCTTAAACAGTATACACTGTCACGTCACGTGCCTGATAAATCTTATTCAGGCACTGTAATACCGGACTTGGCGTGTGACATCGTTAAGATCCAATTCTCAGACCCGTAAAGTAATGTTGGGAGAACCATCACGATAGAAAAGTACGAATACAACAGTCACGGAAAACAGATGTTTACACTCACAGTTAACTGAACAGTCCAATACGTTTAATCAGTGCTCAGAGGTTTATAATCTGATTGGCTATCGAGTTGCAACTCAGTTGCATAACCGGTTAGTGTAATATTCAAAATGGTCGGATACTTTTCGGTCAGATTTCGTACGCAATATTTAAGACCGGAAAACAACCGGACAATGTTAAAATGGAAATGGAGAGCGACAATCAAAAGATAGAGAACTCTATATTGCCCGTGTTAGTACTAGTAATATTCTGCGTATAATAATTTATGTAATATAAATAAAATATATTCGCCTATAATGCTGTGGTAATAAAGTGAGCAAGGCGGTACCAGCAGTGGGTTGCGGAACATGAAAACATCGTGTACACATTAAAGCCGACGGTAAGTTTTATCTGTTTTGTACCACAACACAGAACGTTATGAAAGTTTTTGCCCGCATTATATTGTTCGTGTGGTGGTGTGCAGTGGTACCGACTGCTGTACCGTACATCGATTTTACAATTAGCCCTCTTCCTAACTGCGTGTCCGCCAGCGTTCTACAGTTTCTTCGTTTACCATTTCCAGTATACGATTAGAAAGTTGTATGAAGCTTGGCTATATGAAACGGGATATCTGGTAATAGTTTTTAAGCGGAAAATGATAAAACAACCAACCTGGTGGTTAATATAAAATTAACAGTTTATTCGTCTTGTGACTTCATCACGTACCTGAGAATTATATGTGTAGTTGTGTGTTTTTGTGTGAGTGCGCGCGCGTGTAGACAAAGAGGAGGTAGAAAGAGACAAAGAGACAAAGAAAGAAAAATGTAGATTTGAAACTAGAAAACTGGAGAAGAAAGATACGTAACGAGGAAAATGAAGTCTACGATATAAAACCCAAATACCGCAGACTGATTGATCGCGACACCTCCGAATCTACAAGGCCTACAAACATGACATTTGATATAAAAATCCCTCTCAGGTAGTTAGTGCGTACTAAAAAGCATTTTTGAGAAATTTTACTTCTAAAAATGGTTTCGAGGGGATTTCTCCTTCAATAAGAAAATAAATTTACTGACGAATTTTTTCAACGTATTCATATGAATTCTTGCAGGTTGGTAGACAATAAGTTACATGAACACACGTTTTTCACGATAGAAAAAGAACTGACTGCATTAAAGGGGGAACTTATAAATTTCCCCCAAAATCAATCATCTCACTCTTTCTCTCTCCACACACGCACACACACACACACACACACACACACACACACACACACACACACACACACACACACACACACACACACACACACACACACACACACACACACACATATAATTTCTTCTGCAAGTAGCTGTAATGTATTTTTTTGTTTCAATTCACCTGACGTACGTTCCACTGAATAAGTCAGTCTCTTTAGAGAATTTTAAACGAATTTAAATTGAATTCTTACGTCAGGTGAACTGAATCAAAAAAATATATTACAACTACTATTAAAATGCATCAGAAATTATATTTAATAATATATAACAAGAAACTGCGTGAAACTGATCGAGATACCTAACACACACACACACACACACACACACACACACACACACACACACACACACACACACACACACACACACACACACACACACACACACACACACACACACACACACACACACACACACACACACACACAAAATACAAATTCCACTTAATGGCTGGACGATCAATAAATCTTCAAAACTACAAGGCCTACAAACACGAAATTTTGCACAAAATTTCCTCAGAGGTTGTAGGTGCTGCTAAGAAATTGTTTTGATAATTTTTACGTTTAAGGGAAGTTTCGGGGGGAATTACCTCCCCCCCCCCAATAGAAAAGTCAAGTTGCTGACGAATTTTTTCAACCGATTCTTATGACAGGTCGGATGTCGGTAGAAATACGTTACATCCAAATTTTGTCAAGTTAGTTTTAATTAGAAACATTTAGTTTCCATTCAAAACATTTCATTAAGTTAATAAAAGTCCAGTAATATGAGTTAGCACACTGAGTATCAGATGAACTGAAAATATAATTGCCATTGTTTTCGACTCCGTAGGGAAGCACGAGTATTCAGGTAGAGTAGGCCTGCTGTTATGAAGCAGCAAGGTGGCACACAGCGGAATGCAGTGCTGCAGTAAGAAGGTTAAGACAAAGAATAAAACAAACAAGAAAGAAAAGAAAACAATCGCAACGTATACGTCGAAACATAGTTGATACTATGTTAACATGGAAAACACGTAATTTACTTTACTTACGTGGTACGTCAATATATGTATTTATGTTTTAGTGTTTTACTTCATTATTTGTTCAATAATTTTGCCTGGTACTCACCTGAAACAAATAAAATATAACAAATTATTGCACATTATTGTTAAAATAACTTACGGATAAAACTATGTAAGACAGACAGACACACACACAAATATACTGTATACATGATGGGCCATAAGTAGCTTGACAAAATGCATTGTGTGATAACGTCTACTGAGTGCAGTTAATGTAAGAGCGGTTAGTTTTATCATAAGGTTCGGTCCGTATACTTCTATGGTTTCGCGGATACTCTAAAGTCTGTGAATAAACAAAAAAAAATTAATTCACAAAAATTATTTAGAAGCAACAAATCCCTAACCGTTATTTATCATTTAAGAGATTAATTAATCCGGTAGAAAACAATGTGCAGGAACATGGGACCACTTGATGGTGATACAGTTTATTCATTATAGTTTGCTGATGACCAATTAGTTTTGGCTCAAGATTTTGAAGACATAGAGTAGATGACTAGGAAATTGATACAGGAATATCAGAAATAGGGACTAAACGTAAATATAATTAAAACAAAATACATGGCAACAGCTGACCTTCATCAAGACTTCATATTGGAGGAAGACGTGGGGAAGATTTCATATACAGAGGAATACAAGTATTAGGTTTAACAATTACGGCCAGTGGGAAGCAAGACAAAGAAATACAGTCCAGAATTAATTTGGTAAAGTTGGCTATATCTACATTAAATGGAATCCTGTGGGATAAGCAAATTAAGGCAGAAACTAAAACCAAAATATTTAAAACCATTGTTAGAAGTATCACGACTTACGGCTAAGAAGTTTGGACTATTACTAAACACACAAGAACAAAATTAATAACAGCAAAGATGGACTTTTAGAGAAATTGTGCAAAAGTATCCAGACGTGAGAAAATTAGAAATGAAGTCGTTAAGGATAAAATGAACGTGAAAAATTAAATTGTTGATTTTATCCAAACAAAAAAGTTACAATGGTATGGACACACGAAAAGAATGGCACAGAAAAGATTGCCAATGAGAGTTATGGAATGGACCCCACCAAGAAGAGGGAAAAGAGGAAGACCACAGATCACCTGGATAGAAGAAATTCAGACTATATTGAGGGAACAAGAATTGAAGAAAATCTTTGGATGGATAAGCAGCAGTGGAAGCTGAGAGCTCAATCACTTCTGTAATCTTTGGTTCCGGAAAATGTGTAAACATTGTACAGTCAGAATAATAATAAAAATAATAATACATAATCTGTGCTAACAATATATACAACTTACAT
Organism: Magicicada septendecula; assembly: GCA_034769895.1. Lineage (NCBI taxonomy): Eukaryota > Metazoa > Arthropoda > Insecta > Hemiptera > Cicadidae > Magicicada > Magicicada septendecula. The sequence continues at coordinate 1,367,218,618 of CM068367.1, read as the reverse complement.
TTGTTTACTTCAGAAATTAGAAAATTGTAAAAGGTCATCAAAAGTATTTCGAAGCCCATTTAGTTAATTGTTTAATTTGGTAGAACTGTATATATATTGTGCTTAATTATATACAGGGAATGTGACTGTTTGAGACAGGTCTTCGATTTTTTTCCCAACATGGGAATCACACGTTAAACTAACTTTGAACTCCTATTTAGTGATTGGTAAAAACACTTATCAATTTAAAACAAAAATCTGTTGACAGTATTTATTAAAATAAACGTAAAATAAAAATAAACATTTGCTGTATAAATGTATATTTGTCAAGAGACTTTTGGTCCGCTCTGTGTATAAATATTTTTTCTTTTACACAAAATGAAAAGTTAAATGTTAAAAACAAACATTTGCCACTCCCGGGAGGGGAGGCGAGATAAACGCTGACTGAATGCAGTACAACATCATCGACCAGACACACACACACGCGCACGCGCGCGCGCGACGTTGTGGTTTGTTGTAATTATTAATTGGTGACATTAATTACGGTAAATCTAGTAGTAGTAGTAGTAGTAGTAGTAGTAGTAGTTGTGGTTACCAGCGGCGGCTTTCATATTACCGGTTTGCCAAATTTAATTAAAACATAATATTGACTTTGTGCGATTCGATGATTCTAATTCGATATTATTTGTTGAATTAACTTCATATTGTTTTATCATTGTTGTGCAATGTTTTTACTGGCGTCACTATTCACATTTAAACGTTTCGAAATTGTAGGCAGAATGATGTCTCAGGCAAGAGCTGATGTACTCCGATAGACAATTTCATTTTTAATTAAATGCTTCGTCGGAGGGTGGGGAGGCTCGGGGCTTTGGCCCTGGACACGAGAGGTTGAAGGTCGATACCGTCGTAACAGTGGTCTCTCTCGATCGGCAACTCCGCACGACACACACCGCGCAGGAGTGAAACTTTCACTTCGGCTAGATTGTGGCTTCGTGGTTTGATCGCCCCTGGCAAGTAGGTGCAAGAAGAGCGTTGTAGCATAATAGCGGGTGTAAAAGATAATAATCAGGGTACTGCCGTCCCTGGTTAACAGCAGTAGCGAATCTACACTTTGGTCTTGGTCTTTGGTCCGGTCGAGTCGGCTTCATACAAAGAAAAAAACCAGTTAACACTACTCAATACTAAAATATTTAAACTGGTTGAAAAGCGTGTAATAACATAATGAAATCAATCCCATTAAAGTAAAAACACAATATAAATATAATACTACTGACTCGGAACACAAAGTTTTACATTGGTAAAAATGTAAATTTTTACCTTATAGCCTGAACCTGTTTTCGCTTATTATAAGCTTCGTCAGAGGCTACCGCTAGGAGCGCTGTCCGTTTTGCGGTGACAGCGAAGTCGTTTGAAAGATCGATGTTGTGTGTGAGCGGTGTAATATGTTCGAATAGTATGTGCGATTTGAATTGTGTCTGATAATTTAGGATGTGGTTTTTATGTGTTTTTGAGTGTTTGTATATTTCTAGTTGTTCAAGAGTGCCTAGTTTTCGGCCTTTTGTGTGTACGTGTAGAATAAATATGCATGTTTTTTATGTTTGTGTATGTTTGCTTCAATGAGGTAGTTAGCAAAGTTGGATTCGGTGGTGGAGTGTAGCGCCTTTGTGTGTTCAATGTACCTCTGTTTGAAGCAACGTCCTGCCTGGCCTATGTAGAATTTGTTACATCCCGAGCAGTTTAGTTTGTAAACACCAGGTAGTTATAAAATTTGTTTTGTTCTTTGTGTGTGTTTTTTGATACTCTGTGTTCTTTTTTGTTTGAGTTTTATATGTGATTCTGTATCCTGCTTTTTTAAATTTTCGAGCTATTTTTTCCGAGCGGTTATTGACGTATGCTAGTGTTATGAACTTGTTGTTCTCTGTCTATGTCTGTTGTTTGTTTTGTGTAGGAGTTTAGTGACTATTGTTCTGTTGTATCTGTCGGTTTCTGCAAGATATTTTATCGTGTTTAGTTCATTTTTGTAGTATTTTCCATCTAGTGGGATGTTGTTTATTTTGTGTATCATGGTTCTGAAGCCAGATAGTTTGTGTTGTATTGGGTGATTGGAGGAGTTGTGTTTAGTGTGTCACTTGTAGTGGGTTTTCTGTGTATACTGAATTGTGTCTGTCTTCAATTCAAATTTTGTGATGATGAGGTCTAGGAAGTATATGCTATTGTTGTACTCGTATTCAGCAGTGAAGATTATGTTTTTGTGTACTTTGTTTATGTGGGTTGGTAGCTGTTTGCAATGTCGCTTGTTTCCCTTGTGTAGAATTATGATGTCGTCAACTTATCTGTGCCAATATTGTACTTTATGTGAGTGTCTGTCATCGCTTGTCTCTTCTTCTTCTGCAGTACAAGGATTAGGCATTTGCCTGTTCCGTCCTCACAAACTTACGACCATCGTTTTCGTGGTCTTCCTATATCTCTTTTTCCTTGGGGGTTGTAGTTAAGTATTTTTTTTTGGGTATTCTCACATTTCCCATTCTATTTACGTGTTGTTTCCATCTTTCTTTATATTCAGTTATTTTTTCATTTATTGCATATACAATTAGTTCATTTCGCACGTCCTCATTTCTTACTAAATCTCTTCTTGTGTAGCCTTTGACTCGTCTCAAAAATCTCATTTCCGCTGCCTGTATTTTGCTGTCTCCTTTTTTGGTATTTATCCAACTTTCACTCCCATACATAAGTTCACTCCCAGCCATCGTTTTATAAAATTTTATCCTTGTGTCTTTTCGTGTTTTGTTATTTAATGTTGCATTTATTGTAACACATATTGCCTGGAACTTATTTATTTTATTTTCCATATCATTGTTATAATTGTAGCTTGTGTCGCAGCCCAATTATGTAAAATTTGATACTTGTTCGATTGGCTTATTGTTGACAATTATTTTCGAACTAACGGGACACTTGCCTTGGAAAGCCATAACTTTCGTCTTATGCAAGGAAATTTTTAGATTATATTCTGGACATATTTGATTCAGTCGGTGCACTGCCAGTTGTAATGTATCTTCACTCTCTTGTATTATTATTTTACCGTCAGGAAATAGTAACGTACACAGGTAAGTATGTCGGTCTAGCTGGACTCCAGGATATTCCTTTGATTGCCATTTTTTTTAGAATATCGTCAATATATCTATATTGAAAAGAGTGGGAGACAAGCTACATCCCCGCATCACTCCTTGGTTAATTTGTATCTCATCCGTTTTCTTATTACCTGTGTTTATTACTATTCTTGTCACATGATACAGGCTTTTGATTGCATTTACGTCATTGCTTGTAATAAGCAAAAACTGGTTCAGGCTACAAGGTAAAAGTTTACATTATTATCAATAAACAGCTGTGTGTTCCGAGTCAGTAGTATTATACTTATAATTAGTTAATCAACGGACACGTCATGGGCAACAAAATCCAAGTAATAACACAGTAAAAATAAGCACTATTGAAACATTGCTTATAAGATACTTACTGACTTAATTAATTTTCCTATATTTCATACTTCAAACGTGCACGCAAATGCTGTGTAATAAAATTGTTTGTAGACCTATATTTAAAAAACGTTACTACCGTATACCGTACACAACTGAAAAATTAATAAAACAGATTAAAAATGAATAAATTAACAAGATTTCTTACCAACTTTCTACCCTCTGGAGGCGTCCGGTCCCGGTCGTCCACCCTCCGCAACTACATCCTTGGTTAGTAGATGCACGAGATGCAGTAACGCCGTGTGTATGGTAACCACTATTCACGCGGGGGGGGGGTGAGCCTTTCCCCTTGTCCGCAGGAACGACTCACGGTTTTAGCCTAGTAGCGACCCCTGCAGAGTGGTCGGAGAGGGGTCCCTGAGGTTCACGGTTGACTATCACCGTCGATCACGAGGAAAAGGCGTTAAGGCGTCAATCTACTAAAATCTGAAGCTAACAATACAATGTTCGACTCCGACCGCACAGTGCTGTTTGAAATATTCTTCCGTGGTAAGCTTTTTTTCTTTTAGTTTTTTTAAAATTTGTGTTACTTCGCCAGTGGCATAACTAGGAGCAGCTTCTGGAAGGGAGAATGAGACTAGCTTGAAGGTTAACCCCCCCCCCCATTTCTACAGAACAAATGAGAGGGGGATTCTTCCCATATAATTTTATAAAAACGTTTCGTACATTCTTTGCTAATGTTTGAAATTAAGAGTTGTTCATTGAGACCACCGTATACGGCAACCAACCCTATGCCGGCTAGATTTTTTATCAACCTTCTCTTGGTTTTTTGAAATTTTAAATTTTATAGAACAATGGCAATACCTACACTACTGTACGGTTCTCAAACTTGGGTCATAAAGAAAAAAGATGAACAGACGATACAAACAGCAAAAATGAAATTTCTGAGATCAACTAAAAGGTGTAATAGACAAGATCATATAAGAAATGAAGAGAGAGAGAGAGAGAGAGAGAGAGAGAGAGAGAGAGAGAGAGAGAGAGAGAGAAGTAATTTAGATATTTTTCAGTTAATGGAAGCATTAAAGAATACAGAAGAAAATGGATTCGACACATCAACAGAAAGAAAGAAAGTAGAATATTGAAGATAGCGATACATTACAACCCTAGAGGCAGAAGAAGAGTTGCTAGATCTAAGAAAAGGTGGACTGTGGAATAGGAACAGGCCGCTAAAGCCTAAAACCGTTAGAAGATGATGATGTTGATGACACTCTTTGCGTCTTAAAAATTTTGAGTATCCAACGTAAAGTATAAGTGTAAGAAGTATGGAAAAAGCGCTGATTTCAGAATATTCTAACTTGATTAATTTTTTTGAAATTAAATGTAATAAATCTCACGTAATTAGGAATCACTTTATTTTTTAATAAATCTTGTAAAAATAAGTCTGTCACGAGATATTTTGAAATTAACTGTTTTTACCCCTTTACACTTTAATTTAAGGATGTTGTCCCAAGATTGTTTTTTTGCTACTTATAGATCGTGTTAACGCTGTAATTTTTTATGTAAACAAAAGTGACATAATCTACTCATTTTACCGAAGTAGTGTCAAGAGAGCGCTAGTTTGCCTGCGCAACGACGACGGTTCAAACCGTAGAAGCATTAAATTAGAGGAGTCATTGTATTGACAACGCTATAAGGGGAAGCGTGTCTGGCAAGTCTGAGTGTTAGTCGCGTCCAGACTTGGGTTTAACGATTAAAAAATTAAAGATTAATTTAATCGTTAAAAACATTGGTTAACTTTTTAACTTCTTCTTCTTCTTCTGCACTACAAGGATTAGGAATTTGCCTGTTCCGTCCTCACAAACTTACGACCATCGTTTTCGTGGTCTTCCTATATCTCTTTTCCCTCTTGGGTTGTAGTTAAGTATTTTTTTTGTATTCTCTCATTTCGCATTACATTTACTTGTTGTTTACATCTTTCTTTATATTCAGTTATTTTTTCATTATTTGCATATACATTTAGTTCATTTCGCACGTCTTCATTTCTTACTAAATCTCTTCTTGTGCAGCCTTTGACCCGTCTCAAAAATCTCATTTCTGCTGCCTGTATTTTGCTATCTCCTTTTTTGGTATTTATCCAACTTTCACTCCCATACATAAGTTCACTCTCAGCCATCGTTTTATAAAATGTTATCTTTGTGTTTTCGGTCTTTTGTTATTTAATGTTCTATTTATTGTGCCACATATTGCCTGGAACTCATTTATTTTATTTTCCATGTCATTGTCATAATTGCAGCCCAAGTATGTAAAATTTGATACTTGTTGGATTGGCTTATTGTTGACAATTATCTTCGACCTAACGGGATACTTGCCTTGGAAAGACATAACTTTCGTCTTATGCAAGGAAATTTTAAGATTATATTCTGGACATTTTTGATTCAGTCGGTGCACTGCCAGTTGAACTTTTTAACTTAATCATTAAATTTTAAAATGGTTAACATTAATCATTAATCATTAATTTTTTGTTAACAATTAAAAAATTAACGAGTTAATTTTTCTGGCTGCCCAAGAAATAGCCACAATTGTTGTTTAAGTCAATATTGGAGAAAGTTTGTTCTAGGTATTCCTAACCTGTTGGCAGGCAATTGACTGGTTTTCCCCCATGGCACCGTTAGGTCTCCTTTGTTTTTCCTTGTTGACAAGGTCCGGGTTGTAAGGATGGCCTTTTGTTGAATTATTCTCATGACTACCACAGTACCACAGACAAGTAGACAAACAACTTCTGTTTTGACATCTGAAGTAGTGGGAATACAGTGTTGCTAACAATCGTTTTTAATAACATGTTCGGATCTAAAACGAAATTGCACATTTTTATTTGGTAACACGAACCGGCAATATTCATCTGCTGCTGGGCGAGCGCCTCATAAACGATTGGCTAGTTCAAAGAGCACCAAATTCCACTCATGCTATTAATCAGACATCACAAAGATGATTAATTTAAACAGATTTCCATTTCCACCAATTTATCGTTCCCTTCTCATGTACTTGTCATTTTTATATTAGTGCAGTCCGCGTAGTGGTAATTGTTCTTGTTGTTTTTCTACAGATTCGTGTTAATTGTTTTGAAAATAGAGTAGTTTTTGTTGCGTATTTTTTTCATATCGCCCATCTAATGACCACATGCCAATTTAAATTCTTTATTCTTTGTTCTTTTCTTTTTCTCCAGTATTCTTGTATCTTTTCACTGTGTCTCTTCTTTCTGTCTTTAGTCCACTTTGAACCTGCGTTTTTCTCTCTCCTACTCCTTCCGTTTTTAACACTTTTGCCCGAAAAACTTCTCTTTCAATTGCTTATTCTGCGTGTATATTATTTTTTTCTAAATCCTTTTGGACTTCTTTAATCCAACTTGATGCTGACTTCTTCCCACACAGATATTTGAAGATCTGCTGGTCAACCTATTGTCGTCCATTCTATATAAATGTCCAAAAAATACTAGTCTTCTTTTTCTCACTGTTTCTGTTATTTTTTCTATGCTTTGATATATTTCATCATTACTTCTTAATTTCCCACCTTCTGAAGTTTTTCATGGGCCTAATAATTACCTGATAATTCGTCTTTCCAATATTTCTAGTTTGTCTAACTTATAATTCAATGCTAGACATTGACTTGCATTTTGTCGTTGCGTATTTTTATTTTTTCACGAACTTATTTTTGTTCCGTCTCATTTATTATTTTATATTAATATGGGATCGTCACCTTGGCCGCAAATTTCTAGATTTGAAGAACATACTGAGAAAGTAGACGGTCTCAACTTAACTTTTAAAGGCTTGATGTGTGTGCTCAAGGACAAACATATTAAAAGATCTAACTTGAGGACACACATAAAGATAAACAGGTTAATAGATTATAAAAGTAATCAATAGAGTAGCTAATTATTGTGCATTTAATACTACATTGCCCTGCAGGCACATTACTATATCAGTTGTCAGTAGGTACTTTGAACTGAAAAATGTAATAGGCAAATAATATTTAATACCTGCTGCAATTTAAAATAATTTTAATATAATTTAATGTTAAAATAAAATCACTTGTGATTTTAATTATTTAATTATCAATGATTTAATTTTTTATGGCAAAATATTTTAAGTCATTTTTTCTGCATCGGAAATTTTAATTAATTTTATTAAAAATGCGTAGTTTGTGAATTTATTTAACACGATTTTAATTATTTAAACAGCAAAAGCAACTTGTTAAATAAAACAAAAACAAAAAATAAAAACGTAAATTTTTAACTTTTAACTTTTAATCAGTTAATTTGATTTTATTGTTAACTTCAGTTACTTTTGCACGCATTAACTTTAACTAAGTTAAGTTTGGGGGGGAGGGAATAACTTTAACTTTAATCAGTTAAATATTTTTAGTAACTTTCCCAAGTCTGGTCGCGTCCTCTTCTACCTCGGGTTCTACCTTGGGGTGTCGAGGAGTTGGAAAGAGATCGCCACTGTTGCCTCTGGAGAGCAAGCGCCATTGCCTGATTACAACGGATGCCCGTGTCCTCCAAGAACCCTTGCACATTGTCTTGCCATCTCGTTCTGGGCCTTCATCTAGATCGTCGTCCCTTGTTTCTTGCCTCATATAGTTTCCCGGGAAGCCTCTCATCACCCATTCGCTGAAGGCGTGCGAACCATCTCATTTGGGAATTTTTTTATCGTGTCAGCCACTGGTCTTACTTTTATTGCTGTTCTTATTGCAACATTTCTGACTCGGTGCCTGCAAGTTTTACCCTCTACTCGTCTCAAGTATCTCATTTCCTGGCTTTGTATAGCACTGAAGTGGCTTGCATATAGTGCCCAATTTTCGCTTTCTCAGGTAAGGATTGGGACATACGTATCCTTAAAAACTGTTACCTTTGTTTCTATAGGGATTTCAATGTTGCGGATAAACTTTTTATTTAAAGCATGGTACAACTTCCCTGCACTGCTTTTCTTTGATTTATTTCTGGAGATATTTTCCCATTGGCACTAATTACAAAGCCACATTTATTCAATGAAAGCAAAAAGAGAAAGCTGTAGCTGGTCGGGGGAGGGATTCTCTCCCGTAGTTACCCCTCCTGTATTCCACACCATATTGCAAACAAAGAGTGGGACGTCTAACAGTTGTCTCTCGGTTGCGTTATAAAATCCGGAAGGACTACAAAATATATAGTAGTCGAATGTGGCAATAATTTGGCAATAGTGTGGAAATAATAGCCACTAACGTTTCGATGTATACCAAAATTTGAAAATATGTATCCTTAACGGTGGTAAATGGGGACTAGAAATCGTAGCGCCTAGTCACAGCAGACTACCAGCTGACACCTGTCCTTATGACTGCTATTATAACGGCGGTGATGGTACAGATAATCAAACGGGTGATAAAGTAAAGAACGATTAAACATATTAAAATTAAAGTATTATTACCTGTTTTTTAAGCTTCATCAAATTTGAAAACAATACGATATGAAAATCTCCACTATCAGAACAAATGTAATGGTATTTCGAGGTAAAGGAGCCAATAAGAATAAAAATAATGCTTAGTGATCGAATTGTAGAACAGGTGAGTCACGTTAATTATTTGGGAAATAATATTGGATATGACAGGAATTATGATATTGTTGTTAAGTTAGGTAAGTTAGAGACGATCTGTATAACAATAAACCGTAATTTTGTAAACAATGTACGTCGAGATACAAAATTAAAGAATTACAAAGTTACGGCAGTACCTGTACTGTCCCATGGGTGTGACTTATGGACAACAACCAAAAACAAGACAATAAAATAAAGGCCTTGAAAATGGCATTCGTAAGAGGAAATAATGTTATTGTTAAACTTGACCGTATAAGAAATGAGGCCGTAAAAGTAGACTTACAAGTTTTTAAATTGTAATGAAAAATTAAAAGATTACAAACAACTGTGGTAAGAATATTTAGGAAGAATGTCAGATTCCAGACTGGCCAAACAAGTCTGGAAATACAAAGCTAAACAGGACACAGGGGTGTGGATAACTTTTAGGAAGAGATGGTTGGAGGACCTTTGAAGGCTATATTTTGAACAGGCAGCACCTTCACTATGTCGTGTTGTGAAGATGATGGTGATCTTTTTTTTTCTGATAGTTCCTATCCGTTTCGGATGTTGGATACCATACAGACTATTTTAACTTTCTGTACTGCTGCACGGAATAAGTCAGTTGTATTCATGCCAAACCAGGTCCTTATTTTTCTCAGCCATGAGATTCTCGGTCGCCCTACTCCTCTCTTTCCAAGTACTTTTCCCTGTAGTGTGGACTGCAATAAGTAAAATCTCTGTTCATTTCTCATGAGACGTCCAAGATACTGAAGCTTTTTTATCTTTACTGTGTTAATGACTATCTTTCTTCTATCTGTCTACCTTTCTTTTCTGTGTTTTATATTTCTTCATCTTTCTAAGAACTTCAATATCAGTTATACGTGCTGTCCACAAAATGCTCAGTATCTACGGTAAAGCCACATTTCGAAAGATTCCAATTTTTTAGCTGTGGCTTCAGTGAAAGTCCAAGATTCTACACCGTAGAAGAGGGCCGAGAATACGTAGCAGCGTAAAAGTCTCATCTTTGTGTTTACTGTTAAGTCGTGACTTTTAAATAAACTGCTCATTCTAGTGTACACTGTTCTTGCCTTTTCAATGCCTTTATTTCTTGAGAGTGGTCCCATTGTTCATTGACTATAGTGCCAAGAATTGTAAATTTGCTTACACGTTCAACTGGCCTTTGGTTTGCATTAAGGGTGCAGTTTGTGAACTTGTTCTTAGATACAACCATTAGCTTCGTTTTATTAACATTGATGACTAGACCATATATGATGATGATAATATATAAAAATATTAATTTTTTGTGATTTCATTTTCCACTAGACGTCTGCAGACTGATCGAAAATTTAGTTTTTTTGAATCGCATGTTACAAAACAAAACAGTACCAACGCAAAGAGGTCAATTACTACATAACGTTTTTAATTAAAACCGACAGCTACAGCATCGACTTACTGTTAATACAGAATAACACATTCGTCCAGTTTACTCGTCCGTCATAACAGACCCGCAGATTATATTAATCCAGATTTATGTAGTCATTTTAATCATTATACCGCTTGTTGTCTGTATGGAGTTAATCGTAGTGACGTGACGAAGAGGCTTTGCGTGTTCTGTTGTGGGTTTGCAGCAGTGAAGCTTACAGATCAACTTTTGTTCCTTTCGCGCGCTTCTGGCGTTTTTGTGTTGATCCCTACCGGGCCGCGGCAGGGGGCCGTGATGACCTATACCTCTGTCTGTCTATACGAAATCACACAGATCGACTTTTTAGCCCAGGTTTCGTATGCCGTTTTACGATATATTTAACACTTACAGTTGACAGTCTGATTCACAAATAAGTCAGTGTAACTAAAGTAATCCGTTAAAAAAGATGCGATTTTGACAGAAACTATTCTTGAAATATTAAATAACAATAATAAAAAAATAATAATAATGATCAGAAGAAGAAGAAGAAGTAGGAGGAGGAGGAGGAGGAGGAGGAGGAGGAGGAGGAGGGGAGGAGGAGGAGGAGGAGGAGGAGGAGGAGGAGGAGGAGAAGAAGAAGAAGAAGAAGAAGAAGAAGAAGAAGAAGAAGAAGAAGAAGAAGAAGAAGAAGAAGAAGAAGCAGAAGAAGAAGCAGAAGAAGAAGAAGAAAAAGAAAAAGAAAAAGAAGAAGAAGAAGAAGAAGAAGAAGAAGAAGAAGAAGAAGAAGAAGAAGAAGAAGAAGAAGAAGAAGAAGAAGAAGAAGAAGAAGAAGAAGAAGAAGTTTGGACTTTTTACATTCAATTTAAGATACTGTATTATGAAAAAATATGACTATCGAGACATATAATTATCTCCAGTTTTGGAAATATAAGTGCTTCTAATTACAATGTCAAAATACGTATTTCAGTATTTGAAAAAAAGGGTTACTAATTAACCCTTGTTACTAATCTAATTGTTACCAACCTGTGTAAAATGAAAACTAGAGCTAATTTTCAATTTCATATTCATTATTATGATTACAAAAATAAGAAAGAATTAGCTAGTTTCGTTCACTGTCATCATCATTATTTTCACAACACGACATAGGCAAGGTGCTGCCTGTTCCGCCTTCAAAGATATTCCAGCCATCTCTTGCTGGGTCCACCCACACACCTGTGTCTATAGGTTTGTATTTCCAGATTCGTTTGGCCAGTCTGGAATCTGACATCATTTTTAAGTGTTCTTTACACTGTTGTTTGTAATCTTGTAAAAGTTAAAAACTTATAACTCTTCTCTTACAACCACATTTCTTATACGGTCAAGTTTAGAACGCATTTTAACTCCTCTTAAGAATGCCATTTCCGACTGTATTTTACTGTCTTGTGTTTTGGTTGTCGTCCATAATTTACACCCATAGGACAGTGCAGGGACTGCCATAACTCTGTAGAACTTTAGTTTTGTATCTCGACGTACCTTGTTTCTAAAAATACGGTTGGTTGTACCACAGATCGTATGGAGCTTACTTAACGTCAGTATCATAATTACTATCACAGCCAATATCATTTCCCAAATAATTGTAGCGGCTCACCTGTTCTAGAATTCGATCATTACTTTTGTTCTCATTGGCTGTTTACCTCGAAACCCTATAGGCTGGTACACCCATCTATAGGCTGGTACCCTATAATGGGGAATTAATTTAATTTAGGCGCAACTTCATTGTCTTATAGTAAAATTTAGCATCCAAAATTATTTTTAAAAAGAGCTATGCTATTCTTGTAAAATTGGTTTGCACAGATTACTCGGTCTCGTTGTAAGCGGTAGTAGTCTAGTAATTCACGCCTCAGCTACTTTCAGACTCAAACTTTATTTCATTTCCAGCAACAACAATTCCAATGATTTCTGTAAATTTGCTTTATAATGTTGTTTACAGGTATATTTGCATAAGAGATTCTTTTAGAATTTACTATAGGGGGCGGGGAAGCTGCCGAACTGTAAAGTGACGTAAATTATTGCCGTCAACTATCTCCCTCTGCACAAGCGATTCTCTCAATTGATTTTACTGCTTTCTCGATTGAACAAACAACAAAGTATTTTTTTCTTCCTAAAAAATATATATTTTTTCTTAAAAGAGTAAAAATTACGTGAAATCTTTCTTTGTAACTTTTTTGTTGTTGGCATCAAGTTAATGTTCCTAATTTTGTAAAAGCTCTCAGTATAATTTGATCCAGTAGTGGATGGAAGAGACTGTTAATAAATCTTTCAAAGACGTTGAAAAATCTTTATCAGCTGCATGTTTATTTGAAATTAGAATTATTCTGCTTTCTATAAGTTCGCGAACACAAACAAAGATTATCGTTAACGAGAAAGGCAAACAAAACTATAGAACTGCATGGAAATTTAAGACAAGTAGAAAATATTAAATATTCGGACACTGTGATGTCACAGAATGGAAGGCTGATGATGATACTATAGCAATGACAACAGGAGGTGGAAACCTAATGGTCTAGCTAGCCTAACGGTCCAGGTGGAAGCCTAATGGTTTAACTAGCTTAACGGTTTAAGTGGAAGCCTAATGGTCTAGCTAGCCTAACGGTCCAGGTGGAATCATAACGGTCTAGAGCCTAACTGTCTAGGTGGAAGACTAATGGTCTAGCTAGTCTAACGGTCTAGATGGAAGCCTAATGGTTTAACTAGCCTAACGGTCTAGGTGGAAGCCTAATGGTCTAGCTAGTCTAACGGTCCAGGTGGAAGCCTAAAGGTCTAGCTAGCCTAACGATGTAGGTGGAATCCTAATGGTCTAGCTAGCCTAACGGTCCAGGTGGAAACCTAATGGTCTAGCTATCCTAAAGGTCCAGGTGAAAGCCCAATGGTCCAGCTGAAAGCCTAATGTACTATCTAGATGTCGTGAAAAAGTAGCTAACAGAATGAGATAAGATACATTAAGCACTACAATATTGTTGTGCTTTTGTGTATCAGAACTGTGACAGAATTTATATAATCTACGTTTTTCACAGCCGATATATATTCCGTACTTTGTTTCGGTTTGCAATTGCTAATGGCTACGGTGCATAATCGGATATCTCTCTTAGTCTTTACTGAACACAGCTAATTCCACTATCGTGCATGTAGCTTACATGGAATAAAAATTCTTATATTTATTTTTCGTTAACAATATGGCATCACGATTTACGAAAGTCATAAATTCACTTTATAATGTAGCTTCGTAGTTATAAAGTATTTAGTAAAGCAATTGTAAATGTAAATAATCCACAGGTTTTTCAACGGTTCTAAACAAGCTTAATTGCAATTCTATGTCCAAACAAGACTAAACGCAATTTACGGCAAAAACCGGAGTCTGAAATACCCGCGATCACAGTAAAACAAAAAACACGTTTTCCATTCAAGTGAAATAACGAAAAATTATATAAACAGACTTAGGTTTAATAGCCACAGCCTCCTGCAGTTTTATATCGTTCTTTAAATAAAATACATTTCTCATTTGTTGTTCGCTAATTTTAAAAGTCTCGCGGCCTTGAGTCCCGCCCCAAAATTTTTATGCTCCCACAAGAACTCAATGAACGTTCCTACCCTGTTTCTCACGACGCAATCATCTACGTCCCCCATCCCAACAAACACACCGTGTACGAATATTTTTCATTGCGTTTCTCTCACAACCAACCGCCAGTAAATTATCGCACAGATAAATGGCCGTTGTCTGACTCTCTCCTTAACGTAGTAAGTAGAAAGCATTGTTAACACAGACGCCCGCCCTCTTCACTTGCACCGCTCACACTCAACGATGTTTCCTCAAGAAATATTCTTACAATTTTGTTTTCATTTCTTTAACACCGGAAGCATTTTTAATAAAATTCATATTGTGTAAATGTCTATATGTGTATGTGTGGGTTTTTGTGTGTATTCTTCCGCAAATGTATTCGTGTTTGTGTATTGATACAGCAGATTTTATTAATGCACTAGTTATAATGCGACGTACAAACGTAATGCATTACGTACAAACCAAATTAGTCGTAAAGATGTAATTAGCATTTTCAATTAAAAAACACGTTAACATAAGCTGACGATTTAACAGAAAAGTATAATGAAAGAAATCTTGCACAAGATTACTACAAAAGAGATACGTAAAATTTCTAAGCCATGTGTTAAAAAATAGCTTTATACTGAACACTGCCGGATGGAAACTACTGGGAAAGACGGGAAGAAATCGGGCATGATGGCATGATAAGAATTCTTAAACAATGTGTGAATCATGAAGGAAGATGAAAGGTGTGTTTTATTTCACAAACACTGAAGCAGTCACTGTTAGTATACCAACAAATATTCTAATTATTTTGATTGGAGTTGCTTTTATAACTCTTATAGGACGAAGGGTTCTAAGATACATTCAAGGAATAGCTTGAGTGCACAGTTCCTGGTTGTCACAAAAAGACCTGGACTAAAGACTATGTAAATAATAATAATAATAATAGTAGTAGTAGTAGTAGTAGTAGTAGTAGTAGTAGTAGTGGTGGTGGTGGTGATGGTGGTGGTGGTAGTAGTAGTAGTAGTGGTGATGGTGGTGGTGGTGGTAGTAGTAGTAATAAAATCAACAACAACCACAATAATAAGTTAGAAGCAAAATAAGTCTTTCCTCCATAAAAGCTTTCCTTACTACAAGTAACAGCCTGAAACTGCTTTAGAAAATAAAAATTAACATAAAAATACACTGAAACAGGGAAATGATCACTGGCACTACAATTCCCGCAAACAGACCAGACGTCATCGTTGGTATTAAAGTGATATTTCGGCTTCCATTTTCTTTCACAATCTTAGAAGTGAACATGTCATATAGTTCGCAGAGTATTTGGAGAGGAACTCGGATAAACATGGTTTCCCAAATAAACTGTTCACTACGAGAGAAACCAACCAATCTATGGCCAATAGTAGTAGTAGCAGTAGTAGTTTTTTTTTGACGAATGCGCATGGAAAAATTTGCTGTACAAATGGCCGGAAGGGTGCGCACTTTCGAGGTCTGTGGGTTTGGGTATTATACCGGATCCTTTAAAAAACCACCTCCTTTTCCTCTTCTAGGACACTAACCTGGAACTGTCTGATAAACTACTTCAGGATAGACTTATTGTTCTGCAGCCCTAGGGCTCACATCTGACTTGCTAGCCTTCTAGTTGTGTTATCCAAATCTATCTTCTTCGCCCAAAGAATCTCTTATGGGAAGCGTGCCACACAGTTCCAGATGTCCTCCTCTTGAAGCATCATCCAGAGCTCTGGGGGAGTACAGGCACTCTGATGACTCGGCCTTTCCAACTTTCTTTAGCTAAGATCGTAAATACGCGTGTTCAGACAGAAACTAGGTGAGGTAACAGTCGATCTTCCTCTCCGTCTACGGCTGCACCTGCTTTACGAGCTCTTCTTGCTCCCAAGCTCTCTGCCAGCTCTGCAAGATCTGGATTCGGGCCTCTCGGTGTCTAGCTTTATCACGTACGAAATGCGAGAAGGTCAATCGGCATCACTTCGGCACCCACCAAGACAGCCGGTTCGGAAGCCGTGCGGTAGGCCGATGCAACACGAGAGCACATCATCTTTGGGCCTGGGCTACGGTAATAAAATAATAATAACATGAAGAAGAAGATGAAACATAAATAATTCCCGTATTCTAATAATAGCGACTGCAAAGCGCGCGCGCGCGCGTGTGCTCGTTTAACGTTTACTGGCGCAGAAACATAATAAATTTCCCTATTCATAGTTAAGTTAGCCCAGGACAGCTATGCGGGGTGGATATCTTATAAAACTGGGTTACACAAATTACTTAGTCCGGTGACTGTTTGAAGTGGCGATAATTCACACCTCGGTTTGAAACGCTGACATCGTCAGTCGGGAGCGCAATACCGGCAGTAATTCTTCCAGCGTTAACAGTAAATTTCCGCCATCACATTATGAATGTTGTTTACTGCCATTCAACATAGTTGTATAAGTAGGTACCAAGACGAAGAGGACATTCTTAGTTTTAATTTACGTAGGAGGTTGAAACTTACAGTAGGCTAAATTATATCTGCGATCTTTTACTTTAAAACAAACTTATGTGATTTCAAAGTGATTAACATAAATCTCCTATAGTTATTACAGTCATTCCGTTTTACTTTCTTAAATATAGAGGCCGCCCCTGAGCAGTTAACCAATCTTATGGGACCTGTTGTCTTTTCCAAAAAGTATTATAGAAATGTCATAATCTAAGTTTCAGCAAGATATCCTTATACTTGAACAATTCTGCCTTCAATCCATCCTATGCTGTTGTTTTAGATATTTAGTTCTTCCAAGGGCTTCTTCAAGCTCATCCATTGTTATTAAGTTTCCTTCGTAGGTAACAGAGGTTTTGGTTTCTACATTACTATGCTCAGCTTTCACGTTACCATTAGACGAGAGAGCTTTATAATAATCTATCCATTTAGATGTGGAAATAATGTTGAAAATTTTCTTATAATTTTCATTTTTATTCATGCCTTAAAAAAATGAAAAGTAAAAATTAGGTAAAATAAAAAAGTAATCGATGTCACACAACATAAAACTTTGTTATCAAATTTCTTATCTGTTCATAAATAATTTAATAACTTTCGAAAAAATGAATTGAAAATTCGCATCTTTTAACAGATGCTGAAAATGTCCACAGGATTTTGCAAGCTCCAACAATTGGATTGCCTTTTTTTTATTATAGGTACACGCGTAGCTACATGCACGCGGATTGTTTGAATAAGCATTATCTTTTAAATCTTCTCCTGTTTCGGCACTGCAGCCCAGCGTAAGTCCTGACCTCCAACAGCAGTCTTCTCCAATGTCTCCTATCCGGTCCCATCTCAACGTAACACCTCACATCCATTTTTCTGAGATGTTCCACCACATCATCAAACCACCCATCTTATCCTAGGTCGATTCTTCTTTCTGCTTTTATACACATGTACCCTCAGGATTTTCTTCGGCATGCGCTGATCATCCATCCGTTCTGGGTGACCTAGCTATTGTATTCGTTGTGAATTTACGAATCTTACAGTGTCCACATGCTTCCAATAATGTCTTCGTTATTTCTTTCTCTTCATTAACATGGACATAAACACGACGTACAATCTTTTTTTCAAACCTCCCCAGTGTTTCTTGTTCTTGCTATCTTCTCCACGTCTCATCACCATTAGCAACTACCCGTCTAATGACTGTCTTAACATAATATAGTGGGCTGTTATACAGTTCTCAATGTACGGCATACAACACTCCAATTTTCAGGTAATGTATTTGAAATGCATTTGGCTTTTCTAAAGACCGTACCCCTTAATTTTAATTGTTCACATTTCTGTTGAGGTGAAACCAAGCTTAGTCGTTGAAACTAACTGTACGTAGTACACACACATAGTCTGGAAAGAAACTTTTAACCTACTGACAGTACTGTCCTCCTAAGCCAAAACGGCGTATCAAAGTTATTTGTTTCTATTTATTAATATGTCGGGTCAAAAATTTAGCTGACTGCAGAGAGTAGAAAGAAGAAGTGTTCAAGGTAAAAATTAATAGCTCTACTAGCTGGAAAATAAACTATTGAGATTTTATAAATGAAAACTAATTTACAAAGAGCCAAATAAAAAAAGTAAGTACAAAAATAAATGTTAGAAGAAGAAACTGAAGAAACGAACGTATTAAAGGATTCACCGGGAGGAGAGAAACTGAAAAATATCAGACTAAAAAGAGGAAGACATAAAGAAGGCGAAGACGTATAAGAATAAGGCAGAAGAAAAGATCGAAAAGAAGAAAATGTTTTTATTTTAGTATACAATAGAATAAGAAAAATGAGAAGAAGGAGAGAGGAGAAACGACAAAGGAAAAAGAATAACAATGAAAGAAGAACAAACTATTGTCTTTGGAGTATGTTATAATCGGAAGCAAGTAGAAAAAAGGGGAGGAGGAAGAGAAGAACGAGAAAATAGAAAAGCAGGAAAGAAAGAAGAAGAAGAAGAAGAAAGTGACAAATAAAATAAAATTTAAAAAGCGGGAGGAGGTGGGGGGAGGAGAAGAAGAAAAAAGAGAAGACGAAGAAACATACTGACTATTGGAAGTGAATACGAGTAAATGGAAAAAAGTAAAGGTGAGCAGAAGGAGAACAAATTTAGAAAGAATTGATGATAACGTTTTTCCAAAAACATACTTTGTTTAGAGAAAAGTTTCTTAATATTTCAAAATGTGTAATTAATAATTACATGCTTTATTAAAGAATAAAAGCATCAAGCATGCTTGCACATTTCAGAGCCTAACAATCTAGTGGGCAGTGTCTTCATTCAGTATGCTTCGTTTCCCCAGAACACGCTCAGATACGGAGCACTCACGCTCACCGTTCACTTCCCTTGGGCGAGATAAGCCTAAACTTACTCCGGCCGCATCCCGCACCGCTAGACACCTCACCGGCATTAGGCCTACATCTCTTGCAAGCGATCTACATTCCATTGCCAGATTGGTACCAAATTGGCACCAACATTTAATATACACTGTTTAAACGAATATAAGGCACCCTTTATTTGATAGTTTTTTGCTAGAAAATTTGGGAATGTCTTGTATGTGAGTCGGGACACAGAATCAAATTAACACAGGAAAGAAAAGAAATGAAAACAATCAGTGTAACCGTGTAGTTTTTACAGGAATTTATTTAAATAAATTGTACTATTACGTTCTCTCTGAGGTCGAGAACTCGCTCGGCGGACTTTTTTTTCAAAATGTTGACTTCCATTATTAGCTTGTAGCATCCCTGAAAATAGACATTTTTAAAGAAAAACAACATTCAGATTGGATTAACATAATTTCCTTTTTTGTGATGTTTAGAATGAAGTTTTGCAATTTTTTCAAAATTTTAATACTTTTTAGTTACCGTACCTTAAATTTTTTAATTTTCAAACCTAAAGACACAATGTGGTTCAAATCATCTTTAATTTGATATCATACTTGGATTTTTGTGATTTTTTGTAACTGTTTTTACACTTTTTGAACCCTAGTGCCCCAACATTTTTAACTTTCCACAACTGAACATTATACTCAGATTTAACTTGAAATTTTGTTTAAGTTGATACCCCACATGGCATGTTGCAAGTTCTTCTAAAATTTCACCCTATACAATCTTACCCCGTGCCACCCTCTTTTTGAGGGGATCAGTCAAAAAAACAATAAGGTTCTGTAGGTTACTTGTGTGGGTACGCGTTCCAAGTATTACGAAAATCGGTTAATGCATTCAAGTGTTGTCGTGAGACACACCCCAAACAGACATATATATATGCACTCCATTAGTAACGCCAATGCTACCCGGGGGCTGCGGACGATGCCAGCCATACTTTCTTCGTCTGCGACAGATGGAAGCAACATAGAAGATTGTTGCAAGATGATATCAGACAGGAAATCTCCCCGGTTAACATCGTTGAGGCGATGCTTCAAGGGGAGAACACCTGGAACTGTGTGGCACGCTTCGCAGAAGAGATTCTTCGGGCGAAGAAGAAAGATGTGGATAACACAATATACAAGGATAACACATCAGATGTGAGCTCCTAGGGTTGAAGAATAATAGGCCTAGCCCGAAGTAGTGCGTCAAACAGTACCAGGTTAATGTCCCAACCTGTCCAGGAAAAGGAGGTGTTTTTTTGGTGGATCGGGTATAATACTCAAACCGACAGGCAGCGGAAGTGTGCACTCTTCCGAACATTTGTGGAGCAAAATTTTCCACCTGCCCTTCTTAAAAAAAAAGAAAAGAAAAGAAAAATAGTAACTCACTGAATTTAGTGTTTCCTGTTTATCATGTCGCAATCGTCCCCATAACGAATCGGGACGCTTTTGTTCATTTTTCATTGCGTTTGTGCCACAACGAAGCGCCAGTAAATTATCGCACAGATAAATAAATGCTCGTTCCTTGACTCTCCTCAGCGTAGTAAGTAGAAAGCATTGTTAACACCACCTTTACCCGCAATGATCAACTCACACACGGACGCGCACACACATAAATTCTTCTTCCATAAGAAACATTCTTTCATTCGTTTTTCACCGCCCCCTCTTCTTCCCTTATGAAGGAATTTTATTACAGTCTGTTTCTTTTGGCAATGACCGCGCATGTGGTGAAATACTTTATTAACTTGTATAAAATGTAATCGCACTATATTTTCTACTAAATTAGGAGTAAAGGTATAATTCTCATATCCATAGAGTGATGAGGGGAGGGCTATCATCATGTAGAACATGATGTCGGCGTGTTCCTTTACTTAATGGTTTTGAGTTCTCCTGATGGTCTCACACATTTGGTTGAACTTATGTAGTGTCTTCACCACATCATTTTTTTTTAATGTAAGAGGTAAATGTCCAAATCCCCCCCCCCTAATATTATTCATTGTCGAAGCTTTCGTTAAAAATGAAGTGACCGAATCTCAGAATGGATCGACAACGAACCCCACCATGACGAACCATCAGAGTAATAAAGCAAATAGCTACATGGATAACAGATGAATAATATCGTTATGAACTCTTCATTTCAAATCGTATCAGCTGTTATTAAATTGCTTTTGTAATTTTTTTCATTTTCAAAGTTGCGCTGTGCGCTACAAAATTAACTCAACAAGCGCATTCGTTATTCAGCCGTACCTAGTGGCCTCCTTCAAGTCACTGGGGAAATTAAAACTCTGATTAACTCAACCATTGAATGTAGATAAATAATTCAACAAGTAATTTATATAATATACGGTCGTCTAGCACTACACGAAGTACGTAAAATACATCCTTCGTTCCGTGTTATCATGAACGTTGTTATTATCATCGTCATCATCGTCGTCGTCGTCGTCGTCATCATCATCATCATCATCATCATTTTTATTAATCATGGCATCGGCTTATTACACGGTTTCAGAGTTGGCTGTCTTGATCATTGCTGGAGTAATGTCGATCGACCTTCTCGCCAAGGAGCGTAAGATCATCCGTCACAGGAAGACGGAGGTAAAGCTGCACGCCGAGAGGCAGGAAGCCAGATGATGGAGAAACTGGGAGCAAGAATAGCGAGGTCGCTGAACGAGAAGGCTTATGCATCAGGTGCAGTCTTGGGCGGTGAGGAAGCATGGAGAGATATTATGTCACCCAGTTCGTGACCGGACACGGGTATTTTCGATCTTACCTGAAGAATATTCGAAAGGCCACGACACAAGAGTGCCTGTACTGTATTGCGCGGCAACCCCGGATGATGTCAGCCATAACTTTGTAGTCTGCGACAGACAGGAGCAACACAGAAGATCGTTGCAAGAGAATATTAGGCGGGAGATCTTTCCGGATAACATCGACGAAGGATGCCTGGAACTGTGTGGCACGCTTCCCAAAACAGACTTTTCGCGAGGTAGACCCGGATAATACTAATATAAAAGAAGGATAACAAACCAGAAGTAAGCTCTACTGATGAAGTACAATAGACCGCCCGACACAATGTGTCAAACAGTTCCAGGATAGTGTTCCAGAGGAGCAAAGAAAGGTGGTTTCTGAGTGGATCGTATATATGGGTTAGGTATATAAATGCTTGTACATATATTTATTTAACATATCGTATATGTATTAAATAAATATAATTTAATTTAATACATATATATGCGTGTATGTGTGTATGTGCGCGCGCGCGGGCGTGTGTGTAAGAATATTTATCGACTGTGCTAATTATGGTTTCTAGTTGATATCGAGTTTCAGTCTAATAAAAATGCAGTTTGTATGCCACGTTTCCAGATTTATTTTATGTCATATTCATGCCTACAAGACAAAAATATAAAGTAATCACACATACTGCATAGTATTCGCTCACTACATTTGAAGATTCACACACTGTCACTATGCCGTATACAAAGTGAGAAAGAAAATGTAATTAATATTTTTCATAATGTTTTTGTATCGTAGTGTAGTGTATAGTGTTACGTAATGTGTGCATCTGTGTGACTCCACAATATATGCAAGTACTATTAGTTGTTCTGTACAACACAACACCACTGTTAATATCATACAAATTGTGTATTATAATTATAACTCTCATTAGAATTATATTACTTTATATTTTATGTTGTAGGCATGAAAATGAGATAAAATAATTCTCTAAACGTCGCATAAATACTGCATTTTTATTAGACCGAAACTCGATGTCAACTAGAAAAGGTTTTCAATTTAGTAGACAGGAGTATGATGTGGAGTGTATTGGAGAGTAAAGGTTATCCATGTCAACTTGTACAGGCATTCAACGGTTTTCTATAATGATACAAAATTAGCGACCTGGACAGGGTTCCATTTATCGAAACCGACTTCTGTAAACCAGAGTGTACGGTAGAAGTGTAGTCTCGTACCCACTTCACTTATTCATTATACTGACGATCTTTTGTGAAGACGAAACTCTCTGGTATCATCTTGGATTGTGATGTCACAAATGTGTCGATAAATGCTTTGATGTTTGCGGACGATTAATTTTAATTTAAAGCAATGAGAGTAAGCAACAGATGACGATACTCAAGATGCGTAGGTTATCCGCTGAGTGTAATATGACTATATTGATACAAAAAACTAAACCGTCCCGGCCTGTTCGATGTAAGAGAGGCATCGCTAACAGATAATTAGAACAGGTTAAGAAATTTAATTACCTTGGAAACTGTACTGTTTACGAATAATGTTGACAGCAAGAACAACAAATTTTAAATGGTGTCAGAAACTATCCACAAACGCTAAAGCATAACGTTGGGAAGAACACAAAGCTGAAATTTTATAAGGCCGAACGGCCAAACCGGTTCTGTTTCGAAAGTTGGGCATTGGCAGAGTGAGCAAGAAACTTCAATTGAGGCTTCAGAGTCTGTTGGATAAACGATGATTACGGTTATACAAGCAGATCTGGGAGTCAAGTGTTTTTTTGAAAAAAAAAGTAAATGTGTCACTTAGAAGTTCATAGTTATCTAACTAAATTAATTGTAGACTTTTCAGGTAGATATAAAGTAATTGTAAATGTTACTGGTGCATGGTTTGAGAAGAATAAAATTATAGAAACCTACCAAATGCGTTTCTCTTTCCTTTATACTTGGTTTAAACTACACATATTACATATTATGTTATGCAAAAATAATATTGTTTGTAGTTAAAAATATTCTTATTAAAACTTATGATATACAAAATAAAATATGTAAAATATCTAATAGTTTTTACAATGAATTTTAATTTTTATAAATTCCATGTTTAATGCATTACCGTATTTTAAAATGAGATAATTTAGGAAGATTGAAATCAGTATTAAAATAATCAGTGCCCGAAAAATGACTATACATTATATGAAACATGAAATTTTTCGTATCTTGAAACCCTACAGCTTTAGGGGTTTACTCTAATTCCCAGAAAATCAAATACAATAAGGCTAAAATTTTATTTTATTACAAAACAGAAAACCACACTACAGATATTTTACAAGTTATTTAATTTTCCGCCAGTCTGAAGTAAAATAAAGAATTATCGTGGTTAGCACAGTCGTGTTAACGAGAATTTAATTACTGGTCTAAACGAATGTTGGTCAAACGGTCGTCAAGATAACGCCCGTTAGAAACCTAACCGCCAGCTAATAAACGGGCCGTTAAAAACTAAGGTAAAAAAGGTTCGTGAAACGGGAACTGAATCATGCAAAACTGCTTGTCAACTTCCTGAATTTTCACTCCAATGGACTACACTGTCTTCAGGTTTAACAAGCGTATTGTGTTCTTTAACATCAAACGATTCGGACGTTTTACAAAAATGAAAATCGTTATTCTTTTCAGTCTTAGTTGAATATTTGTAGATAGTAAAATGTTTGTTGCTAAGAATAATACAGCATATGGTACCGTAAGTCACTGTTGTTCATAACAGAGAAAAAACTTATCAGCTTCAATCCAAAAATATAGAAAGATGAAAATGACTAGTTTGCTAAAATGTCTTCTTTAGAACCTTCAAAAATTAATGGCGTTATCCATAACCGTTTTTTGAATACTGTTGAAGCACGAAACTAAATTTACCATAAAATTTAAACAAATAATTTTAATTGAAGTCTATACAAAATGCTTAGATGATTTACATTTCCTCTCCTTGATGAATTCCCTTTAATATAACCCCCCCCAAAATGGATCATTCCTACTACTACTACTACTACTGCTACTACTACTACTACTACTAATGTTTCAGCAGTAGGCCTACCTACTTTTTAATGGTATTTCAATTATTATACCTATTTAATCTTAGTATTATACTACATTTTATGGTAATATATTCTTAAATAATAGCTAATTTATTTCAATAATATTATCTACTGCAATTACACAAATATACGGTAGCACTGAATTCAATTTACAACATGGCGATGTTGCTTAACTAAATTCTTTATTTTAGGGCAATTGCTTTTAACACAGTATTTGAAAATATCGCGTATGAAGTACTACTTTTTCTTAACTTAAACTTTTAACCAATAGTTATTTTATTATGGAGAATATAAATAATGAAACGTTACTGAGGATAAACAAATATGTTTTCAAATTTGTTCAGTACGAGAAAGAAAATGTCGCCGTATTCAACAGGCTAATGAATGACGCTGCATCAATTTCCATTCTGTTTGGCATAGTTATACTGTCTAAACTATAACAATCACTGAAATTACAATGTCTCACCTTGTAAAACATAACTTGGTAACATGCACAATTCAGTAATTTATATATCAACCAGATAATTACACTCAAAAACTGCGAAAAGAACATAGCGTCATCCACAATGCAAAACTATGAGAAAACAAAAGAAAACCGCGACCTTCCTAATTTTGTCGACGATCCTGCTGCTTGCCAGCTGATCGCTCACACAGCAGATAGTTCATTTCTTTTTCTTCTTACTCAGCAAAGTCAAGCCATGGAAGTAATGCTACGTCATTGATTGATGCTGTCACGTCTATTACACTGCTCTTGTTTTTAATTCCCTCAATGTATTATGCAAGCGGCTATCACCAAAGTTATTTTAATTATTGCTGCGTCAAAAAACGCTCTAATAAAATAATTGAACAACAATATTTTTATACTAACAATAATGTAACATTCATAATATTTTTAAAATTAAAAATCTGAAATACTTAAATAAAATGGTACTTACCAGGTAGGTTCTTTGTAGATAATTTTTTTTAATCACACATTTAATCACTATTTCTCTACCCGTGAATATTGTGTTGTAATATCATGTAAGAGAGACATCTCTAACAGAATATTAGAACAGATTAAGAAATTTAATTGTCTTTGAAATTATACTTGTTACGACTAAAGTTGAAAGCAAGACAAGAAAAGTTTAAATAATGCAAAGAACTATCCAAACAGTGCGCTAAAACATAAGGTTAGGAAGGACCAAAGCGGAAATTTTATAATGTTATACGGCCAAACCTGTTCTATTGTGGAAGCTGGGAGAAAACTGGCTCTTTCTGAAGCTCCCCACCCCCAAAACATACACACACAAACACCTTTTTTATTGAATTACTTTTTTAATGTGTTCTGTAATAACTTAAAATTCAATTAAGTTGAAAGTTGTAGCACGTTAGGTATCTTCTGACACCTATAGTAATCGGCGAATCTCACGTGTATTAAAATATTTTGCGCGCGCGCGCGCGCGCGCGCGTGTGTGTGTGTGTGTGTGTGTGTGTGTGTGTGTGTGTGTGTGTGTGTGTGTGTGAAGTTGCTGTAAGATACGAATTACTTATTTACACGTGCTGTGTTCAAGCTTACTAAATAAGAGAATACAAAATACCGGACGGGCAAGAGGGATGGATTTGTATGGTTACTTTGATTTTCTTTTTTTACTTCTTCAAGACGTTTATTAAATTATTATAAATATTCGATACACAAAAAATTATACTTTCCAATAGTGTTACTTTCTAGCATTTAACGACTTTTATTACTTTAAGAAGTTCAGTACAAGTTAAAATTTGTTACTTTAAACTTACATAGTACATTGCATTAATCGAAAATAACATTAAGATTGAAACAGGGGCGTGTTTACGAGGGGACGAAAGGAATCGGACCCCCCCCCCTAGAGGATAGAAAAAAGTTGAGGAACTTTATTAATCTCTTGACTTTTAGGTTTTTAAAATTATTTTTAAGCTGTTTTACAGTTTTTCTTTAAATATACAAATATTAAGCAGCATTTGCTTATACGTTAGAAATATTAAATATAGGAAAATCAGTTCAGTCAGTATTTTGTAAATAAAGTTTCAGTAACGCGCAATTCTATTGTGTTGTTACCGATTACTTAAATGGGATTGATTTCAGAACGTTAAAACACGTTTTTCACCCACTTTAAAGATAGATATGCTGATTAGTATTAACTTGTTTTTTTTCTTTTGTATGAATCCGACTCGAACGGACGCCGGACCCCTCTCTCGAAGGCCAAATTGTAGATACACCATGGAAATACAGAATAATAAAATATAGATATCAAACAGACACAAAATAGAAATAATTAAAAATTTAACAGTATGGTCGTAATTTTAATTTTTAAAAATTTGTATAATAAAATAAAGAAGTTTACGAACATCTACCATGCACTAACAAGATGTGTTTTTGAAAATCATTAATTCAATCTAAGAAACAAATACTGTAACTGATATAAAATACAATAAAGAGACGGTAACCTTACTATACAAGGAGCACAAAAGGACCTAAAATGAACAATTTGTTTTTCCAGATTACTAAGCAGTGATTATGAAACACGTAATTTTAAATGTTACTAAAAAAAAAAGCTTAAAGTACATACAGTTATAATTGTCTATAAAGAAAACAGGAAGGTTGAGACTGGTGGTGAACTCTGGAAAGATGGAGTATATGAAAACCTCAGCAGCAGAAAGGAGAATACCTCTCATAATCTGGTTGTTGACGACTGTGTTTCTGAGGGTTCTAAAGAGTTGAAATATTTCTACATTAATTTACATTATTACATTAAACATGTACTGAACACTAGTATTAAGATATCACGAGAGAGATATTTGAATGTGCTGTTGTTAGCTGACGAGTTAGTTGTACTTCAATATACAGAATCTGATTTGTAAAAATATGTTTCTGAGCTTCGTAACATTTGCAAACAATACAATATAAAAGTCTCCACTACAAAAACCAAGGCAATAGCATTTCAAGGCAAGGAGCCAATAAAAACAATAATAATGATTAGTGATCGAATTCTGAAACAGGTGAGCCACTTTAAATATTTGGGAAATGATATTGGCTGTGATAGGAGTTATGATATTGATGTTAAGTTAGGTAAGTTCCAGACGATCTGTGGGACAATAATCCATATTTTTAGAAACAAGATACGTCGAGATACAAAATTAAAGTTTTGCAAAGTTATGGCGGTCCCTGTACTGTAATATGGGTGTGAATTATGCATGACAACCAAGTCTTATACAGTACAATGTCCGAGTGTCGAAGGAGATGTGAACTCAGAGTCGAAACCTCTTACAAGAGGAGGAACCAGGTGTGGCCTATATAAGCCTTTCGGTTTCAGAACAGACCCGAAATCCCAGAAAGATCAGTTTTAGGAAACATCTACGCTACCAGGGTCAATCACAGACACCACGAAACCTTATTCCAAGTCGTGAACACCGGGAGGACTAGACTCCCGGTCGGGCTGGTTCACGATCCCGTGGTACCATGTTGGAGTACGTTGCTGATCAACACGACGATCCCCGAAACCCCCTCCGGGGTCGGTCCGCAGGATCTCCCTCGGAAGTCTACCTTGACGGCGACAGGGGAACACTACCCCATCAGGCCGGTGGGACGGCAGTTTTCCTTATCCTCCCACTCTCGTTCGTTCCAACTCAGGAGTACACCGATTCAACGGACACGCCTGTCCGGCGATGAGTGGAGAACAAGCGGCCCGAGCGTGATGCTACTAGGGTTCGCCTGTGTACTTAATAAACATCACGAATGCACTTAATGTACTAGAAGCTATGGCAGTAGCTCAACTGTCCTATGGGTGTAAACCAAGAAACAAGACAGTAAAATACAGGCCTCGGAAATAGCGTTCTTAAGAGGAATTAAAAGGTCTTCTAAACTTAATAATAATGGCTCCCATGTGTACCACCGAAGTGGCTTAGGAGTGTTCTAAACTTGATCGTATAAAGAATGAGGCCATAAAAGAAGAGTTACAAGTTTTCAACTTGAATGAAAATTTAAAGCATTGCAAACTGTGGAAAGTACTCTTAGAAAGAATGTCAATTTCCAGACTGACCAAACAATTTATTTTGTTTTCCAATCAGCACCGGCCTTAGAAAATAACGTTCCTACTTTTGTGACATGTGGCTCCCGTGAGTTACGTAACAACACCTTATAATTCAAAACAATTTACCACAAAATACTTCCTATAACGTTTCATCAAGGAAACATTCGGCGACAACGTGTAGCACAATAAATTCAACAGTCCCTAAGAATCAGGAAAACGTTTTGTAAGAATTTCGTAAAGAAAAATATAGAGCAGACTTTGCGGAAAATATATTAACCCGGTGCAGCAGTGCATATTTACTGCAGCGGGTGTTGAAACCGCGTAAATATCTTAGAGCGGAATCTCTGTATAAGAAGCAGAAGAACAAGAAGAAAGTAATGTATGCAAACTGTGGCCTCATACATAAACCACTACCGTTGCCTTACTATTGGCATACACACGCCAATTATAATCTTCAATTATATTGTAGTAATATATACTACAATGGATTTAAATGTCTTTCTGAAGTTTATCAGGGGCTGCTGCGGCTTGTGCTGTCGGAAAACGATACTTCAAGCGACTAGTCGTGGGGCAGACACCCACCTACTCACTTCTCTTGTCTTTTATTTGCTGAATTTATCCAAACTGTTCTCCGATTTGTATGCTCAATAACATTTTCGACAAATGTGTCCATTTTTACAAAGTTCACGATTTACGTATTGAATTTATTCGCACAAGGAAATTTTAACTTTTAATTAAAGTAGTTTAATTAGGGCCTTCGCCCCTTCACTCGGTTTTATAACCTAGTCGCCGTCCTCTTTTCCTCCACAGATCCTCTGTGAGTTTTCTCTTACATTTCTGTTTATGCATCTGGTTCTCTTTCTCTTCTCCTCTCTCTCGATTCGTTTTCTCAAGCTCCTCCTCGTCCACCTTCTTCTTGTTCTTCTTCCTCGCGGTGGGCATATCAGAACTTGTTTCAATAACCCGTCCTCTGGTATCCTCTGTACATTTCTGCACTAGTTGAGTTGTTTTCTTTTGATATCTTCAATTATTTTCAGAATCCTATCGTTACAAATTCTGTCTCTTCTCCCTTCTAACGGTGATCTTCTGCAGACGTTTTATCGTTCTCAGTTTTCTGTTCTCGTTATCTGAGGCGCTTCTCAGAATACCAAATTTAAAACTGAACGACAGTCTTCACTTAATTTGTATCCGTTGTCGCTGTTATATCATACGCAACTCGGACTTTGAACATTAGATAGAAAAATAAACACTAAGTAACTGGAAATTCGCTCAAAGTGATGTCAAAAGATATAACTGACCATACGCTGAATAAAGTCTAGTACACGAAAGTGCTGCAAAGCATACTTCAAAAAATTAAATAAAAAACTTAATCTTTTATGAGAAACGCAAGTATCGTAACAACGCATATGCTCATGCAGCATTGTGTTTGCGCAATTTGAACCCCTAAGCCTGATTAGCAGATCATCATCATCATCATCATCATCGTCGTCGTCGTCGTCACAACACGGCATAGACAATATGCTGAGTGTTCGGCCTTCAGCAGCCCTCCAGCCATCGTTTCCTGGGTCTAGCCACAAGCCTGTGTCCTATAGCTTTGTATTTCCAAACTTGTTTGGCCAGTCTGGGGCCTCCGACCGCTTGTGTTCTTTGAAAGTTGCGAGCAAATTAAATTAATTCCCCATTACAGGGCACCAAAATATAAATGGGTAAGTCGTGTGGAGGACGGCTGCTCCTTTACGGGCCACGACTCCCAATATCAGGGTTGTCTTCCCCTTGCTTTTGACGCCCCAATACCCAATTGCAAGGCAGCAGAAAATATAATCCTACAACAATAAGACGCAGTATTACAGCCGACAAAATCCCACTACATTCCCGCCTGTTATATTCCAAAGATAAGCCGGTCCAGGATCATTTCACTTACGCCCTAAGTTGGTACTGGCGGCTACTGCTGCCCTCCACCAGTAATATTTATCGACCTTCCGGACTAGATCCGTACTGTTATGCATCAACAGTGTAACCTCTTGTACGATGTGACACTTAACCACGCAGAGATAGGATAACACTTAACTTACGGTTTCGGCTGAGATAGGCTAACGGCTCCTTTGGGAGCGAACATGTTCAACAGATCTGGCGAGCCAGTTCATTTACATGTATGTAGTGTTTAATAGGTGTCATTTGTGTATGACTCTGTCATTTGTGTGATACATTAGTGTTTAGATTATTCCTATTCTTTACGTTTAGATTCAATAGCCTGAGAACGGCTACATCGATTTCTAGTGTAGATTGTACGTCATCTAACTCATAAAAAAGTTAAATCAGTCGTGGAAACATTCATTTTTGAAATTCAATTACTCCAATGTTTAAATAAAATTTTTCCAAGTCAGTCTGTACTAGCGGCATCCTGATTAATGAGGCTCTATACTAATTAAGTACCATCTCTTTATTATGCTTCTTCTCTTTACCAGTACGAAAATCGGTTGATATATTCAAAAATTGTCGTGAGATTGACGCCAAATATAGACAGACAGACAGACAAACGCGAAACTGTTGAGTTAAAACTGAGAAATGGCTTCACGTGTTCAACTACACGACAGGTCATAAAATTATTAATCACGTGGGTATCGTACGGTATTACATCTATTTTACACATAACGCTAGTAATAAACCACATTATCAAGAGAATACATATAATAAACAGGAAATAATTTATTCATTACCTGGTATTACGTTGTGTGCGGAGTACTGTAATTATGTTTCACGTGTGATAAAGCAGTAACAACTATTTTTTGGAATTATAATAATTAAAGCGCTCTTAATATATGGCTGTTGTGTGACGCTAACTACGTACTATTTACCAATAATAATAGTTTAATAGAGTTGTTGTTGTTGTTGTCGTTCTTCTTCTTCTTCTTCTTCTTCTTCTTCTTCTTCTTCTTCTTCTTCTTCTTCTTCTTCTTCTTCTTCTTCTTCTTCTTCTCCTCCTTCTGCTTCTTCTTCTTCTTCTTCTTCTTCTTCTTCTTCTTCTTCTTTTTCTTTTTCTTTTTCGTCTTCTTTTTCTTCTTCTTCTTCTTCTTCTTCTTCTTCTTCTTCTTCTTCTTCTTCTTCTTCTCAGGGAATAGCAAATCACATGTTCCACCCCCAAAGGACATGCATCCACTTCACCAACGTTTCAAACTCTCTTCCAATACTTCGTTTACACTTGGGTTGTATTGCCAAACTGCCTTAGACAAAGTTCCGTGTGGAATCTTATTTAGATGAGCAATCCATCCCTCTGTGTTTTCTACAATACGATGTTGGGCATTAAAAGTGTTCAACTCTTTGCAAACGTCTTCACTGTTGAGTCTATCTCTTCGCACACATCAGCCTTTAACAGATCGTAAGAATCTCATCGTGGGGTTCAAGTTGCCTCATGTTCGCAAAATT
Source organism: Magicicada septendecula (assembly GCA_034769895.1). Classification (NCBI taxonomy): domain Eukaryota; kingdom Metazoa; phylum Arthropoda; class Insecta; order Hemiptera; family Cicadidae; genus Magicicada; species Magicicada septendecula. Next base: position 1,367,186,429 of record CM068367.1, on the reverse strand, counting down.
CTAAAATTTAAAAAAATGTAAATGTGTTTTTAAGACGAGTACCTTCCGTTACCTAGCATTCAGTTTGACGGAAACGGAACATCTTTCAAATGAAGATGAACGAACCATGATTATGCCGCCGGGATTCCTGGCAGGAGACCACATGAGTCCTTTCTGACACCAAAATGCCAATCCGCCTGAAATCTAGGATACATCGCACAGTGGTGAGACCGCGCGCGGTCGACCGATTGTCCTGTACGGCACCGAGTACTGAGCTCCACTCATTACACATCATGGAAACGCGGATGTTGCGAAGGACAATGTGGATTACGTGTCAACGGGCTGGCGTGGTTACAGTAAATGAAAAAAAAAAACAGTAACGGACGAGAAGGCACATCAAGCAGATGCAGTCGTGGACACTGAGGAAGCATGGGGAGCTCGACTATTATGTTACCCGGTTTGCGCCTGGACACGGGTATTTTTGAACCTACCTGAAAAATGTTGGAAAGATCAAGACACCACGGAAACCGCGGACGATGTCAGCCATACGTTTGTCGTCTGCGACAGATGGGAGCAACGCAGGAGGTCGTTGAAAGAGGTCATTGTCAGGAGACCTCAGCAGGTAAGATCGTCGAAGCGTTGCTAAAAAGGAAAGACGCCTGGAACTGTGTGACACGCTTCGTAGAAGAGATTCTTCTAGTGAAAAGATAGATCCCGATAATACAAATATAGAAGAAGAATAACAACACTCGGTCACTTACTCCGAATGGATGTACAGAGATGGCCGAGGAAAATATTTCAGTAGAAGCCCCCAGGCACAGGAAAAAGTGACAGACAGACTGACCTGGTATGAAAACATGAGAAAGGCCATGGAACATCATAACTTGGCAGAAGAAGATGCACAGGACAGAGATGGATGGCGGTTAGGTGTGGGTATGCGGCAATAGCCGATGAAAATCCCTTTTGGAGATAGAAGAAGATTAACAAGACCGAAATGAGCGCTGTGGGGAAGAACAATAGGCCTAGCCCGAAGTAATGTGTCAAACAGATACAGGATACTGCTCTAGAACAGGAAAAGAAGGTGTCTTTGTGTGTGTGTGTCAAATACCCAAACTCGCAGACCCCGGAAGTGTACACATTTCCCGGACATTTGTTAAGCAAATTACCAAAACGTCGTTGGTTCGGACACTGCACCTCACACTACCATAAACTAAGCCTGTCACCTGAAAGTTCACGGTAAAACGACACGAGGACGACTCAAACCGCGATGAAAGACACTGTAAACGCCGATCTTGGATGTACTAAACTGAAGCCACAAGACGTGGCAGTCCTCGCTAAGTGACATCCATTGATCCGGAAAGCGGATTAATCCCGTTACAACGGGAAAACGCTAAGAAGGAGGAGGAGGAGGAGGAGGAGAAGAAGAAGAAGAAGAAGAAGAAGAAGAAGAAGAAGAAGAAGAAGAAGAAGAAGAAGGAGAACGTGTTTGCAAGATGTCTTAAGAACGTATATTTGGTTTTATAACTGTGTGTATATTAATTTTTAATGTATGCCACAAGACGCGGCAGTCCTCGCTAAGTGACATTCAGTGATCCGGAAAGCGGATTAATCCCGTTCCAACGGAAAAACGCTAAGAAGAAGAAGAAGAAGAAGACGAAGAAGAACTTGTTTGCAAGATGTCTTAAGAACGTATATTTGGTTTTTTAATTGTTTGTATATTAATTTGTAACGTGTGCTGCATTGTCAACATTAGTTTCATTACTAAACAATTCTTCTCTACCACTAATTTATATGAAACACTGTAAACATAAATTTTAATTAATCAGCCGAAGAGACGTAGGCGTATTTTGATCATATGGTACGTTAAGCTGAAAAGTAACAAAAGTGCCAAAGTGACTCTTAACATGCGATAACGCACGAACCTGTACCACATACGTCTGGAGATCGTTCTGCGCGGCAGAATTACGTAATGCTGTAAACAATTCAAAATACCCCTTCCACACGTCGTTGCTCGACTGTTCTGCCCGCTGTGTCACTACAAAGCAAGGCGGCCTACATACAAATACTGGATTTCCAAGCGACCCGTTTTCAATTTTAGACCAGCAATATTACATCGAGGTTCGGCGTATTTGTTACTGTGACCTGAGGGAAGTGATTATGTGTTAATTAGTACAAAAGTGTACTAAGGTGACATTTATTCTTGCGTGTTGGACAATTTTACTTGAATTACAGCGTAACAGTGCCTTTTTTGATTTACAACTGTTGTTTGGGGCAATTTAGTGTTTGTAATAATCGACTTCGTTGGTGTCAGCTATTCTGTTTCCACTGTACAACATGCCGATCCGTACGACCGTCGAACATATATACATTACAAAAACATCGAACTACAGTAGCATGCAACTATTAGCCTACTAGGTCGGATCAGAACGGATTGCTCAAAACCATGTTAAATATAGGAAGAGATATAAACTGTAATGAAAGACTGTCTACAGAGAATGGTAGAAATTGCCGAAACGAGGAGAAACAAAAGAAGAGCAAAATAAAGATAGAAGGCGCTAACATAAGATTTTTGAGATTTGTTGCGGCATATTCCTTGCCATGTAGAAGAAGAGAAACTCGTGCGGGAAACACTTGAAAAATTGTAACTAAAGGCTACGATAGAAAGACATATAGGAATAAATGGACTGCAAGACAGTGTGAAAATTCCACAACAAAGAAAATGTCAAGTGTCGGTAACTGAAAAACAAACACATGCGCCAGTATAATTATTGACCTGCTAAACTAAGTACCTTTAGCAGAAAAAAAATAACAAAAATACTGGAATTTTCCATCAGTAAGAATTGTCAGACCGTCTTACAATGCAAGCAACGACTTTGTGAATAAGTTGCATAAGTTCAACATTATGTGCGGGACCATTAGGCGAAGCCTTAAGTCAGCAAGTAAAGGAACACGCCTAAAATTCTAGAAGGTGATGGTTCTTCCCACACGTCTGTATAGGTCTGAGAATTTGACTTTAACGAAAGGCCAGGCAAGTCGCATCCAAGCGGGTGAAATGAGATTTCTCAGGCACGTGGCAGGGTATACTCTCCATGGTCATAGAAGAAAAACAGATATCCGGCAGGAACTAAATATGATGAGTATACTCGAGAGGATATACCAGTATTGGCTGAATTGGTGGGAACATATATGCCGAATGGATGACTGCCGCATCCCCAAACCACTCTGGAACTATAAGACGAGGGGACGGAGATGTGTGGGACATTCGAGGCAACGCTGGAGCGACCAGTTCTAATCTTTGCCTACTTGAGACCGGAACAAACCATCCTTGGTTTAATCTTTGAAGAAGATGATGATGAAAAATAGTCAGAGAACTTCTCAAAAGAACCTACGTGTCAACAACTTTGTGTTACGCGCTTCGAAGTCTTGGACCCAAAACACCTACCTCTTCTCACCTTGCTAATAACCAACCAACAACTAAAAGACAAGTGGGCGTTACTGATTATTAGCAACATCACTGACGTCACTTAGTCTGTTTCCGCTGTACAACACGACGATCCGTGTGGCTGTCGTAACAATATTAAGAGTAAAATCTGCTTTACTGAATGCGATTCACAAAAATGTTCCAACTTGTTTTGAAGGGTAGACTCTAAGCTAATATCTTTGCATTGCTTCCAGAGGAGATTACCTTGAAGGGGGCGAAAGTTAAATTCAGCAGTAGAGACAATACAAATTTTTATCACTGCGAGTCCACTAACTTTATTGTCAGTCTTGTAGAAGCGACTGCTGCATCTAATGGTGCGATTAAAACAAGAAATCTACACAGACAACAAACTTAGGTACAGAACGTTACAATATAACTGAATAGTTAATTCCAATTGTTACCGTTATGGTTGACAACGCTGGTGACAGCTGGTGACTTGTCCCTTCATTGTTGTCACTACCAACGTTACATTTACATAGCGTATTTCTTTTGTTACGCGGTTACACGATATGAAGTTTAGTGCGACTTCCCATTTACTTTGTATACACTCTAGACATTGTTAGTGGTCACTTCAACAGTTATATAAATAATCCGGGCTGCACGGGCTTGGATGCGTCTCTCACAGCCTCTCCTCGCCAAATGTCAATTCACACCTTCATGTAGTGCAGCCTATTCTCACAGAGGGCGCTCTGACGACCGAGTGACTCCCGGTATGAGGAGTCCAAGCTTACCAAGTGCCAACGGCTCCTTCGGAAGGCGGATGAGCGGGTAGGAGTAGGGCACTCTCTTGTCCTTGGGGTTCGAAATAACCCCCAAAAGGCGGATGAACCAGTAGTTGGTCAGCGGCATAGAATGCAGAAGGCAACTGGAAACCACTGCATTAAAGGTCTTTGGACATCCTTACTATCATGGTCTGACAAAATTACAAATGAAGAGACGCTGAACAGAATAGGCATTGAGAGGTGTTTGTTGTTGTTGTTCTTCTTCTTCTTCTTCTTCTTTTCTTCAAAGATTAGGTTATATAAACCTGTTCCGGCAACCATCCCATCCTCGGACGACTCACGTTTCTTCTACCAATGGCTTTATAGTTCAGTGGCGCTTTTGGAAATCGATCCTCTGTCATCGTTTGTATCCCACCCTTGTCTTATGCAAATTTCATATAATTATGACTTCACTACGAGTTCTGCTCTGATATCTTCCTTCCTTATTCTATCTTGCGATGTGTAATTTAAAGTATTTTGAAGAAACTTTATATTCTTCGCATTTCAGCACTTTGAATCTTGCCGCTTTCTTTTTTTGTCCGCCCCACGCCTCACTTGCATAAATCAACGTGGGTATTGCAATTGTCTTATAAAATTTAATCTTTCTGCTGTGTCTTGTTTTATTTCTAAGGTTTCTATGAATTGTACCACAAATTTCCTAAATTTATTTATCTTCTCTCTTATATCATATTCAATTTCATAGCTTACTGCACAGCCGAGATATTTGAAACGGCTCACTTGTTCTAAAGTGCTGTTGTTCACAACTATCTTATTCCTCAAGGTGTTTAATGAAAAGCATAATTAGAACAAGGGTAGAACTTATTAGACGTACACTGCGCCATAAAGAAATACTAAAATTGGTAATGGGAGGAACATGGGAAAGGATGTAGGGGAAGACCAAGGCTGCAGTATGTAAAGTAAATTATGGATGACGTCAATTCTGAATCTTATAAGGAAATGAAGAGGAAAGAACAAGTTCGATCACAATGAAAGACTGCTGCAAAAAAATCTTAGGATTGGAGACATAAGAAGAAGATGAATAATCTATTATTGTGCCACAACATTGTAACACCGGTGCGACATAATCGACATGATCCTGTATCTGGATGACTACGTGAGTTGATGTACTCTGTCCGGCCTCAGGGTCGCTTTCGGGCGTGTAGATGATTCTCACGAGCATGGTTATATACTTTCACCGCTAACAGATGTTGTCACTGCTAAAGGCGCTGTTAGTGTATTAGGCATACACTTTTTTATCCAGTAGGCTTAAAGTGTTTATGTACCCTAATCGGATATCTTCAATCTACGCGGAATAGCACTTACACAATTATTACTTGCAGTAACTCTAGAAATGTTTAACTTGTGTTAGTGGAGATTGGCAGACCAATCGTCATAAACCACGCGGTGCTTACACGTTATCGATTTCAAAGAGAGACTGGTCTATCCGATACAAATAATTACCCATGACTCAATTCTCGTAATCTGATTGGTTTTTCGGCAGCCTACCCCTACTCGTGAATTTTTTACAGACAACCAATATTCTTGTTCAATAGGGCTTCGGAACAGAACAATTCTTGTTTAAAAACCCTGATATTTTTTACGACTGAAATTATGGCCATAAAACCTTTTTACTTAAAACATCCATATATTTAGTTACTGATTTTAAAAATAACTATTGTATTTAGTTAGGTATTTTTATTACGAACATTCGGATATACGTTTCATCTAAAAATTTCCCGTATGATAAAAGTTTTTTAAATTAACGTTTTCTTTATGAATATCCCTAAAATATAAACGTACTTCCGCACATGCGCACTCCACACGCGTCCAAGCAGCGTTCCGCACACTTTCACAGAACCAAAATTCTTTCACAAGCTTAAAAATACTTAAAACAAACATTTTTAACGATGTTCCTTATCAACTAATTAATAATGTTTAAACCTGCAATCTCTGCTTTTTCACACAGTGTCTTCATGTTCTAGCACATGCTTTTAACTCAACTACATTGCATATGCAATTAAAATGTCCATTGCAATACACTCACGCGCGCGCGCGCGTGTGTACATAGTAATTCACTGTGATACTTAGATTTTTATTAGTAACGTCTTAAAACCTCTCTTCCCCCATACACTCCCACACAACACACAAATGCATGAAAAATAAAACAAAATAAATAAACAACATAAATAAGGATATTTTCTCGACTATCTCTAAAAATCGTATATATGATGAACTTTAGTAATACCTTTAAACAATTCACATTTTTATTTGTTTTTATCAAACAATCGTCGTCGTTGTCGTCATCCTTTCCGGCTTAGGCTAGTAGCCTCTTCCAGTCTCAATGGAAGTCATCCAACAATCGCTTACGGGGGTCGCCCCGCACTTCTCTGTGAGTCATCGTTGTCGTCATCCTTTCCGGCTTAGGCTAGTAGCCTCTTCCAGTCTCAATGGAAGTCATCCAACAATCGCTTACGGGGGTCGCCCCGCACTTCTCTGTGAGTCATCGTTGTCGTCATCCTTTCCGGCTTAGGCTAGTAGCCTCTTCCAGTCTCAATGGAAGTCATCCAACAATCGCTTACGGGGGTCGCCCCGCACTTCTCTGTGAGTCATCGTTGTCGTCATCCTTTCCGGCTTAGGCTAGTAGCCTCTTCCAGTCTCAATGGAAGTCATCCAACAATCGCTTACGGGGGTCGCCCCGCACTTCTCTGTGAGTCGTCGTTGTCGCCATCCTTTACGGCTTAGGCTAGTAGCCTCTTCCAGTCTCAATGGAAGTCACCCAACTATCGTTTACGGCGTCTTCCCACACTTCCCTGTCAAGGGCTTTTCTAGAAAATGTAGTTGGATAAATTCTCTCTACGTGTAACCGCCACTCCGTTTTGGTACAGGGAGATTCACTCATTTAAACTTTCAGCTATGCCTAGCTCCATTCTAACATGATCATTTCAAGATCTCTCCTGGTACGACCCTTTACAGCCCTCAAGAACCTCATTTTCGCTCCTTGAATTCTAATGAAACAATAATAAATGCATTTTATTCAAAATAGTGAATGCGTTCTGCGGCACAGGGAGAATACTAGTTATGTACGAAAATAGAATCACTTAAAATCAAAATCTAGTAGTTGTAGTGTATAACGTCAAACCATGAAAAAGAAAGATAGAAACGAGCGGGAAAGTAACACAAAGCGTAGTGTGTAAATTAATAACAAGGAATGTTTGAAACTGTTTTTAAGGCGATAGCGGAAGCAGTTATGTACGGGACGAGGGAAGCGGAGGAAGGAATTGGTTTCCCAGGGGTCAGGGGTTAATAGTGAGCTATGGCTTACGGTAGCATTGTAATATAGGAAGAGATCGCAGCCACCGCGCTTCCTCCCCCAGTGTGGGGTAAAAGATGTCAGGAGGGTCGAGGGAAGATAAGTCCAACTTACACCAGATAACTGCTGCAGTACTTCTTACTGGTGGTAGCGCTATTTCTCCTCGGCAGTGCGACAATAATATTTAGGCTACTATTCCTGTAAAATCTTGCAATATATTGCAACGATACAGCCATATGCTGTATTGAGCATTGATATAAATAAATATAAAATTTGTAAAATTATTAAAAGTTTGGGGTAAATGGACATGTCTGGGATTGTAAAAATGTTTCATTGTTATACTAGGGGAGAAATTAACCTGTTCCAACAGGCAAAGAACACCTGCTCGATTGTATGTGTGTTACGCGTGTATCTTGTGTGTTAGTGATGCATGTACAGACAGGAATCTCAGCTACCCTCCCCAATTAATTACTAAAATAATTATTTTAATTCACTGTGTGAAAACTAATTAGTATAGGCAATAATATTAGTTTTATTTATAATAAAAATAGGCAAGCCAATAATATAGGCAAAATGGTTGTTTTACCTTCCAGCTTTACAGGTGGACCCCGTTACATGCACGAGCGGACTCAGGACGCCATGACATATGTACGCAAGTACGGCCGTCCTGATCTGTTCATCACATTTACATGTAACCCTAAATGGACCGTAATACAAGAAGCATTAAGTGCACGACAAAAGCCTCAAGACAGACACGATATTATTGCCAGAATATTTCACCTCAAAGTAAAGAAAATGATGCATGTCTTGACAAAAGGCAATGTTTTCGGTCCAACAAGGTGTTACATGTTAACTGTGGAATGGCAAAAAAGAGGTTTACCGCACGTGCACATACTGCTTTGGCTGCAGGATAGGATCATGCCCCATCAAATCGACAGTGTGATAAGTGCAGAGATCCCTGATCCTGAAGTCGATCCTATCCTTCATGACATCGTTAGTCCACAATGATTCATGGCCCTTGTGGAAATGTTAACGTAAACGGCCAATGCACCAAGAGATATCCGCGGCCTTTAGCAACACAAACTCAAACTGCGGATGACGGTTACCCCCAGTATCGCCGACGGTCTCCTGCCGATGGTGGTTTCTCGGTCAACATTAAAGGAGTTGATCTTGACAACCAATGGGTGGTACCGTACAATCCTGTTCTTTCCCGCTCTTTCTTAGCCCACATAAATGTTGAACTGTGCAACTCCGTCAAGTCGATAAAGTATATTTGTAAATATGTGAACAAAGGCAGTGATCAGGCAGCGTTTAGGTTGGAGAATGAGTGGGATGAAGTTTCTAAGTACGAATCAGGTCGCTACATCAGCACTTCCGAAGCGGCTTGGCGTATTTTCTGTTTTCCTATTCATGAAAGGTTCCCACCAGTAGTGCAGTTAGCAGTCCACCTTGAGAACGGCCAGAGGGTATTTTTCACTTCCGACAACCTTCTGGACAAAATCCAACATCCACCAAAAATCATATTAACAGCATTTTTCGAACTCTGCAAAACCGATTCCTTTGCCAGAGGTCTTCTTTACTGTGAGGTCCCAACATACTATGTCTGGAAAAATAACCAGTTTTGCAGAAGAAAGGAAGGAAAAGGCGTTCCAGGACATCCAGGAGTAAAAAAGGATCATGTACTTGGGAGGGTTTAAACTGTACATCCTAACAATGTCGAGTGTTTCTATCTGCGTCTCCTGCTACACGAGATTCGAGGACCAACGTGTTTCAATGATCTTAAAAAGGTATCTGGTATAGTTCATCCTACGTACCAGTCTGCCTGTAGAGCATTAGGGTTGTTGGAAGACGACATGCAATGGGACCTAACCCTGCAAGAAGCTTCCATTTCAGATTCGCCTCACAAGATCCGAGAGCTGTTTGCTGTAATATTGGTGTTTTGCCAAGTTGCAGATCCCTGAGCACTTTGGGAAAAACACAAAGAAAGTCTATCAGAGGACACAAGAAGGCAGATTGAGATTGAAAGTCATGGTTTAGAGATTGAACTTTGCAAGGACACAGTTTATAATAAATGCTTACTATGTCTTGAAAATATGATCTTTTCTATGTCAAACCAATCTCTCCAAGACTTCGGTTTACCTCCACCAACTCAAGACACAAACATTATTACAGTCAATCGCGAGTACCTGAAAGAGCTCTCCTACAATACAGTTCAGCTTTCTGATATGGTTGCTGAGAACTTTCCTAAACTTAATGCGGATCAGAAGAACGCTTACAATGAGCTCATTGCCAACACTGATGATGGACTCGGTCAGCTGTTTTTTCTCGACGCACCTGGTGGCACTGGAAAAACGTTCCTACTAAACCTACTTCTTGCCAGCGTTAGGAAAGACAGAAAGATCTCTGTGACTTCTTCAGGTATAGCAGCTACATAGCCGGATGGAGGTAAAACAGCTCACTCTGCCTTTAAACTGCCTCTGAATTTAAACATCTCCCAGACTCCACTCTGCAACATTTCAAAACAAAGTGACACCGCCAAGGTCTTGAAAGAGTGCAAGTTGATAGTTTGGGATGAATGCACCATGGCTCACAAACGAGGGATAGAAGCCCTAGACAGAACTTTACAGGACATTCGTAGCAGTAAAAACCTGATGGGTGGAATAAAAGTACTACTGGCCGGAGACTTTAGACAGACTTTACCTGTTGTGCCTCGAGGAACACGAGCAGATGAAGTCAAAGCCTGCCTGAAGTCGTCTTACCTCTGGCCCAAAGTTCAAGTTCGTTCCTTAAGAGTAAACATGCGGGTGCATCTTAAAGGTGATTTTAAAGCGGAATAGTTTTCAAGCTTACTGTTACAGATTGGCGATGGAAAGTTAAAAGAGGAAGATGGAAAATTAACATTCCAAACAACCTATGTGAAATTGTAAAATACCTTAAGACTTTGACAGATAAAATATACCCAGACTTAATGAATATAAGTGACTCATCTTGGCTCAAAGAAAGAGCTATTCTAACCCCAAGAAATGAGACAGCAGCAATCATTAACAACTTATTGTTAAAAAAACTTCCAGCCGATGTTGTAAAATATCAGTCGGTAGATTCCGTAGTAGAGGTAGAAGACGCTGTGCATTATCCGGTAGAGTTCCTCCACACGCTCAACCCTCCAGGAATACCCCCACATAACCTTCACCTAAAAGTTGGGGCTCCCATTATGCTGCTGCGGAACTTAATACCACCGAAACTTTGCAACGGTACCAGACTGCAGGTAAAATCTTTACATAAGAACGTTGTTGAGGCAACTATATTCACTGGCTGTGGTTCTGGAGAAACAGTTTTCATACCTCGCATTCCTTTGATCCCGTCAGACTACCATTTTCAATTTAAAAGACTACAATTTCCCATCAAAGTCTGTTTTGCAATGACAATCAACAAAGCTCAAGGACAGTCTTTGAAAATGGCTGGCGTAGATCTGAGGGAAGACTGTTTCTCTCATGGCCAGTTGTACGTTGTGTGTTCAAAAGTTAGCACTCCTGACAGTCTGGTTATTCTTCAGCCAGAAGGAAAAACTAAAAACTTTGTGTACAAAGAAGTTCTTTAATGATCCGATGATTAGTTCTTCATTACAAGTTCATAAATTGAAGAAAAATCTGAAATGTTTTCATACTCAACACAACTTCATATAACAAAAATGTTTAATGTTTATTTTAAATAAAATACATAAGAGGTTTTAATTATTTATTTATAAGAAACCTACTTTAATTGAACTTTATTAATTAAATAAGATTTTCATTACGTACAACATGAAACTCCGTAGCGAAGCACGGGTATTTTGCTAGTGAAATATAATTATGTAACATACTACAGGGCCTAGGAACGTGGGCGTGAGTGTACATCTGTGTATTTCTAAGTAAATTAGTGATAAGACTAACAGATAAAAAGAAATATTACTTTAATTCAGAACTTAACATTTAAAATGGGATAATAATGTTACAGAAAAAACACACGCCTTCCTTGAGAGAGCCGACTGCTCTGGCGTAGCTCCACTTCGTTTCGGCCGACGCCTTCGGGCGATCGAGCCTCTTGTCCCGGCCAGCGCGTCCCCTCTACGTTCCTGCGGGCGTAGTCCAAGGGGACCATGGTGACGCGCCTCGGCGTGGCGATTGGCTGAAGCAAGAAAGCACCAGCTATGCTCCCATGATGTACATGGCATATCATGTACTCGTGGACCGCACCCTAACCCCTTGTGCTGAGCAAATGACTGCGCTGACCTGTTTGCACCTGGCGTTCATCAGGCCCCGGCATGAACAACGCGCACAAATCAGGGCGCAAGACGCCCTTGCATCTTCTGTCTGTCTATCTATCTACAGAAAAATATTTGCTTGTCCTCTGTTGGCCTAGCCACGATAAGTCCTTTCTATAAATAAATCGAAACTTCGTGTATTTATGAAGAAATATTCTCTATGTTGATTCATGCATAATTATATACAAAAAAGACAGCACACACACGCGCACACACACGCACACACACACACACACAATGAAATTTGCCATCCTTTCCACAAACATAATTTATATTGAAACAGAGACACAATAGGCAGTGTATTGTGGCGACCAACGTGGATCCCACGTGGGGATTACGCTGAATGCAGTGAGGCCGGCCATTGTCGCAATGAGCAACAATAGTGACGACGTTAATTACAGTGTTGCCAATCTCGCAGTGGTTACATAGCACAACAATTGCCTTAGTGGATTTTTATTTCTGGGCGATTTTGTTAATTCAATTAAAACAGAAAATGTACAGAGACTTTAACAAGCCGCTGTTGTATTTCAATTAAGTGATATCAGTTTAACATTCGATGTAGGTTTGTTTAAATCATAATCATTTAGCTACCGACACTAAAAAAAACTACCAATGAAAACTCGTGACTCAAAGATTCACACTTAATACATCTAGGTTTTATTGATAATTATTTATCTGTTGGCATTATAGAAAATTGACATCCGCAGAACTGACAACTCGGAGACGAATTATGAAGAAGAATGATAGGAATAGGCCTACTGTGGACTGTCAGAAGAATTAATCAGTCCACACTGGTTCAATTAAAAATAAAAACATGACAATCAAGTGTCGAATAACGAAACAGTTCGGACCAATGGCGTAACTAACAGGAGGGGGCAGGATCAATGCCTCCCCCCAGGGCTTTATAAATTTCAGCGAAATTTTATGACGACCTAATGTAGATCTATTTCTATGCCAGTTATGTGTGTTAAAGTGAGGCTCATTAATAACTGTAGAAGTAAAAAGGAATTACAATATTTGTAAAGTAATATGAAGTCGTGTAAAGTTAGAGTTTTCTTGACAACAATCGGTCAACATATGGTTAAATAAAGTGTTTGCAGCCTTACGCACATTTTAAAGTGTATTTATAAATTTATAAAAGAACAAACGTAAATTTCTTATTTGTCCTGAGAAAAACGGAGTGTTCAACCTTTAAGCTAGTCTCATCCCCCTCCTCCAGGACCAGCTCTCCTAGTTGGGCTACGCAATTAGTTTGGTCATATAAAAAAAAAATAATTAAAAATGTCTGGTACAAGGTGAAGTCGAACAGTCGAAATGAAGAGGGACCGTCCACACTACTCACTGGAAAACCATAAGTCTCTTATCCAATGGTAAAGGATGCTGAAGACAGGAACGAGCGAAAACCACATCACAATCAAATCTTGATGAAGATTCATCACTGCACGATGCTCAATAAAACGATCGGCGAGAGAGAGAGAAAGAGAGAGACACATAGACAGACAGACACAGATGCAGAGTAAAATATCAGTATGGAGAACCATACATGACTTCCATGTTCTAAGATTTATATTTAAAATCATTTTCGAAATGAAATATTTCCATAGAAACTACTTCTTTCGTCAGCCTTAAATACAGTACTGTGGTCACTAACATATACCACCTCACGTTAGCGCACTCGATTTTCACTGATGCTGGCAATCGATAGCACTGCGGAAACGTCTAGTTTTGTAGAAAACATTGGACTACGGCCAAACAGCCCGGGAAGGAATTTTAACAAGAAGCTACTTCTTTGTTGCCGATAACGTAGTACACATGGCATATAAATAAAAATTATCCCCTCCTCCTTCAACTATCATTTTTATTTATAGAAAATTACCCCCACCCGTTCAACTAGCCTCTTCATTTATAGATATTTCATCTACGTTTCTACAGTGGATTATTATGATCATCTTTATCAAAATTAAGTAATTAACTCTTGTTAAAACATAAAACATTGCAGGTAAACTACCCCTTTCCTTTAACCGATCTTCACTAAAATCACTAGGCCTTGAGTCCTCTACAATTTAGGGAATGGAAAAAATTGTTTGATTCTGTTTGAATGTGCGGCAGTTATCGTTCGCCATAAAAAATTACCCTTGTTAAAACATAAAAGGTTGCATGTAAACTACCCCTTGCCCTTAACCCAGCTGTACCAAAATCAATAGGCCTTGAGTACTCTACAATTCAGGGATGTATGCAAAAAGTTATTTGATTCTGTTTGAATTTGAATCTTTTATCGTTTGCCATAGAAAAAATTCTACACACAGACACACAAACACGGACACTTTTCGAAAAATGACTTTTCTTCATCTTTTGAGGATAGTACAATCAGAATCAGCACTTATCTCGAACACGATTTTTTTTGCTATCACCATACTTCCATTTCCTTATGGAACATGGAAATAAAAAGCAACCAATTGCGGTAAAAACCACAGAAAAAAATGTTTAACTGTCCCAATAGTATTTCGTGACAGGCAAGTATGTACGTATTATTATTTCTAACAGTACTTTCTCGTATCGTAATGCATGGAGTTGGACTGCTTTCGTTCAAAGAGATTCAAATCTTTTCAGCATGAGTTTTTGTTATTGTTTTCTCTTGTACTTCAGGATTTGTGTACCCTACGAGCAGCCAAGAGATTTGTAGTGTGGTGGAAACGTTACGTTGAAAGATCGTTAGACGTGTTTATGGCCCGGTTACAGAAGATAACGAATGGAAAATAATAAATAACCAGGAGATAGATGAGCTGTTGAATCATGAGGACATTGTGAGGTTTATAAAGCTCTACGAATACAATGGGTAGGTCACTTAGAGCGGATGAATGATCAGCGTATGCCAAAGAAAATCTTGAGAGTGCAAGTCTATAAAAGTAGAAATAGGGACCGACCTAGAAAAAAATGGTTGGAGGATGTGCTGAAGATCTCAGAAGAATGGATGTGATTGGTTATACTGAGATGGCAATGGTTAGGAGACTTTAGAGAAGACTGGTGTTGGAAGCCAGGGCTCACGTTGAGGTGTGATGCTGAAGAAGAAGAAGAAGAAGAAGAAGAAGAAGAAGAAGAAGAAGAAGAAGAAGAAGAAGAAGAAGAAGAAGAAGAAGAAGAAGAAGAAGAAGAAGAAGAAGAAGAAGAAACGTTACCTTAAAAAGTAGTTCAATAGTGGCTAAACTTCGGTTTTCTAAAACACGCAATCTCAAATATTCATTTTGCTGTGCATTTTTCAAATAGGGTACTTGAAATTCCGAAAACTATTCCCATTTGCAAACTGCGGTCGGTAACCACTTTTAGCCAACCAGGGTTAAATAATTCTTCATACATACTGAGTGCCGTGGGGGGTGAGTTTGTTGTCGTGGGGGGGGGGTTGGCGGTGAGAGATGAAAGAGAGCAACTAAGCCCGCGCGTGGTCTTATCCATTAGCCGTTTCCTGACCGACGTTCCGTCCGTAACGACGCCGTTCCCCCCCCCCATACGTACTACTTGCTGGCAGTTGCACTCTGTATTTCAAACCGAACTGCTTTAAAAATCCACACACACACACATACAGACACACACACACACACACACGCTCGCGCGCGCGCGAACAATCATCAAGCCGCCACTACCTCCGAGCCGCATAAATCTTCATCAATTATTAAACGTTATGAGATGGTGGGGAACGAGGAAAGTAACCCTCGCCGACCGACGTTTTGCAGCATTTAATAATAAATCCTCTGGTTTTTAAGTAATGAACGCGTGTTAAGAAAAATCCGTGTAGCGGAAAACACTTCCGTCCGTTCAGACTGGACTATTTTCAAGTGAAGTATAAGCAACTGTGTATCATCGATAAATATTTATAACATATATAAGCGGTCTAATTTCAATATTGATAACACGCTTTTCCACAAAATCATTTACGAAAATAAAACAGAACTATTAAACACTTTATAAGTACAAATATTTGTTATTACTTTATGTATAGTTATTAGTGGGGAAATTTAGTTTATACTATCATCGCAGATGGTACAAAATCTAAAGTTTATATAAAACGCACGAGCAAAATGTCAATAAGTAAATTAGAAATTTTTCCAAACGTTGTATTTTTATGGCGTTTCAATAGGTCATATTATTATCATCGTCAGACAATTGTTTTGGAAAGGGATTCTTTTCACGTTGAATTATTATAAAACATGATAGCTTGTTAAAAATAAATATAAACAGAATTATTACTGTTGCACACCACTATAGAAAAATTATTCCGATTAGCGCTTTCAAGCTTCTCAGCTCATCGTCAGAATGCCGATCTGACGATGAGCTGAGAAGCTTGAAAGCGCTAATCGGAATAATTTTTCTATAGTGTGTGCAACAGTAATAATTCTGTTTGTGATTATAACCACTAACACAACTTTTTTCATTAAAAATAAATATGTTTACCTTTATGCATAATATATTTTAACAAAATTATTGTTTACTCAACCAATTATTTGTTTTGAAAATTTTCAATTCATAACTTAGAATGTCAAATTTAGAATTGATGATTCAATATTATTTTAATGTATTTATTAAATTTTAGTAAATAATAAACACAATTTCCTTTATGTTTATGAATTTATAATATTTTTACAAGTTTTAATATTTTCTTAATAAACTTGATTTTTGTAATTAGAAAGAACTCACTATTATTAACCAATTGAGTTAACTAAATTAGATTTAAAGATTTTTTGTTTTAAAATAGGAATTTTAGTGCTAAATAAAAGTGGCTTTTAGACTTTATAGTTTAGTCTACATAAAACTTATTTCAATCAGGTTATTACATTCTAAATACGCTACCTAGATTCTCATTGAAAGAAGTTGGTTCGGGCTGTATTTTATCAGTATCTGCTTTATTACTTTTAAGCGATATTCTATTGTATATATGTATTGTATTTTATATGTGATCTTGTTGTTAAAGTCCCCCAAAGTACGAGAGAGGGTGAGAGAGGCGGAGGAATAATACCTTACAGTCTCACTCCTTACTGAAATGAACTATCCAGCCGCACCTCCAAGTGATCTGGGATGGGAAACACCTACAGGTGTCTAACGCGGCTCTGGAGACCAAGTTACAGTCGGTATAAGTTGCCCCTCCTATATGTGTCAAACAGTAGAGGTTAGGGTACTCTCTTGCCCTTGGGGTGTCCCTAAATCGCCCCTAAAGGAGGACGACCCTTTGTTAGTCTTCGGCGTAGGATGTGGGAGGCAAAGAGAAAAACCACCGTATTAAAGGATGTTTATGGACATCAAAACAGGGAAGACTGGTCTCTTTAGGGCGGTAATATAGCTAGTTTACTGGAAACAACCCAGACAGAAAATCGGGCTGGTCGTTAAGCCTGAAGGTGGCAGACCCACCATCGTCTTAACTTGTGATATGCTAGTACCATATAGACCTACAGGAGACATATTAGGCATACTTACTAAACTCTATTACTTACTAGGAAGTATTGCAAGTATGCGCGATAGTATTGTTACGACGGTCTGCTGATCGTCGTGTGGTACAGTGGAAAGAAAAATATGTTGCGCCAATTACGTCATTAATCACCAGCTTTAATTATCACAATTAAACAGTTTGTAATCAACAAGATAGTCTCTTATAACAAATCAAATAAAAATTGTTCACACGAAATAAAAATGTCAACTAATATAAAACATAATTGTATTACAATTGGTTATAAAACACATAACACTTCGCCACAATATTTCAAACCGCACTATGTAAATCGCCACTTAAACGCACTATGTAATTGCCCGAGAATAACTAACACGACGGTCGCTGAATGGCTGTAGTTATACTCCGCTGATTTCCAGATTAATCTGTCATTTTGTTAAACAAACAGGCGCTCTCGAGAATCCGTTAGAAACAGTGTCCTTGAACACAGTGCGCTGACCGGTATGGTCTGGTATAGACCCGATAGTTGACGCGTAATTATCTTTCACCGCAAAGTAGCAGCATTATGTACGCACATACACATTACAGCTGGAATATTCGAGAAACTTGTAGAACGTTCCGTATTACGTAACACTTTTTCCGCATTACGTAACGGTATTGTCCAATGTAGGCTAAAGTATTTGGAATATGTTAAGCGAATTAATAGAGCCCCATCTCTATAGGCCGAAAGGACGGAGAGGTGTGTGACGTCCGACGAAGTGTCTCAGTGACCAGCTCTAGTCTGTTTGGGACAGGAAGAAACCATTTCTGCTTTAATCCTTGTCAAAGATGACGATCTCGTTGTTAGATTACACCAGCTACTGAGCGACTAATTAATTATTAACTATTTACTCTGTCATTATCATCGTTACTCGTAATTATGTAGAATAGACTTTAACACATCAGAATTACATAATGAAAAAACAGCAATAGTGTATCGTGCAGAACAGAAGTTATTGAGCCGTTTTTATAACGCAAAATGCTATAACAGTCTATACCGTGTGGCGTGATAAGAGTCGACAGACCCGACTGTCGCCAAACGAACGACTCTATCAGCTAATTGTGGGTCACGACGACGCAGGGGTCGGCGCACCTTGGATAGGTTCGCGTGTTCTACAGCCGACACACACACACAGAAGCGATAACCTATTGCCTTCCTCTCTTGTTGTAACTACCCATAAACATGAATTGTTTTTTTTCTTTTATCGGTTAAAATAGTTATTACTTGGGGCCGGGAACAAAGCAAAATAGAGATAAACTTTGTACTTAATTTTACTGACGGCAACCGCGTTTTGGTTTTAGCGAATTCAATGAGTCATCGCGATAATAACATACAAAGTGAAGGATACACGGTCTTTGTAATTAAGTGGATTTACATGCACTTGATACTGTTTAAAAAGTATATAAAGAGCTGAATCGAAAATGCGCTGAAATGGGAATCAATGAAAATATCAGTAAAAGTAAATACATGCTGATTTCTGCTTCAGAATGGGGAAGAAATCTATATAATTTATGCATAGAAATGACACATTTGATGCAGTTAATAAGTTCAGTTACCTGGGTAATGTGATACATAATGAAGGGTTTATGAACACGACAATACATGACAGGATACAAATAGGAAATAGGGCATATTATGCCAACAGCAGACTATTGAGAAGCAAACTCATTAGTCGTAACACAAAAATGAAAATATATAAGACACTTATCAGTCCTGTTGTTACTTATGGAGGCAAGACATGGACACTGATAAAAAAAAGAACACTAAGAAGTTTTGAAAGAAAGATCGTAAGATGTGTTTATGGCCTGGTTAAAGAAGATGGCGAATGGAGAATAAGAAATAACCAAGAAATGGATAAGCTACTAAATCACGAGGACATTGTAAGATTCGTAAAGAATCAACTAATACAATGGCTAGGTCACCTAGAGCGGATAGATGATCAGCGTATGTCAAAAAAATCCTGAGGGCGCAGGTCTATAAAACCAGAAAGAGGGACTGACCTAGGATAAGATGGTTGGATGATGTATTAGAAGTTCTCAGAAAAATGGACGTGAGGGGTAACACTGAAATGGCAATGAATAGGAGACTTTGGAAAAGATTGGTGTTGGAAGCGAGGGCTCACGTTGGTCTGTAGTGCTGAAGACGAGACAGGGTAATCACGTCTGACATCACTAGTCAACATAACAAATTCTTACCGACTTAAAAATAGTTAATTCTTATAAATTTTAATGTAAGAAAAACGATTCTGACATTTAAATTTTTATTTACCTCTTATTTTAGTAAAAAACAGCAAGATTCCTTTACTATTAGTGAAATATTCCAATTCTGTTAAAGAATTTTAAAATAAAATTTTGGCTGACAACACCGAAAGCTACAAAAATGTTAAACTGCTTCTATAAAAAACGAAGAACATAAAATAAAATATGAAGATCAGCAACGACATATATATGGAGATTTCAAGATTACTGCTATCTTAATCGGAATTCAGTTAAGGTATAACAAATGTTTCTTGGTACTATAGTCAATGAACAATGTGACCACTCTCAAGAAATAAAGAGCAGAATTGAGAAGGCAAGAGCAGTGTACACTAGAATGAGCAGTTTATTCAAAAGTCACGATTTAAAAATAAAGCCACAACTAAACAATTGGAAACTTTCGAAACGTGGCTTTACCGTAGAATACTGAGCATTTCATGGACAACTCATATAATTAATGTTGAAGTTCTTAGAAAGATGAGGAAAGAAAGGGAAGTTATCAACACAGTGAAGGTAAGAAAGCTTCAGTATCTGGGGCATCTCATGAGAAATGAACAGAGATTTTACTTATTGCAGTCCATACTACAGGGAAAAGTACTTGGAAAGAGAGGAGTTGGGCGACCGAAAATCTCATGGCAAAGAAATTTAAGGACCTGGTTTGGCATGAATACAACTGACTTATTCCGTGAAGCAGTACAGAAAGTTAAAATAGTCTGTATGTTATCCAACATCGAAAACGGATAGGCAATATCAGAAGAACTGAAAACTCGTTGGGGACTAGGTGAAACATATTCTTACAAAATGTTAGAAAACACAAACTCATGGTAGTTTCACAATTTATTCTTACACTCTGACAATTGTTTCAGCCTATTGAGCTATTCTCAAAGAGCTGCTGAGAATAACTAAATACAAAGAAGGTGTTAGAGGGCAAACATGTGTGTGGGGTGTGTATGGCTGATGGGGTGGAAGAGCTAATATAGTGAAGGAAGTTACTGAATACTTTTCTTCTTTTTCAAGCTGTGGACTTTACGATCCGTTGCCCACTCCTTGGTCCGAACGTCTCTTCTTTGGTCTTCCAATATTCCACCGTCCTTTTGGATTACAAACCAGAATTTGTTTTGGTATCGTGTATAGTACACAATAGTATTGATGAAATTATGAAAATACTCAATAGAATCGCCCAATATCGGCTAAAATGGTTGGAACCTCTTAACCGAATGGATGCCTGCCGCGTTCCCAAACAACTGTGGACAGCGGACGCAGCCGCCGAACATCACAGCGCGGCTCGGGCAGCGTACGCAAGTGATTTACTGTCCTCGACAAACGGTCCTTTTAAGGACCTCAAAAACGATAGTGTGTACGATTGGCGCCATTTGTCCTGTGACAAGTGGCGCCCAACGTGGGGCGACGATCATCTTGCGGATGCAAGATCCAACCACACCAGCGAGCTACCAGTCGGCACAACAATCAACATGGCGCCCAACAGACACCTCTACAAGATCCGGAGAAGAGCAGTAGGCTGGCTACCGGAGAGCATTCAAGACCCGTGGGAGTTGTGGCAACAGCGATTCATTTTTTTTTTCGCTCTGGGCTTTGCGGTTGTGCGTCGCAGAGACGAACCGCTCGGTAACTGAGTTCCGAGCTACCTTCTGGAGCTCCTGCCTCGTGGCCCTGCACAAGTAGGGCGTGTGCTCTATAGCAGGCCGATTCTCGGCAGTTGTGCTAGCCTACACTAGCGCAGTATACACCGAGGGCGTTTCCACGAATCACCTGGACGTATACGGTACCTTCCCAGCCCAGTCACAAGAGAATTGCCTGGGAAACTCGCCGCACGTGCATAAAATTTGCGTGCAAGCAGCCTGAATGTGTCGTCTAGGGAGCGGACGCCAAGTCCTCTCCTTAGATGCGAGATGAAAAGCGACGGGGGACTTTGGCCGCTAGCCGAAGACCCCTGTCGAGAACGCTCTGCAACTCTTTTTTATGCATTGCGGCGAGGTAACCCCAGACCGGACAGGGGTAGGCAATGACCGGCAGCAGATACGCGCCGACGGTCATCCTGCCCAATTTCCTGGTCATGGCTGAGCTGATCAGGAGTGGAAACAGTGCGTACAGGCGAGTGGATGCTCGCTTAAGAACTGTCTGTGCGTGGGTACGCCAGGTGAGCCGACGGTCAAGGTATAAACCGAGGTACTTGACCTCGTTGGACCAGCGCAAGTACGTTCTGCCGATACGTAGCTGCCTAAAAGGGTTCTTCCGTCGCTTGGAGAATTCGACGGCTACACTCTTGGTGGCGTTGAGTTGCACTCTCCAGTTCTCAGTCCAGTCCACGAGCGTGTCGAGCTGGCGCTGCAGTCGTAGGACGGCCCTTTCCTCATGACGATCGGCCGTAAATACGGCCGTGTCGTCAGCGAAGAGGGCCATCTGGACTCCAGGCTGTCTCGGCACGTCGTTGACGTAGATCGAGAACAGAAGGGGGCCTAGAACACTACCTTGAGGGACGCCGGCTGTGATTCGTCTCTCAGAAGAGACTGAATCGCCAACTCTCACGCAGAAGGTCCTCTCCGTCAGAAAGCTAGTAACCAGATGGAGGTAGCAGTCCGGGAGCTGGACTTCCCTAAGCTTGAATAACAGGCCATCATGCCATACGCTGTCGAAGGCTTTTTCAACATCTAAGAAACAGCCAACGGTCCGTTCTCTCCGACACCCGGCTTCCGTGATGTATTCCACCAATCTCATCAGTTGATGAGTGGTCGAATGCCCCACACGAAAGCCGAACTGTTCGGGGACCAGCACGTCAAAGTTGGTTAGATGTTCTCGTACACGACGCTGTACGAGGCGCTCAAAAACCTTGGACGTAGCGGAGAGTAGGCTGATAGGCTGCGGTTTTCCGAGCGGGTGGTATCCTTTCCCTGCTTCGGGATCACGATAACCGTCGCCTTTCGCCATTTCTTGGGAAAGTAGGCCAGTCTAAGACACGCGTTGAACAAATCAGTCAAGAATTGAACTCCAGGCTCGGGACGAAGTCGTAGAGCGGTGCTCGTAACACCGTCCGGGCCTGGAGCTTTTCTTGGCTGAAGTTCAGCGAGCCGATCTGAGACCACTTCCAAAGAGATGGGTTCGGGCTCCGCCGTGATCGGAAGAGACAGAAAGTCTTCCACAGCCATCTCGACTTGTTCGTCGAAGTCCCAGTGCATGGGCGGGTTGGGAGCGAACTGTCGCTCAAAACACAAGCCCAAGTACTCGGCCTTCTCTTCCGGGCGACCTAGGAGTCGACCGAACGGTCCAACAATGGCGGGGAGTGGAGGTCGGCGCCTCCGTCCCGTCAATGCGGTAGGTATTCTGTACGGGTGACTTTGCGGGTCCGCATCCCCCGTTCGGGCCACATCGAGTTCCCAACAGCTACGTCGGAACGCCTTCAGACTGCCACGCAGTCGTCCGGTGAGCCGATTGTATGCTGCCTTATCGGCCAGATGACGGGTCCTCTGCCAACGTTTCCGGAAGTAATTCCTCTCGCGAGCGAGAAGAGAGACTTCCTCAGGGATGCGTTGGTAGTCAGGCGTGAAACCAGCTCGCGTACGTGAAGACACGCCTATAGCCGAGATGATTGCCTCTTCGATTCCCGCAACTGCTTCGTCTAGGGGGCGAACGGAATCGAGTGGGGCCGCTGGCGGCAATCTACGGCACAAGGCCGGGCCGTAGCGATCCCAATCGATGACCTTCTTCTTGTCAGAACGTGCATAGGCGTGCTGGGTAGCGACGTGGACCAAGATAGGGTTGTGGTCGGACGTCAGCTCCGTAAGTGAGAATACCTCGACCGGACAGACAACTTCTTGGGTCACCGCGATATCCAGAACATCGGGAGCCGCGTTAGGCCTTGACGGAAAGAACGTGGGTTGCGCTGGACCAAACACCATCGCCCGGCTCGATTCAACAAAACTGAGCAAGCGCCTCCCGTTCGGAGTAGTCAGGCGACTGTTCCAAACGCGATGCTTGCAATTCAGATCGCCGGCCAAAATTACCCTTCGATGGGAATCGAAGATGACGTCCAGGTCGCCGACAAGGAGTTCAGCTTGTGGGGGCTTGTATGCTGAAACCACGAGGACGCCGGCAAGAGCTCCGTGGACCTAAATGGCGGTGGCCTCTAGGTTGATAAGTTGTGGCAAAGCGACACGATGATGACCTATGGAGGTCCTCACCGCGATCGCCGTGCCGCCTCCTCGTCGGCCAACTCGGTCATCCCGATAGGCCACGTAATTCGGTAATCGAAGCCGGTTCGCCGGGGTCAGGTGGGTTTCAGAGAGGAGAAGTACGTCGGGTTTGAACCGAGCCAGGAATTCTAGAAGGTCGGAATGCTTGGAACCGATGTTGTTAGCATTCCAGGCTATGAGAGAGAGATCTCGTCTAAGGGCTCGGTTCATAGAAGACCTATGACTTCGCAGGCTTCCACCAAGAGCATGAATCTCTCAGTTGGGTCAGCAGTTTCCAGGCGGTCTCGGATGGACTGAAGGTGGATGCGACTTTCTTGAGGTCGTAGCCAGACAGAAAGTCGCGGACGAACTGTGCGTCATCGGATATGACGGACTGGGCGGTTTGCCTGGAAACTGAGGCCGCGGAAGAGCGACCAGGTTTAACGGCAGATCGGGTCGTGGTGGAAGCCACAGGACCAGGGGCAGACGGTTTTGAATCAGCGGCAGGAAAAGTACGCTGTTGCGCTTCGTCGGACTTATACCGGGAAGCAGGACGTTTCTTGGGCTGTGAGCAGGCAGGAGCTCGGGGCCGAGCATCCGGTGTGGTTATCCCTTTGTTTTTGGGTTTTGTGATGCCTGCTCGCGGAAATCGCGGAGGTGGCAGTGGTGGCGAGGCTACCTCTGGTTCAGAGGCGGGAGTTGGAGGTTCCGCGGAGGTGGAGGGTTGATTCTCCGGCTCCATAACCGAGATGGCGGCTACAGGGCTTGTCTCTGCTTCGGAAGGAGATGCGGTTCGTTTAGGTGCCTTTGTAGGGCCTGGAGGTGGAGCCGGAGAGGGCGCGCGCCGTGCCGGTTGTGCCTTCGGTTGCGGCCTAGCCTGTGTTTTAGGCTGCCTCTGAGGTTGGGGCTGCATAGCTGGCTGCCTTGGCTTCGGGAGGGGCCCCTGCGGCTTTTGCTTCCGCAGGAGCTCAGCCTTGTTGACCGGGCAGTTAACGTTACTTGCTGCATGGCCTTGGCCACAATTAATGCAGCGGAACTTGGTCTTGTCTGCCACAGTGCAGGCCTGAGTTGAATGTCCCAGAGAACAACGTAGACAGGCCGGGGCATTGCGACAGACGTCGGTATGATGGCCGAACCTCTGGCACCGGTGGCACTGCGCGAGCTTGCCCTGGGGACGACTGGATTCTACCCTGACGCGGAAGCCAAACAGCCGCGTCAGCTGGAATATTTTGTCAGCTGCCTCGCCCTTCTCGAGCTGGAGACGGACGAGCGGGAGAGGTACTCGGGTTTCTGAGTGTGTAAACAGGCGGAAAATTGCCTGCACCGGGTACCCGAGGTCTCGGAGTTCCATGAGGATCTCCTGTGGATCGGTGTGCGCGTCAAGCCCACGCAAAATTACAGACAAGGGCTTGACTCGCTTAGGAGAGAAGGTGTGGTATTGCAGGCTGTGCGCCTGCAGAAAGGCCTCGACCAAGCGATGGTCGTCGAGCTGGCGGATGACAATCTTGACCGTATCACCGCCAAGCAGCTTCAGGTCAAGCTTGTCGGCCGACAGGCCGTGGGCTGCGATCAGCCGTCTGTATAAGGCGGCGACATTGGACACCTCGTGGAAGTACAGGGGCGGCGCGCGACCAACAGCGGCAGCAGCCGGAGCTGCTGCCGAAGCAGTCGGAACCGCGGCCTGTTGGCCCTGAGAAGGTCCGATGTCCATGGCCGAGGTGCGAGAGGAAGTGGATCCCGGTGTGTGGGTCCTCTTAGGCTTCTTAGCCGGACGATTACGCCGACCAACGGTCGCGAATTCGCCGGACTCGTCTGCCGGGAGAGGGGGAAGCGGGTTAGGGAGAGGATCCTCCGTCTCCATCGCCCGAGGCGATTCAGGCGAGTCGCCCAGATGGGGCAAGGCAGAGCCGAGCGACTCGGCACTTGAGCCGTTGCCCGTAGAAGGCATGCTGGCCAGGTGCGGCTGCCGGGCAGAGACTGCTAGGCAGTCACTGCCAGACGCCAGGGATCTCGGGTCCGGCCGAAGCCGGGTTACCCGCGCGTCTTCCATGCTCACGACGATGCGGGAGGAGCTGGGCTAACGACCAGCTTCGTTGAATACCAGTCCTTACCAAGACTGGTGTCCACTGGCCCCTTTACCCCGGCGATATCCTAGCTCGCTTACCATTGGTGGGGGCTTGCAAGGATCGAAGGGGGCAGCGCTACCTAACAGTCGCGATCAGGTTAGGGTTTAAGCACTGATACGGCACTCACCAGGTGAGCCCAGAGCAGTCCTCTTCTATCCTGTCCGGCCAAGATGTTTTCCGGCGCAGGTGGTCCTAAAAAGGTCAACTTCGGGCAGCTACCACTTGTACTGGCTACTTAATTCACCGGCAGCAGTTGGCGGCTCCTTGGTCTTCTTTCCCACGAAGAAAGCAGATATTCCTCGACCAAACGGCGAGGTGGGCGGAGGCAGCAAATCCGTAGTTCGTCCAGCGAAGAGAGCTGAAGAGAGCAGTCCTGTTCAGTTCACACAACTGGGGGTTGCGCGGCCCGCGCGAAGCGCGGGTCGCGAGTAGTGCAGTGTCCCGAGTCTCAGAAAGGACTCCTGCCACTGGGTCTGTTGGAGTTCAATATATACTTTTTATCTACTTATGGGGGGGGGGGTCTGAAGCGACCTGCGATTGGTGGATTATACCACCGGGACTAGCAAACGAGGTCGCTTCCAGGACTCACCTGGTCGCGGGGTGTATTTACCAAGTCCGGCAATGAGGGAATTGTGGGTCACTCTGTCGGAACGAACATAGAATCGTCGCGCCAGGCGTCTCACGGTGTCATCAAGAGAGCGGACACCGAGTCCTCTCCTCAAAAGACGAGAAGAGTACCTCCGGGGGACTTTGCACGCGAGCTTCAGTCCCCGGTGGAGTACGCGCTGGAGCGTGATTCTATGACCACGAGCCAGGTATCCCCAAACAGGACAGGCGTAGGTAATCACGGGCAACACGTACGTGTTGACTATGAGCTTACCTAGCCGGGGGGTCATTGCCGGATTAGATAGCACGGGCCAGAATCTACTGAGTTGCGCCGAAGCGCGTTGTCTGATGTAATTTGCATGGGTTCGCCAGGTGAGTCGGGAATCCACGTGGAGCCCGAGGTACTTGACGCTGTTGGTCCAGGGCACCTCGACGGGGCCTACTTTAAGCAGCCGAGGCCGCTTGCGTTTTCGCGAGAATATTACCGCGGCGCTCTTGGAAGCGTTAACGGCAACTCTCCAGTCATCTGTCCACCCGACATACGCGTCGAGTTGGCGCTGGAGCTTAACTGCCGCATAACTCGCGTTCGGCTCTGAGGCAAAAGCCGCAGTGTCGTCCGCGAACAGCGACAATTTCACTCCAGGAACTCGGGGCGTGTCGTTGACAAACAACGAGAACAGGAGAGGCCCAAGGACACTTCCCTGAGGGACACCAGCGGTAATACGCCTCTCCGAAGAGAGAGCGTGGTCTACTCTCACTCGGAAGCTACGGTCTCGCAGAAAGCTGCCGATCAAGTGAACGTAGCAGTCTGGGAGAAGGACTTCCGTTACTTTGTAAAGGACACCCTCGTGCCACACGCGGTCAAAGGCTTTCTCTACGTCTAGGAAGATCGAAGCCGTCTGTTTGCCCTGGCAGCCAGCCTCGGTTATGCATTCCACGAGTCTCATCAGCTGATGAGTCGAGGAGTGCAGCTCACGAAAGCCGAACTGTTCGGGGATCAGCACGTCTAGTCTTTCTAGATGGTCGCGGATCCTACGCTGGATCAGACGCTCAAAAACCTTGGACGTCGCGGACAAGAGGCTGATGGGCCTGAGGTTTTCCACGCGAGAAGAATTCTTTCCCGGCTTGGGTATCACGATGACGGTAGCCGTTTTCCATTTCACCGGAAAATAGGCCAGTCTGAGGCATGAATTGAACAGGTCAGTGAGGAACTGGGTTCCTCGCTCCGGAAGGCGATGGAGGGCGGAATTCATGACTCCGTCCGGGCCAGGCGCCTTCCGGGGCTTGAGCTGAACAATCCTCTCAGAGACCTCCCCCGGGGAGATGGGCTCCGGCTGGACTGTGATATCGGCCGAAAGAAAGCGCTCTACCTCGCGGCAGATTTGCTCAGTGAAGGCCGGGTTCTTGGATGGGTTGGGAGCGAACTGACGCTCTAAACTGTCAGCCAAGAACTCTGCCTTCTCGAGGGGGCGGCCAAGGGGTTGACCGCCGGGTCCGGCCAGTGCGGGGAGAGGCGCGCGTCTGCGCTTTCCCGTTAGGGCACTGGGAATCCGCCAGACATTACGGTCCTCGGCAGGGCCATCCATCTGTGTTACAGCTAGCTCCCAGTTGCGTCTACGGAACGCCAGCATGTCGCGACGCAACTTGCCGGACGCTCTGTTGAACGCAGCCTTGTCAGCCGGGTCACGAGTCCTCTGCCAGCGTCTCCGGAGGCGATTCCTCTCGCAAGCGAGCTGAGACACCTCGTCGGGGATCCGCTGATAGTCGGGCGTGAGCCCCGGCTTCATCCGGGAGGACACGTCAACCGCCGAGACTACGGCTGTGTCGAATACAGCAACTGCCTCATCGACATGCTGGGTAGTGTCGAGCGGGATATGCTCTGGTAGGCGGCGACTGAACGCCGGGCCAAAGCGGTCCCACTCGATTACCCGCCGCTCGTCGCGGACGGTGGCGTGCTGGGTAGCTATATGCACACTGATAGGGCAATGGTCCGAGGACAGTTCCGAAATGACGGAGACGTGGACCGGGCAATAAACGCCCCTGACCGCGGCAATGTCCAGTACGTCAGGGCGGGAGTTAGCCCTAGAGGGATAGTACGTAGGCTCGGTAGGACCCATGACTGTGACCCGAGCCGCATCAGCATACCTGCGTAAGCGGGTCCCGTTTGGGTTCGCCAAGCGGCTCCCCCAATCGGGGTGCTTACAGTTCAGGTCGCCCGCCAGGACTACCCTCCTGTGTGCTCCAAAGACGGCCTCCAGATCGTTCGACAGGAGCTCCGTGTGGGGAGGCTTGTAGGCGGAAGCCACGAGTAGACCGCCGAGAGCACCATGGAGCTCGACCGCGGTGCACTCGAGGTTCCGCCGCTGAGGCAGGACAACGCGGTGATGGCGAAGACTCGCCTTCACCGCGATGGCTGTGCCCCCTCCTGCGCGACCCGACCGGTCGTCCCGGTGGCACACGTAGTTGGGTAGTCGGAAACGACGATGCGGGGTCAGGTGCGTCTCGCCAAGAAGAAGCACGTCGGGCTTGTGACGGGCAACGAACTCTAAGAGCTCAGAATGCCGGGAAGCGAGGCCGTTGGCGTTCCACGCCACGAGCTCGAGGTCTCGCTTGAGGGATTGCCGTGGTTGTCCGTTCATAACAGACCTGTAACACGGCATGCTTCCACCAAGAGGAGGAACTTATCTTGGGGCGAGGCTGTTGCCAAGCGTTCCTTGATTTTAAGGAAAGTCTGGGCTACTTTCTGCAAGTCATAGCTTGCCAGAAAGTCTGATACTACGGCGAGATCATCGGAAGATGAGGCCGGGGGAGAACGCTTGGCGGCAGCTGCATAGCTGCGGCGGGGCGAGACGGTGGAAGCCTTGGGGGCTGGTACTGGAGCGGGTGGCCGCTCTGGCTTTTGGTGGACGGGCTTGGGTCCAGTGGCAGGTGGTTTAGGCTGGCCCGTGTTCTTGGCCTGAGTCCTAACTTTCTTGCCCGATCTGGGGAATCTAGGCTTGGGTGGCGGCGGCAATAGAGGATCAATTTCCTCATCGTCCGGCAGCGGGACTTGGGTATAATGGGGGACTTCGCGTTCCGGTTCCGGGGGCGCGATGGTTGGTTTGGCCTGTGGAGCTTCGCTCGGGCTCACTGCACTGCTGGGTTTCGGAACCGAAGCAGACCTAGGGGCTAGTTTCCGTACCACAGGTTCAGCGGCTTTGGCCGGTTTTACTGGTTGGCAAGCAACATGTCGAGGCTTGGGCTGGACTGGTTTCTTAAGCTTGTCCAGCTGCTCGCTATAGACTGGGCAGCGCCTGTTATTTGCAGCATGGGCGCCGCCACAGTTAATACAATATCGGTGGTTGGCCGGGACAGCGCAGGCCTGCGTCAAGTGGTCGTTTCCACAGCGGACGCAGGTCGGCGCGTTCCGGCAACCGAAGCTGCTGTGGCCGAACCGCTGGCACCTGTGGCACTGGGAAAGTCGCCCGGTCTGACGGCAGGGCTCTACGCTTACGCAGAGCCCGAAAGCCGTTTCAACTCTAATAAGGCCTGGGAGGAGTCCTGTTCAGTTCGAAGCTGTCACGAGCGAATACGTCTGCTCTCCCGTACCAGCGACACGGCGCGTGACACCTGAAGAATACGAGGCGAGCCAATCCGGCATCAGCAGCCGCCGAGACGTGACCAACTACGTGTTCGGAGCTAGCCAATCAGCGATCCCGGTTAGTTAATAAAACCCGGGCCGGCAGAAAATTTTACGCACTCTTCATCGCAACGCCATCGGAAGCACTTCATCTCCTTTCCTCTCTCGGACGACATCGGCGCGGAGTCAGCCGGAAGGAACGGCCAAAGTATAGAACCGGCGTTCTTGCGTCTTCGCCCTCCAGTTCCGCGCCAGCGATAGGAAGTCGCTGGGCCGGCAACCGATGCCGAAAGAAGAGGAGGACTGCAGTACGCCACGAACAGCGGGCGCAGCCGCCGAACGTCTCAGCGCGGCACGACCAACATCAGCTTTCTCGCCACCAGGTCCTTTTTAGGGCCACCAAAAACACTAGAGTGTACGATTGGAGCCATTTGTCTTGAGGCAAGCCCTTTGTCCGGTGACAATACTCATATAGAGAACCAGTTAATGGACTAGTTCTCTTCATGCCATGTATTCTGTAAACAATTATGCTTACTGTTTTGTATTAACAGATTGCATAAATAAACGTAAAAAAAGACGCAGTTGTGTGGGAGGTCCGAAGAAACGTTGGAATGTCCAGATCTAGTATACCTTCTTTAGACCGAAACAAACCATTTTTGGTTTAATCCTTGCTGAAGGTGATAATGATGATCAATTTCCTTCTCCCGTTTTATTTTACCTACTACTTTCCAAAAATACGACAATTTGTTCTGTTGTTGATTTCGTTTGAGATTCAGGTTTCACTGCCATACAGAAACGTCACTGGATAACATCAATGTTTTGGTTCGTGGATTAACTTTTTTTATTTCAAAAACGTTACAAACAGTAAAACGCACTTGACTGCTCGTTTGTCTTTATAAGAAACACGAGAAAACACAGTAATCGAATACAACAAGAAGCGAGCCAGTCAGGAATCATTACTTCACTGGAAAGATAAGTGTAACAGAAAACGAGGACATACGTACTGCGTATCGAACTATGCTGTCTTCTCTCATCAGATTACATGGCACGTCTGGATCACATGTATTACTCCCGCCCAGGATTATTCTTGGCGTTTATCCTTTAAAGAATATAACTATCTAGGAAGTAAAATCACAAGTGATGGACGTAGCAGTAAGGAAATTATAAGCAGAATAACCAGGCTAAAATTGCTTTCAACAAACAAAACAAGCTCTTCACTGTAAACACTATCAGCCTAAAAATAAGGAAGAATCTTGTAAAGACATACGTGTAGTGTTGCCATATAGGGTAGTGAATCTTGGACAATTGGAGAAAGTGACAAGAAAAGACTCTAAGCATTTGCGACCTGGTGCTACAGAAGAATATTCACGATAAGCTGGAGGGAGAAGATAACGAATGAGGAAGTCTTAGAAGAGCTCAGGAGGAGAAGAGCTTTCTACGAAATATAAAAGGCAGAAGAGCTAAGTTTATAGGGCATATACTACGACACAATGGGTTGGTAAAGAGAATAATAGAAGGAAGAATTGAAGGGAAGAATCACAGAGGACGACCCCGTTTAGACTACATGAAACAGCTTATGGTCGATATGAACTGCACATCATATTGTGAGTTGAAAAGAAAAGCAGAGAAGCGTGAAGAATGGCGAGCTGATGCCAACCAGCCTATGGGCTGCTAACCTAGAAGACAAGAGATCCTTTACAGACTGAATCTAGACAATATTTTAATGGCGAACGCTATGAAAAAATATACGTAGTGCATACGTGAACTTTGTTACGTTTGCGTAATCACCATGGTGACGCAATATTTGTAGACCCGCGTACACATTACCTTATTGAGGCGATACCACTGGTGATGTTGGGTATCTTAGAAATAGGACTGTAGTGACAACGACCATTTCATTGTGAGCCCGGCAAACAATACCAACGGTCCGACTGGAAGTAATGAAGCTTCTGCGACCAACACTGTCTACTCCGTGCTATTATTGTTATAAGAGACGTATTAGTAAAATGAGAGACCTTAATAAGACCAGTTGTGACATATGCTGCGGAGACCTGGACACAACTTAATAACGACACATATAATTTAAGTCTCTGGCAGAAGAATGCTGAGGAAAATCTTTAGATCAGTGAAGGAACGTAAAAAATGGCGCATACGGAACAATAGGGAATTGGAGGAATTGATAGGTGGCGAGGACATAGTGAGGTTCATCAAGTCTATGACGATTAGCTGGTTAGGACATGTGATGCGAATGGAGGACGACAGAATGCCCAAATCAAATTCTTAGAGGGTTAATAGATGGGCAAAGAAGGAAAGGAAGACTTAGAAGAAGGTGGCTGAGGACGCAGAAGATGATCTCAGGTGGATGAGTATCAGGGATTGGAGGCGGAGGCTGGAGGACCGAGGTGTTTGAAGGCGGCTAGTCGGGGAGGACAAGGCTCATCGCGCCAGAGAAATTAAATGAATAGTAAAATTACAAGGTATGTATAATTGTTTGTCTTCTCCTCCTACTTCTCCAGGCCTTGGACATTACAATCCATTGGTCATTAATTCACTTTTTATTATTTTTTCCGATGGTACAGTTTCCCATGGGTGATCGATTGCTTTGGTAGACTTTCCTGATGCGTCCTTTGCACATGTTCCGTCCAACTCGTCAATACTCCTTGTTACCGCCTTAATGTGGCATTGTCAGTGCGGGTGTGAGGGTTTGCGTGGTCAGATGAGGTTGAAAACTATTCCGGCGGTAGTGTAGCTACTGGTAGGGCCTCCCTTACCTAAGAGGTCTCAATTTAGGAGCCAGACGGAGTAGGTCCCACAACGACCCATCTGTTTACCCAGATTTCTACCTTTCCCTACCTTCCTAACTATCATTTCGTCGTCTTTACTGGGATAGATCGGACTCCGGAGGTCAGCTTAAACCACGTCTTCTAGGTCGGAAGATCTAATGCTGTCTGGTAGGAAGCAGTGAGGTGGCGGCCTTTCCCGCGCAACGCTAGTAACGCGACCGAACGAAAGTTTCAATACCGGCAAACTAAATAGGAAGAGTCTGAATGGCAATAGGGGTTTTGTTTATTTGTATTACGAATTATTGTGATTATTCAATTTGTTGACTTTTATTGTGAGTAGTGCGTACCGGATGATTTAAGAGGAGCGTTTTCTTTTGTTCCACAGAAGTCTTCTTCTCCTTGTTCTTGTTCTTTTTCTTCTTCTTCTTCTTCTTCTTCTTCTCCTCTTCAAGGATTAGGTTATACAAATCTGTTCCCGCACCCATCTCGTACTCGGACGATCCAAGTCTCTTCTACCAATGGTTTTATAGTTCAATGCCGTTTTCGGCAATCGATCATTGTCTTCTGTAAATTAAAATAATTTATTTATGTCCTTTACTTGAGTTCTGCTCTGATATCTTCATTCCTTATTCTATCTTTCAATATATAATTTAAAGTATTTTGGGTATTATGGGCAACCCTTACAGAAGATCTCTGGTCGCCTTTGTAGGGGGTTGTGCAACAGGCCAGTAACCTGTTGTAATAAAATTAATAAATGAGTGTGTGTTGATGATAAGCTATTGTGGAGTATGTGACTCCGATTTAATCAAGTCCAATGTAATATGTTTAATTGGTGTTTAATTGGTGTGGCTCTCGACGTCTTACTGGCCTGAAACACTTCCTTAAGTTTCCCAGCTGGTCGAGTCCCAATGGTAGCAAGACCGGTCGAGTAGCGTAAAGTTGATGAAGAAATATATATGCTTGGCTTCGCCGAACGTTTCAAAACAAAATTTATTGTTTTGAAGGAAATTTAAAAAAAAATTGTTTATAAAAAAAAATTATTTTAATTTTATTAATTAATTAATTAGGATCAATTAATTAATATAGGGCTGTGAAGTTTTAAACAGTGTAATGCTCTTCTGAAAATTTTTATTAAAGTTTTAGTATAATTTAAATAATCTATCACCACTCATAAGACTGTCTGTAAACCAATCGATATTTGTTTACCTTTCTATTTTTTAGGTTATCTTCACTTACGGGTGGTAAAGTCCTTGTAGATTATCAATTAGAATTATATTATTGGTAATTAGTATTATTGAAGAAATAAAGAACTATTAAGTATTGAAAAGTATTAATATTTTATTAAGTAATAGCAATATTGACTCTTATCGATTAGTATCGATTCTCAGGATATCGAAAAAAGTTACAAGTATATGATATAAAAATTATATAGGGTTCTTTAAACAGCCAGTTATTACCAAAATCAGAGAAATCGGGCTAATATTTAAAAAGTATAACGTTACAATCAAATTAATAGTTATTAATAAACACAGACATTGAATAATAATTTGTAAATATAATAATTGTTTTCACCAAACAGCTGTGATGAACCACGAAGAGGCACTGGAATTGTCAAAGAAAGATGGCTGCCGTCAAGTCGATGAAAATGTTGCTAGTTGCTGCTGCATTCCAAATAATGTATTTTGACGCAATATTTCTGTTCTCGTGTCCGCAAATCTCTTGTTATATGTTGTGTAGTGACTGGTGTAGTGATTCTGGGTTGTATTTAGTGTATCTGTATAATTATTAGTTCAAACACTTTCTCCGATTCCGTCACTAATTTGGTTTAATGTATTATACAGTTTTCTAGTGTTTTATGGTGTTTTTCGGAGTAGATTTATATTGTTCTGTGTTATGGAGTGTTACTTGATCGTTTCTGTTATAATATGATAGTTTCAGAAGTATTTTACAAGTCACTCGCGATTTCACAATAACTCACTATACACTCGCTTTGTATGACGATTATAGGTTAGGTTATTCACGTTTTCAAAGGTATGTCATGTTACCCGTTCAACTACCAATAATTAACTAACTGTTTCCTCCAGTTTCAATTAAACTCTTAGCCCATATAATATTATCCTTAACATTGTTCAAATATTTTTCACATCCTGTATGCACTTTTACATTTTCACTATATGAATGCCTATACTTTGGTTATTTGTCAATTTTATTCACTAGATTTGATTTAAATTAATCTTTCAGTTCATTCTGGTTATTTTCAGATTAAATAATGCCATTTTATAGTGTTTTCATTCTTTTGGCCTATGATTTTTTAACAATTTTTCTTACAAAATAATTTACAAACAATATATGATGTGTGATACCCTCTCTGACTTTTACAAATAGTATTATAAATTAAACATGCTTTCAAATTACACAAAAACAACTAGTATTGGTTACAATACAAATAACAGAATAAAGAATATTTTTTTTAAATAAATGGTTGTCTTCAAATCAGACATTTTGCAACAAAATTCCCATTTCCAACATGGAAATATGGTTTACAACAAAGGTTTTGTACTAACTAACATCTTAATTACTCTCTACTATTTACAAGTGGTAATTATTTTTATAGTTCTGATGTTAGTTGTTTCAGACCCAAACAAATGGCCTTATATCTAAAACATTTTTAAACATTCTTGTACTATATACATTAAAACCTTATATTTATATTCTTATTTCTAACTATTATTATAAGTAGGATTCTACAGTTTTTATACCGTCTTTTACATTGTCTTTGGGGAATTGCACCCTGTCATTAACAAATAAATAGTATTAATTGTTCAAAAGGTATTATGAACTCTGTTTTTCTTTTTTCATGTAAAACAAAATGTTATTTTAAACAGATTCATGTCTTATGAACAACATATTGTCACAGCACACATTTTAAGTCATTGAAAAATGCATATTTCATTGCATCCAATGTTTGTGATTGCCAAGAATGAAACACAAGGTTCATTTTTTATAATACCCAAAACTATCACTGGTTCACTTTGCACTTATATATTATGTTAATGCTAAATGGTCGTATAGTCTTATTAACATAATAAATTGGTTAGCGTTTTTTCAATGAAGATTTGTTCCATGGGTACTATATTATTGTTTCATCTTAGTTCACAGGAAACTTTTACTTTATACACTCCTCTCTCTTAAATTTGTATACATGTGGTTTTTTTTTTTATTTCGTTATACTTTTATTTTTAAATATTTATTTTGGGGATATAGGGATTTGGGTGTCTTTTATAAGAGCATGACATCTTCTTCAGGATGCTGCCCTCTTCTTCTTTCTTCAGTCTTCTTTTCTCCTGCCTTCTGGGACTGGTATCTTCTCCATCTTCTTCTTGTTGCCATCAGGTTTCTTGGGATCTTCTCCATCTTCTTCTTTATTACAGAAATACACAACCTGTATTGGTTGATCTTGGCTTATTTTAGGGTTTCTCTTCTATTTATTCTCCCTCGTCGTGGGTTTGGTCATATTCTGTACTGCTTTGTTATTTACTATTTTACCTTCCTGGGTTACACCTTGAAAACCTTTGGTTATGAGACTGGTCTTGGATGACTCATCACTAGTAACTCCTTTTATTTTAACTTGTATTTTCTTTATAATAATGATTTCTTTCCACAGTTGCTATGAATTAATCTATTTATATTAAACTTAATGCTTTCTTCCAACTTTAAATATTATAACTTCATTATTCTAATGATCAATTGCCATTCAATATTATGCATACATCTGTCACGCTACAGATTGCTCTCCTCCAGAAGTAATTATTTCAGACATGTTTATGGATGAAATAATTTCTTATGATAATTTCATCATTTCTTATAATTCATTTTCTTCTCCATTTTATATCGACTTTTTTATAATTAGAGTTTAATTAATTTTATATATATAATTATTTGTTTTACTACTGATCCTTTTCGGATAGTTAGTGTCTTCAGAGATATATTATAATTGTAATACATTTTCTTTCTATATCAACTTCGTGTTGTATCCTTGGGATATTAATTCCCTAACATTCCCTATCACGTGGGCTGGGGCAGATCAGAGGGGCACTGTACGCTACTTCTCTGCTGGCCATACACCACTTCTATAAATTGAGTACAGGGGCATATCCATCCCTGCTCAAAAAACATAATGCTGCTGGAATTATCTTCAGTCAGTCATCGAATAAATAAATAAAAAGTAGTCTCATTTTCGACTAATAAAAATATCTTTGGATTCTCCACTTCGTAGTCTCTCAGATTATCTCACATTTTCTATCTTAATAAATCTTCATAATCATTATTATACTCATTACATATATATTTTTTCAAACTCTTAACTTGTCTGATATATTTAATTTAATTATGGTTGAAAACCTTTCTTTTAATAATTCTGGTTACTGTTTACAGTGTAACTCTCTTTCTTCTCCATCTGAATTCTCTTTATATTTTCTTCTGGTTATTCATAGTATTAGCATGGTCTTTATAAATAGTCTTTCGAATTCATTATTTGAATGGTCTTAATATATTATATTTAATTTTTTGACATTGTATCTTTACATTAGATATACAGGTTGTTATATTGATCATTTTATTTAAACATTTTGGTTCTTTCCTTTCTCTTAGAAAGTTATTAATCTGCCTTCGCATTCATTAACATTAATTCATTTATATTATATTTCATGTGGTATTTCTTCTCTTTGCATTTCATATAGGTCTTATTATTATCATTGGTTCAAAATCATCTTCTCCATATGTTTGGTATGAGTTGTTCTTCTTTGCTCTTAATTAACTGTTTTCATTATCGTTTCATAGGTAATT
This sequence comes from Magicicada septendecula, assembly GCA_034769895.1. Lineage (NCBI taxonomy): Eukaryota > Metazoa > Arthropoda > Insecta > Hemiptera > Cicadidae > Magicicada > Magicicada septendecula. The sequence goes on along the minus strand of CM068367.1, from coordinate 1,367,148,703 downwards.
AGTCTCTTTGCTTCCAAATTTTTTCTTCTCTTGCATATTACATTCTTCTTTGTTATTCTTCTCTACACCTTCAAATGCTATTGTGAATGTCTAGCATTTATTCTGGATTAAAATTAATTCTCTTTTCTGAATTAATCACTTTATTTTCTTCTCAATTCAATCAAAATTGACACATAATTATTTTTTGGAACTTGGTTAGTTTTAATGTAAAATTCAAACTATTCTTTTTAATTAATTGAAAAATATTTCTCATAAATCCTTGTAATATGTTGATCTTATCTTGTTTCAAAGTACTGACGTTCTATCAACATTCAAATTCTGTTTAATTCATTTATTCCCAGAATTGTTTATAGTATTGTGATTTTACTATTATTTCTGAATGTTTTGGTATTTCTCCAAATTCAAATTCTTCTTAATTATTTACCATAAAGTTTTCTCATAAACTTAGTTATAGTAAGTTGGTCTTACTTCATTTTTAAATTTTTCATATATTAACTTCAAAATTCCTTTCTTCTTAATTCTTCCAAAATGTTTTTCTCATAATTCAGTGGTAGTAAGATGTACTTACTCAGTTTTAAATTTTCATAATTATTATTTCAATTCAAAAGTCTTTCTTTTTCTTTCATAAAGTTTGTTCCAAAAATATTAGGTTGTAAGATGTACTTACATTATTTTTGAATTTTTTAAAATTAAATTAAAAAATTCTTCTTCTTATAATTCTCCAAAATGTTCTTTTCAAAATATTAGGTTATAAGATGTACTTACATTATTTCAGAATTTTTTAAAATCCTGGGGGGACTACGTGGGGCACTACGTGACAGAACTCCTGTCCTCAAACCATCCACAACACCCGACCTCCAGAGTAGCTGGATTACAGGAGCACGCCACAACTCCCAGTCAACTCTTCTTTTGTGGATTGATTATCCTTCTTCAATTCTTCTAATTTTTCTTCCATCTTCTCTTCCATCTTCTTGCTGTTTTCTTCCATCTTCTTCGTCAGGGACTGATTGTCTTCCTTCAATTCTTCTAACTTCTTATTTGTTTCTTCTTTGCCGGATTTGATATCTTCTTTCAAAGACTGGCTATCATTCCCCATTTTCTTACTCATTTCCATTATCATTCTCATCACATCTTGTATACTCCCCTCCTCCATTCGTGTCGGCTTTTCCAATGGTTCCTTCTGGGCATTGACTTCCCCTGTTTGCGTGGGTATCTCCGGTTGTTCAGTTTGTTTGGACAACACCGGTGGTAATACCTCTTCCGCTTCTACTGGCGTCGCCTCTTTATTGTCCATTTCTATTTCTAATTCTTTTTCGGCCTCCGCCGCCCGTTTCTTAGATGTTGCACGTCGTTGCATTTTCCCTTGAAATTCTCTGGCTTTGTAGCTGTTGCCTAGCTCCAACTAGTGATTGGGCAGAATGTATTGGCCTTCCAATCGCTAATTAAAGCCCCTAAAGTTGTGCGCCAATTTGTAATAAAATTAATAAATGAGTGTGTGTTGATGATAAGCTATTGTGGAGTATGTGACTCCGATTTAATCAAGTCCAATGTAATATGTTTAATTGGTGTTTAATTGGTGTGGCTCTCGACGTCTTACTGGCCTGAAACACTTCCTTAAGTTTCCCAGCTGGTCGAGTCCCAATGGTAGCAAGACCGGTCGAGTAGCGTAAAGTTGATGAAGAAATATATATGCTTGGCTTCGCCGAACGTTTCAAAACAAAATTTATTGTTTTGAAGGAAATTTAAAAAAAAATTGTTTATAAAAAAAAAATTATTTTAATTTTATTAATTAATTAATTAGGATCAATTAATTAATATAGGGCTGTGAAGTTTTAAACAGTGTAATGCTCTTCTGAAAATTTTTATTAAAGTTTTAGTATAATTTAAATAATCTATCACCACTCATAAGACTGTCTGTAAACCAATCGATATTTGTTTACCTTTCTATTTTTTAGGTTATCTTCACTTACGGGTGGTAAAGTCCTTGTAGATTATCAATTAGAATTATATTATTGGTAATTAGTATTATTGAAGAAATAAAGAACTATTAAGTATTGAAAAGTATTAATATTTTATTAAGTAATAGCAATATTGACTCTTATCGATTGGTATCGATTCTCAGGATATCGAAAAAAGTTACAAGTATATGATATAAAAATTATATAGGGTTCTTTAAACAGCCAGTTATTACCAAAATCAGAGAAATCGGGCTAATATTTAAAAAGTATAACGTTACAATCAAATTAATAGTTATTAATAAACACAGACATTGAATAATAATTTGTAAATATAATAATTGTTTTCACCAAACAGCTGTGATGAACCACGAAGAGGCACTGGAATTGTCAAAGAAAGATGGCTGCCGTCAAGTCGATGAAAATGTTGCTAGTTGCTGCTGCATTCCAAATAATGTATTTTGACGCAATATTTCTGTTCTCGTGTCCGCAAATCTCTTGTTATATGTTGTGTAGTGACTGGTGTAGTGATTCTGGGTTGTATTTAGTGTATCTGTATAATTATTAGTTCAAACACTTTCTCCGATTCCGTCACTAATTTGGTTTAATGTATTATACAGTTTTCTAGTGTTTTATGGTGTTTTTCGGAGTAGATTTATATTGTTCTGTGTTATGGAGTGTTACTTGATCGTTTCTGTTATAATATGATAGTTTCAGAAGTATTTTACAAGTCACTCGCGATTTCACAATAACTCACTATACACTCGCTTTGTATGACGATTATAGGTTAGGTTATTCACGTTTTCAAAGGTATGTCATGTTACCCGTTCAACTACCAATAATTAACTAACTGTTTCCTCCAGTTTCAATTAAACTCTTAGCCCATATAATATTATCCTTAACATTGTTCAAATATTTTTCACATCCTGTATGCACTTTTACATTTTCACTATATGAATGCCTATACTTTGGTTATTTGTCAATTTTATTCACTAGATTTGATTTAAATTAATCTTTCAGTTCATTCTGGTTATTTTCAGATTAAATAATGCCATTTTATAGTGTTTTCATTCTTTTGGCCTATGATTTTTTAACAATTTTTCTTACAAAATAATTTACAAACAATATATGATGTGTGATACCCTCTCTGACTTTTACAAATAGTATTATAAATTAAACATGCTTTCAAATTACACAAAAACAACTAGTATTGGTTACAATACAAATAACAGAATAAAGAATATTTTTTTTAAATAAATGGTTGTCTTCAAATCAGACATTTTGCAACAAAATTCCCATTTCCAACATGGAAATATGGTTTACAACAAAGGTTTTGTACTAACTAACATCTTAATTACTCTCTACTATTTACAAGTGGTAATTATTTTTATAGTTCTGATGTTAGTTGTTTCAGACCCAAACAAATGGCCTTATATCTAAAACATTTTTAAACATTCTTGTACTATATACATTAAAACCTTATATTTATATTCTTATTTCTAACTATTATTATAAGTAGGATTCTACAGTTTTTATACCGTCTTTTACATTGTCTTTGGGGAATTGCACCCTGTCATTAACAAATAAATAGTATTAATTGTTCAAAAGGTATTATGAACTCTGTTTTTCTTTTTTCATGTAAAACAAAATGTTATTTTAAACAGATTCATGTCTTATGAACAACATATTGTCACAGCACACATTTTAAGTCATTGAAAAATGCATATTTCATTGCATCCAATGTTTGTGATTGCCAAGAATGAAACACAAGGTTCATTTTTTATAATACCCAAAACTATCACTGGTTCACTTTGCACTTATATATTATGTTAATGCTAAATGGTCGTATAGTCTTATTAACATAATAAATTGGTTAGCGTTTTTTCAATGAAGATTTGTTCCATGGGTACTATATTATTGTTTCATCTTAGTTCACAGGAAACTTTTACTTTATACACTCCTCTCTCTTAAATTTGTATACATGTGGTTTTTTTTTTTATTTCGTTATACTTTTATTTTTAAATATTTATTTTGGGGATATAGGGATTTGGGTGTCTTTTATAAGAGCATGACATCTTCTTCGGGATGCTGCCCTCTTCTTCTTTCTTCAGTCTTCTTTTCTCCTGCCTTCTGGGACTGGTATCTTCTCCATCTTCTTCTTGTTGCCATCAGGTTTCTTGGGATCTTCTCCATCTTCTTCTTTATTACAGAAATACACAACCTGTATTGGTTGATCTTGGCTTATTTTAGGGTTTCTCTTCTATTTATTCTCCCTCGTCGTGGGTTTGGTCATATTCTGTACTGCTTTGTTATTTACTATTTTACCTTCCTGGGTTACACCTTGAAAACCTTTGGTTATGAGACTGGTCTTGGATGACTCATCACTAGTAACTCCTTTTATTTTAACTTGTATTTTCTTTATAATAATGATTTCTTTCCACAGTTGCTATGAATTAATCTATTTATATTAAACTTAATGCTTTCTTCCAACTTTAAATATTATAACTTCATTATTCTAATGATCAATTGCCATTCAATATTATGCATACATCTGTCACGCTACACTGTTCATGTAAAACTTTAAAATACTTGTAGTTCTACAGAAGTGTAAATAAATATTGTACAAAAATCTCTGGAGATTCAAACTCTTTTAGTACAACAAATTTATTGTACGGTTCCGAAGCCGTTTAACAAATAATGTTGTACGGTTGAATTTCACTACATTTCAATGTTGACTTCTTTTTTTTACCAAATTCCTCTCTTTTTCCTTCACCTTACACCTCCCTTTGTAAATGTTTTCAAGGTTACGTAATCCCAGGTGTGTCTACGTTTTCCCGTTTATTTTTTATTCTTCACAAATTATTCTTGGATTTGGATCTATTCCTTGCATTAATCATACATACCACCATACAGTATGTACCAACACTTTCTATTGCGGCTTTGTAAAGGCTGCTTTTTTATTTGCTCTTAATTTTTGTACCTCGTAATACCTTATTTAATTGTCTGATTGAAAACCCGCTGGAGACTCTAGTCTTGATAACCACAATCTGCTAGACACACCTGTTTGATGTCTGGTAACCACAATTCTTTGATGATTACCCCAATTTTTCGTTATCATTACTACAACGAATGAGAATGGTGTCGTATTTTATATAATTCCTCTATCCGTATAGAAATCGTTACCTTCATTCCTAGTTCCAATTATTTTGTTTTTTACTGACTTGACATGCCCCATACTTTTGTATTCTTCTAGCATTTTCCTCAACATATATTTGATCGACTGCTTACGGTAATCCTAAATTTGATTATGGTATGTACTATAGTTTACTCCATGTAACAATTAAACAGAATATGTCAAGGGATTAGTGAGAAAACTACACATGTTCAGTCTTGTGAATTTATGGGAAACTGAAATTAAATGTTTTCAACTGTCATGATAAATTATAAAAATAATTTTAAAGATGAATTTCTATCATTAATAGAGTTTTTTATTTATACGTAGCTGATGAAAAATAAAATAAAAATAGAAATGCATAAATAACGTCGTTTTCAAACATCTTGAAACATCATTAACACTTGGACTTGGGTAGTTTTATCTGTAATCACTCGATATAATCATTATCACTATATTATGGTCCATACACAAACCCATGACAAAATAAATTCCAATTTGTCTGTTGCGTTTCTTTCATTATGTTTTTGTATTGTCCATGCTTTCAGTCGCTTTGCTACAAACGTTTTACTTCCATGTTCCATAAGGAAATGCAAGTATGGTGATGGCGAAACAAATCATGTTGGAGATAACGGCTGATTCTGATTGTACTACTCTTACAACATGAAGAAAAGTAATTTTCCGAAAAGTGTGTGTGTGTGTCTGTATCTGTGTGTCTCTGTGTAGAATTTTTTTCCCTATGGCAAACGATAACTGCCGAAAATTCAAACAGAATCAAATAATGTTTTGCATATGTGCCTGAATTGTAGAGGACTCAAGGCCTATTGATTCTGGTGAAGATCGGTCAAGGGAAAGGAGTAGTTTAACTGCAACGTTTTATGTTTTAACGAGAGTAAAGTATTTAATTTTGATAAATAAAGTATCCTGAAAAGAAGAATGTAATAATCCACTGTAGAAAGGTAGATGAAATATCTATAAATGAAAAGGGTAGTTGATGGAGGAGAGGATAATTTTTTATATGTGTACTGCGTTATCGGCAACAAAGAAATAATTTGTTGTTAAAATTCCTTCCCGGGCTGTTTGGTCCAATGTTTTCTGCAAAACCAGACGTTTCGGCAGTGCTATCAACTGCCACCATCAGCGAAAAACGAGTGCGCTAACATGAGGTGGTATACGTTAGTGACCACAGTACTGTGGTTAGTTCTGAAGAAAGAAGTAGTTTCTATGCAAATATTTCATTTCGAAAATGATTTTAAATATATAGTATAGAACGTGAAAATCATTTATGGTTCTCCATACCGCTTTTTTAAGAGTTTCCTCCCAAAATACGTAAAGTGAGTATGCTTAGAATGTTTGCGTGTATAGTAATCTACACCTGTGTGCATATTGGGTGGAATCGTATGCCGGGGTTTCGTAACCACGGCAACCGCGTAACCTTGGTCGTAAAACGTTTGTTTCTCGCAGATTATTGTATCGGGCGGGCAGAGAGCGATGGACAGATGTATTATTGCCGATGTCACTCAACGGGTGACATTATTGTCGGTTCGGCCGTAGGAAAACCAATTTCCCCAACAACGACAAATCAACAATAACTGTAACTGTGACGTCATCGTCACGTAATTGACACGACGACAGTTCACGTAACATTGCAAGGTACAAGGCTTGTCGCAGTTTTGATTAATTTTCATTGCTGCAACAAAATGAAAATTATTCCAGTTTTGGCTGCAAACCAAGCAATGAAATCAATCTTTTATTATAAAATCGTCCGATCCGAACTCTGTGATAACGTCAAGATAAACAGTGCACAAAGGTCTAAAACGAAATATATAATCTAATACACGGAACTGATATAGTAAATAATATAAAATATGGAAGTATAGCCTGGCTGGGACACACGATAAGGATGGAACTACACAGAATGCCCACACAAATTCTGGAATGGAAACCCGCAGGTAGGAGATCAAGAGGAAGGCCAAGGAAGAGATGGATCAAGGATGTTGTGGAGGATCTCAGGAATATGAAGGATTAGAAGATATAAAATACTATGTAATGAGAGGGCTGAATATAGAAAATTGTTGAAGAGACTGAAACCCATACTGGATATTAACGCTAGGAGAAGAGGAAGTTCCAGATATAGACTATTAGCATTGCTGCTTCTCTAAATTCTTTCCAGCGTTAATCACTAATGTTTGCAGCTAATATTACTGTGATAGAGATATTCTGTCAGCCGTCTATCCTCACCCCTCCCGTCATGACTTCTGACGCACCAATCAAGTTTCCACTTATTTTCAAATTCAAATTACCACTTTGTGCTCCAATCAATCGGTCCCAGACGCTCGCAATCGTCTGATTTCTACTAAACCTACCCGTCGATACATTTTGGTACCGTCTACACGAATAATCTGATTAACAAAATAAACAAAACAATTTTATCGTTACAGTTCAATTTGTACAAACTAAAATCACATTAAGCTAATGAAAACAACGTTTTCGTTAGAATCGCTTCCACTACTATGAATAGTATTATTATTACTGCTACGTACTGCAGTCTTTTTGTTCGCATTTTCTATTGAAATAGTTTTCGCTGACTAACAAAAGAACAGCACATTGTAAAAAGCGTTGAGAAAAACTGAGCCAATATGTTTCAAAGTAGTTGTAGCAGTGGCGGTGGAGGGTGGATTGGCTTACACATTGCTTGAGAGTGCTGCTTTCATCAGATAATTATTCCCAAACAATACCGAACCAAACAAATCACGTAAAACATTCTTTTTTTTTCCTTTCTTTGTGTGGAACGTACACACAAAGTGAATGCATGAATAGGTATTTCCAAACAGCTAGAAGAAAACAAAGCTTTTTGTATAAATAAATATTTTTTATACATGATTTGTATTAAACGTATTTTAATTTTTACGTGGGTAGCGACTTCTGGGTTGTTCCTCATTGGACAAACCCGGCCACAGATCGGTTTTCTGGTCTGTTAGTCCAGACTATTTTTATTAACGAGCAATCTATTATTGAATTGATCGCACTACGAATATCCTTAGATTTTGAATATCGGTGTTCAGTTAACTTCTCCATTTTATGCAAAATGAGAGGAATTTGTTTTAAATGAAGTTTCTTCGTGAAGATTGTAAAAATTGTATTGTAGCGGTGATGCAAAACTTAGAATTGGACACAATCAAGAGGAGCAAAATTCTTGAACATTTTTCGAGACAAAATCTTTTCTGCAGTCCAGAAACGTGTCTCTGGAAACCAGATGATATTCACAAAAAGTTTTATTTTGAGTAAAGTGCACATGCGACTCAGCAACCTGGACTGTGAGAGAATTGGAGAGGAACTACCTTGAAGCTTTCCAATTGTGGTGCTGGAGGAAGCCACTAAGAATTTTGTAGATAGAAAGCGAACCAATAATGGTGAGGTTTCAAAGAGAGAGGATAAAAGAAGGATTCTGTGAAAAGGAGGAGCCTCGTGATTGGTTAACACCCTGATCGAGAGAATTCTTAGTGGCATAGTGGGAGAGGAAGGTCCAAACAGGAGTACATGCATGAGATTAAAGAGTACGAAGGTTATTAAGAGACTTCCTTAATGGAAGCTCATCAAAAGTCTGGGTTGAGGAAGGGAAGACTAGTTGCAAGTTTCAGCATACGAGGGACACTGTCGACACTCTGTGTGGAAACACAATGGTTAAAACATTATAATAATTACTAAAGTAATTATAAACCACTGTTAGGCAGTGGTCGGTTGCTACTTAACAACGACATCGTCGGCAACGTTTCTAATCACACCCTCGCCGATCTTCTTCACGCCGCAAAAAATGACAGTGTTGGAAAACAGTTACGGCGGGTCCTGGCCGAACGATACCCGACAACTTTTTCGGGTACGAGCAACAAGTTCTCTTACAAGTTGTGGGGTAAGATACTTTAAAGAAAGCCAGTTGAAGACGTGAGTGTTTTTTTAACCACGATAAACAACGAAAAAGTTATATAAAGATTGTTTACCTAAATTTTTTTACGTTTATTTATGCAATCTGTTAATACATAACAATAAGCATGGCACGAAGGAACTAGTCCATTGACTAGTTCTCTGTATGAGTATTTAAAAGTAACATATTATGTACAATATATTTATAGTGTTAGCGTCTAGGTAAGTCCAGAAGAAATGTTAACATTAAACGTCTTGTCTGTAGGCTGTTGTCCAGTAGATTTATAGCTAAAGGATTCGTGTGCTCTTCAAGCCCTTTCACATATCTTTTGCTGAACATCTCAATGGTTTCACTGACTGAGGGTAGGTCCAGGTCTCTATAGATGTCTTTGTTGCTGACGAACCACGCTGTGTTGGTTATGGCACGTAACAGCTTGGTCTGAAACTTTTCCATTATACCGATATTGGATTTAGATGGAGTTCCCCAAAGCTGTAAGCCGTATGTCCACACAGGCTTGAAGACAGTGTTGTACACCAACAGCTTGTTTCGCATTGACATTAAAAGACACGCAAAGAGAGCGGCTGACGTTTGGTGGAACTTTCATTGTAACGTCTAAACTTGAGTAACTAAACTTTACAAACGGAGACACGGGGGCGTACAGTTTGATATATGACGCGTAACTCTTTCGTGCAGTCCAGGGTATAGTCGGATTAGACGCGCGACTTTGAAAATAAAGAAGGAGAAGAAGAAGACAAAAAAGAAGAAGAAGAAGAAGAAGAAGAAGAAGAAGAAGAAGAAGAAGAAGAAGAAGAAGAAGAAGAAGAAGATGATGATGATGATGATGATGATGATGATGATGATGATGATGATGATGATGATGATGAAGGAGACCAGAGAAGCACTTAATTATTTTTCCAATTCTGGTTTTAATTTCCAGTTTTGACTACAATGTTACAGCTTGTATTAATTATATTTAAATATCATAAACACTATAGATTAAACACTATAGAAGTAACATAAGATTTTATACTTCTCGACAACAACGTATCTTTTGTTAAGTGAAACAAGAAACACTTGTTAAGTGTTGGCAATTTCGTGTCAATCTACTTTTGTATAATATTTCGTTTCTTAGTTCAATCCTGATGTAAACAAACCTAGTGTCAAATCTGAAACGCTATTGGTCAGGGGCGTTGACACTGTTCACACAGCAATGTATTACGCGCATGTGCAGAATGTCTGTATAGTCATGTGAGAGTTACCTTACCACTTAAATCGGGGCACGTTATTTTAAGACTTCGTCTTTATCACTGTATTCTGAATCCTATTGAATTAATATGTAGCCAGTTGAAAGGATATGTTGGTCAACACAACATATGTAAGCTGACCGATATAAAACAATTGATAGAGAACGAGATAAATGAAATATACTGATAACATGCAACTGATAATATACAGTACACTGGTAATTATCATTGATTCTATTTTTGTTTTAAATTAACTTCAATTTTATGTTTTGTTGTGATTTTTAAATAGTTAATAAAATAAGCCATTAACTGGTGTTATAAAATGTTTCACTGTTGGTCTGACACAGTCACACAAATTTTACTTTGGTCAGGACAAATTATTACAATTTACATGTATTTATACAGTATCAATATTATTCCTTTTTATGTAACTCGTTGAGTTTCCTGCAGGTCTCCCATGAAATATCTTCAAATAAATACGCTGCAAGTAAGTTTATTTTCACCTTACGTACGTTTCACAGAAATTATTCTGTATCTTCAGATTTTTGTTTGAATTGTAATTGAATGTTTCTCTTACAATATACTTGACGGATAATTATATATAGTTAACGAATTATCCGTTAACTATATTGTAAGCGAAACACTAAATTACATATTCATGTTTACCGGTGTCTAAGCCACTTATTTATATATTGACTGAATAAAGTATTTACCTTATTTTGTTTGTCCGTCTGATGGCTTTATTTCTATCTTCGTTACTACTACACATTTCGGGACATATGTCCCATCCTCAGGTATTGTCACTCAGCAGAGGTCGTCATTTAATTAAAATATCAAAACATAAAAACTTATGTTTGTGTCCTTAAATGCCTCATATATTTCAAACTCCTCGACAGCACTCATGTATCTCCCTTTCTTGCATATGTGTAGGGGTTGAAAATTTCTTGCAAAATCCGTATAACAATGATTATTGCCAACCAGATGACGTGCATAATTTGATGTTATTCTGCTAGGATCTTTTTTGGGCAGGTGTCCTTTAAAGCGTTTTTTAATCGCTCTACCCGTTTGTCCAATGTAGAAGCAACAACATGTGACGATTTAAATAAAAGAAATAATCAAGAAAATAAAAATTTTTAAAAATTAAGGTTGCGAGCTCTTAAGCCAGTTAAATCTCACTGTATTAATATAAAATACCTGTATGTACTCAGTATGAGAGGAAGCAGTAATTAGTTAGTTAGAAGATACTCTAATAAAAAGATAAATTGTAAAGAGTTATTAATATCGTATTTAACCCTTTGCTTGTGAGCAGGCGCTGTCCTGTTGATTCCAGACTCGACATGTTTTCCGAGTCTTGTGTAAGTTAGAATAAGATAAAAAAAACTAATGTTAATAATTAAAAATCTGAAGACATAAATAGTCGCTAAAACAACTGATTTAAATTATGTATATTTGTTTAGGGATAGTTTGTATAAATAAAAATGTTAACTTAAATATAGTTAGGAACTATATTCTCGCGCGGAAATTGCCCCACTAACTTTTGCCCAGTACCAGGCGAAGGGAGCAGAATTTCTCTCTCTTGCAATGGTGACTTCGTACAGTATAGACGTAGGAGCTGTGCTCTTAAAATATGTTAACTATATTTTGTTTCACCTTAAGATGGTGTACCAGATGTAGCTGTTTAAAGCATCTGGATGTGTTAACTAATATAGTCATGTAAATAGACAAGAAATTTAAAGTAAAAAAAAAATCGAAACGTAAAAAAGGAGTGTAACACAAGATGAATTCGTGCTTCAACAAATAACAACAATTCCAAAGTCATACCTGGAGATGTGAACTATCAGAACCCACAAACTCTACTGCACGTGACAGAATATGCAGATCAGGACATCCGAGAATCTACAAGATCATCATAGATATCTACACAACATATTGTTCAACCTGCGAACTTTGGAGCACTTTACTGAGGAAGACCTGACCGTGATGACGACGTAGCTGTTCCTGTTTCCCAAGACGGATACCCCAGGACGAGTCTTCAGCATACCAATTAAAAGGTGACTCGATAGCCTGTCTATCGAGGGTTACTAATATTTGTTACACAACACATCTTGAAAGAGACTTTTCAGAAACTATTAACTTTGTAAAGATTTATAAATTAAATCTAAGAATTTCATGTAACTATTCTAACTTCATACGTTGTAACAATTTATATGCTAATGTAGAGTAATATAATTCAAGCAATAATACCATTCTTCCAATGGTTGAATAAAAGAAAGTCTTGCAAGCTAATATCATGAAATGAGTATAATTGAAAGTCTTAACTACAGAAATACAAAAAGTTGACCCGGATCCGAGGTATAGCTATATAGAATCAAGTTTGATCCCAAAGTTTAAAGAAACCTTTCAAATAATTTAATAATTGAATTAGTAATGTCATGGGATCTGTCCGTAAATGTTTTTAAATGTTAAATAAAGAGAAGTCTTCTTGTTACACACATATGAGGAGTGCTTAAATCAATTGTATACCTTGCCATTGTTTCCTTACACAGTTAGTAAGTAATTTGTTATATTACTTATTTGTGATCAATTCTGTTACAACGTAGGCAGCCCATCTAATTAACGGAGTTTAATTACGAGGGGTTCCCTGGATTTGTAACGCGGCGAAAAGACGTTACAAAAGTGCGCCACTCTGCTAATTTTATAAAAGTTGTTTTAAGCATCGCGACGCAAACAAAATTGCTTCACAAAAAAAAAAGGAAACAAAGGGAAGAGTTTTAATTGTGTATAGAGTGTCACAAACAAAATTGCATTCACTATGCGTGGATAAATTGTATGATCAATAACTAAATATATAATATTGATATATGCACTCAGAAAGTTACTTTACTAAATGTAATGTTCAAAATATATTTAATAGTGTATTAAGTTACGTAGATGGTAGTATGTATAAGTAAAATATCCTTAGCGTCATACAATGCATGTAGCTTTTGCATTCTATAGGCCAGTAGGAACCTGCATAATTCGATATAATTACTTGCATACATGAATGGTGACCAAACATAACAATTTTGGTCAACCGAACAATCTGTAACAGGTTTGTTTACGACAATCTATGACCTGTTGTTTCCTGAATCATTCTGCACAGTGTATGTCCAACTATCTAGCTTACATACACTAGTATGTGTTATAAAAAAAAATTTGATTAAAAATAACTTTGTTAATAATAATAAAGTAATTAAGTAGAAGTTTGTGATTTAAAACTTGTGAACAAAATAAGTAATTATTTAATTGAGAAAAGTTTATGAATGAACGGAGCCAAAGTGTTGTCTAAGCAGAATAATAATAATAGAATCTAGCGTCTGCGCTCCCCTTCTCTTTTTTAAACCGGTATACAGTAGTTGTGTTATTCAGTCGCATTGTGGAGAACAATAAGAGTAAAACCTCCTTTCTCACTGACACGCTCAACCCTCCTTTGTTAACTAAATATGTAGGCCACCCTCTGACCTACATTCCAGTAAACAGCTGATCGGCTATTTAACCTTGAAAAATATGTGTGTGTGATTTCTGTCTCTCCCTTAGAAGAGAAATTGTTCTTTTCTAATTTGTGTAAATTGATTACTTATGAATTTATTATATGTATATGTAATATATGTGTAATATACTAGTATTAATTTTAAGTACGTGCTAATGTGTTAGAACAAAATGGCCCAATTTAACCCGGATTTGTTATTAAAAGACGAGCTGTCTTACGAAGCCCTTTTGCGTGGACTACCCCATGCTGATGTAACAGTCGCGGAATTACGAAGTTCAATTCGCGAATGTGGATTTAATGCGCCCGTGCAATTAAACAATCTGAGCCAACTCGATTATGAAAGCGAGAAAGAAATTTGTAATGCCAAGTATAGTGAACTATACTTATTGTCTCAAACACTCCAAGACGAGAAATCTCCGGCAAAAATTTTGCGGACTACCCAGAGAATAGAGCATTTAACCAGGCGAATAAAAAATTTGTCGATCTGGCCAAATCTCACAGAAATACCCGTTGATGTACAAAAGCTAGCAGACGAAGCTCTACGCCGCTTACCTTCAATTATCAACGATTTAAGACGAAAATCCGACTCATTCAGGATGGACGAAATAGAGAAATCATTAATGAAATTACACATCTCCCCAGTACAATCCCCCACCACTGGTTTACCTCCGCCTAAATCGGATCGGAACTCACCTATCGTATCGCAAGTGCAAGCGAACCCAGAACAAAAAACTGATACAGATGTAAATGTCCCTCCTCCCGAGCATTTTCAGTTTCGTCCCGGAAATAATGAATTGACCAACACCCGCAATGAATCTAATCGCCCTCATCGAGGAATTACCCCTATGAACTATAACGCAGATCTATACGGAAAAATGACTCACCCTGTGGAGAAGATTTTAACCGAAATCCCCTATACAGATGGTTTAAATGTTTCCAAGTTACTAACATTTATTAGTTATCTTCTTCAGATAAAGGATCTACAGCAGCTGAATGACGGGCAAATTTTACAAGTTCTGTTACCAAAGTGTAAACCCCCGTTAAAAAATCGTGTGCTAGAAGCCCTAACCTCTACTTTCCCAGTAGAAGAGCTACATAGCTCTTTAATAAAATACTTTATTCCCACCGGCATCTATGAGGAAATAAAAAGGAAGACAGTACTCCGAGTACAAGGACATCAGGAGAGATTAGCTCACTACATCTCCGATATTAGGGAGTCCTCTCGACTACTACGTGTAAGCTGGAATGAAACACAACTGGTAGACACCATTTTAGTAGGCGTGTCACCTGAAGAAAGATCTCGACTATCATTGATGAATAGACCCAATACAATTGCTGATCTAGTACAGTGCAGTATCCATTCTTCAAATGTATGATACTCAGATCAAAATAGAGAAGCAATGAAAACCTCTGGAACTAATAGACATCAATTGCGAGCACTACTGCCTGATGTAACAACCTCGTATGAAAGACAAGTTTCTAGTAGACCTCACCATGTGCGCAAAGCTGGTAAGTTAACTGTAAACCCAGATAAAGCGGAAACCAAGTACCCACCTCGCAGAAAACCCACCTGTTATAATTGTGGCAAATATGGGCACATAAGAAGAGAGTGCAAAAGTAAGCCATTGGAACGGAATAACCCCAATTCAAAAAACATGTAAGGCAGGGAGACCCGAAAACCTGTGTCTTCCGCAGCTACTCAAAATTGGGTAAACTGAAAGAAACCAATAATAATAATAATAAGAATGAATTATTCTGTAACCAAGTGAAAAACAAAAAAGGTGCGAAAGAAATCGACCCATATGTGCGAGAATTTCGTGAAAAGTGTAATGCGATTAATAGATGTAAATGGAAAAAAAATCTACTACCATTAATACAAGTCGACTTAGGCGTTACATTCCCCATCGCCTTAATTGATTCGGGATCCAGTAGAAGCTCAATCAGCCAAGAATTAGCGGACATGTTAGCTAAACATCATCTAGTAAAACGGAACCAACCTGTGAATATAAAGTGTGCTACCGCTGATAAACGTAAAATGAATATAAACCTGAGCATTACCGTTAAGGTTAAAATAAAAAACCTAAGTTGGATGTTTACAATGTTAGTATGTAAAGAATTAGGACCTGATTTAATATTAGGTGCAGATTTTATTACTAAGACAGGAATGATTCTTGACATCTACGAGCGAGAATTTTATTTCAGATTTGACCGTGCAAGAAAACATAAATTTGATAGTAATGAAGATAAACGTTGTTCATCTACTGCACATGTAATACACCAAGATTCAGATTTATCTCACCTAGAACGAAGAGATAGAGTCAAAATAGTAAAACTAATAAAAGAATTTTCCTCGGTTCTTACACCAAAACTAGGACTTACGGACCTAATAGAGTATAAAATTAATCTTAGTGATCAGAAAGTAATACGAATACCTCCGTACAAGTTGTCGCCTCCCAAGATGGAAGTCATGCGGAACCATATCAATAAGTTATTGGACCAAGGAGTCATAGAACCCTCTACGTCCCCATATTCTTCACCCTCCTTTTTAGTACCGAAAGGACCAGATAAACACCGACTAGTTGGAGACTACAGGCAATTAAATAAAAGAATAGAATTTGAATCAATCCCTCTTCCAGACATCCATAGTGCGTTTCATTATTTTACTAAAGCTATGGTTTTTACGGTAATGGATCTAAATCAAGCTTTTCACCAAATACCTCTTTCAGAAGAATCCAAACGTCTAACCGCGTTTGCAGTTCCTTTTAACTTGTACCAATTTACTAGGGTACCCTTTGGAATATCTCAAGGAAGTTCCGTATGTAGTAGACTATTGGAGAAGATATTTCACGACATTAAATTTAAATATGTGTACCACTATTTGGACGACATCGTAATATACAGTGAATCAATGGAACAACATCTCAGACATTTGCGTGAAGTGTTATCTCGTTTACTAAGAGCAGGATTAACGGTGAACCCAAATAAGGTAAGTTTTGCTGTCCCTCAGTTTTCTTTCTTAGGACACATCGTGAAAGCGAATGGAAAGGTAAGCATTGACCCCGAACGTACCCGTGCTATTAGAGAATTTGCACCCCCACGAGATGCAAAAGGTATAGCCCGATTTTTAGGTATGGTGAATTATTTCCACAAATATATTCCCCATCTTGCCGAAATAGCAGCACCCCTAAACTCCTTACGAAAGAAGGGAACGAAGTTCGAATGGAGCTCAATACATCAAAACGCGTTTGAGCAACTTAAAGAAAGCATTATATCTCCCCCAGTTTTGCAATTTGCTGATTTCCCAAAACCATTCGTCGTGCAAACCGACAGTTCCAGTGTAGCGTTAGGTGCAGTGATATACCAAGAGGTAGATAACTGTAGACTACCAATTAGTTATGCATCACGAACACTGAGCGATCAAGAAAGAAAGTATTCTGCATATGAATTGGAATTTTTAGCAATTGTTTTTGCATTCGAAAAGTTTAAACCCTTCCTAGAACATAAAGAATTTCTTTTGGAAACCGACAATCAGGCGTTATCATGGTTATTGAATCACCCTAAACAATTAGGACGAATTGGCAGATGGATATTGAAATTAAACTGCTACAAATTCAGAGTGCAGCATATTAAAGGTACTCAAAATGTAGTCGCCGATACCCTGTCCCGTATGTTCCAGTCACCCACTAAAACTTCCGAAAACATAGTGAAGCCGGAAATAGCAAGTGCGAACGCTGTAATTACTGAATTCCCCCTTGCCTTTACAAACATTGCCCTGTATCAACAACAAGACCCCTTACTGAAGCCTATTATAGAACAACTTACCCAAGGTATTAAATCCGAGAAGTACGTATTGAGTAAGAATGTACTGTGTCTCAAAATAAGAGACGGAAAGGAATTAAGAATAATAGCTCCGGATGTAATTAAGCCCATGCTAATGGAATACTTCCATTCATCTACCATAGGAGCCCATATGGGAATCAATAAGACGATACATCGTATTCGAAAGGAATATCATTGGAACAATATGAACTGCGAAATAGCTACCTTCGTAAAGAAATGTTCATTATGCGCCCTTAGCAAACCCGCCAGAAATACTCAAGTAAGCCAATTGATATCAGAAATCCCAAAGACCCCTTTTTCGAAACTTTATCTAGATTTCTCAGGTCCGTATCCACGATCCAAACCAGGAAATACCATGTTACTGATAGTGTAGATTCGTTCACCAAATTTGTTTGGATGTATCCCATGCGACGAGCATTAGCGTCGACAACAGTTAAAATACTACAGGAAAGATTATTTAAAGATTACGGTACTACAGTACGTATAGTATCTGATAACGGTCCGCAGTTTAAAGCAAAAGAATTTAAGAATATGTGTTTCAAGTTAGGGATAGACCATATAACCACTACAGAGTATCGACCGCAAGGCAATATTGCTGAAAGGTATCTACGAAACCTCAAATCTTCGCTAATCGCCTATCATGCGAACGATCACACGTCGTGGGACCAAAATCTATCCTGGATTCAATACGCCTTTAATTCAGCTTACCACGAAGGTCACAAGTCGATCCCGTTCGAGTTACTATACAACTATCGACCAAACCACCCTTTGTCCACAAGATGGAATATACACGATCTGCTGCCCCCGCAAATAACGGATAAGCAGATAAAGCGAATATGGAACAAAGCCCGCTCTAACTTAAGAGCAAGCTTGGAAAAATCCAGAAGATACCACGAGAAAGGTAATCATAGCAACTCAGTCAGGTACCAAGTAGGTGACTTAGTAATGTACAAGACTCACCCCATTAGTAGTGCGATTGATAAGACCACCTCGAAACTATCATTCAGATGGTGTGGCCCTTACCAAATCCAAAAGTACCTAACTCCGGTTACAGTAGCCCTGTGCGAACCTGCAACTCAGAAGTATGTGCGGAGAACGCATATTTCGCAACTAAAGTTGTATAAGAAGAAGTGACGGTATAGTATAACCCAAAAAAGAAAGGGAATACTAGGCAGTAAAGAAAATTATATTTCTGAAACCACGTGAAAAATGTAAAACGTAGAGTTTGGAAACGAGGCCTGATCAACCTGAGTTCCAGTTCTGCGAAGCATGCATTAATGAATAATCATTAACTAGATTGGTACTAACACTCATTAACTACATGAGTTATATAGGACTCACAGAAGAAAAGATAGAATTCTAAATAGTAAAGATTTAGAAAGTTACTCTATAGAAGAGAGAGTAAGACAATCAGAAAAAACCGTAGTAAAATTAAGTGATAGAGATAAGAAAGAGTTTTGTGTTTTAATTGTGTAAATATTTAGTGTAAACAGTATGTAAAAAAAAAGGTAGTTCATAAGAATATAAAGTGTACTGTGTTGTAACTATAGGTAATAACTATGTGGACAACGTTGTAAAGTGTACAACAACTATGTGAAAGAAATTACACACACTAACCCCATTCAATATCCCAGTGCCCAATAGTGAGTTAGACTCAAAAAAGCTTAACCGTAGCGTGCAATTTAAGCGGTGGAGTATGTGACGATTTAAATAAAAGAAATAATCAAGAAAATAAAAATTTTTAAAAATTAAGGTTGCGAGCTCTTAAGCCAGTTAAATCTCACTGTATTAATATAAAATACCTGTATGTACTCAGTATGAGAGGAAGCAGTAATTAGTTAGTTAGAAGATACTCTAATAAAAGGATAAATTGTAAAGAGTTATTAATATCGTATTTAACCCTTTGCTTGTGAGCAGGCGCTGTCCTGTTGATTCCAGACTCGACATGTTTTCCGAGTCTTGTGTAAGTTAGAATAAGATAAAAAAAACTAATGTTAATAATTAAAAATCTGAAGACATAAATAGTCGCTAAAACAACT
The DNA here is from genome assembly GCA_034769895.1 of Magicicada septendecula. Classification (NCBI taxonomy): domain Eukaryota; kingdom Metazoa; phylum Arthropoda; class Insecta; order Hemiptera; family Cicadidae; genus Magicicada; species Magicicada septendecula. The sequence continues at coordinate 1,367,129,002 of CM068367.1, read as the reverse complement.
GATTTAAATTATGTATATTTGTTTAGGGATAGTTTGTATAAATAAAAATGTTAACTTAAATATAGTTAGGAACTATATTCTCGCGCGGAAATTGCCCCACTAACGTTTGCCCAGTACCAGGCGAAGGGAGCAGAATTTCTGTCTCTTGCAATGGTGACTTCGTACAGTATAGACGTAGGAGCTGTGCTCTTAAAATATGTTAACTATATTTTGTTTCACCTTAAGATGGTGTACCAGATGTAGCTGTTTAAAGCATCTGGATGTGTTAACTAATATAGTCATGTAAATAGACAAGAAATTTAAAGTAAAAAAAAATCGAAACGTAAAAAAGGAGTGTAACACAAGATGAATTCGTGCTTCAACAAATAACAACAATTCCAAAGTCATACCTGGAGATGTGAACTATCAGAACCCACAAACTCTACTGCACGTGACAGAATATGCAGATCAGGACATCCGAGAATCTACAAGATCATCATAGATATCTACACAACATATTGTTCAACCTGCGAACTTTGGAGCACTTTACTGAGGAAGACCTGACCGTGATGACGACGTAGCTGTTCCTGTTTCCCAAGACGGATACCCCAGGACGAGTCTTCAGCATACCAATTAAAAGGTGACTCGATAGCCTGTCTATCGAGGGTTACTAATATTTGTTACACAACACATCTTGAAAGAGACTTTTCAGAAACTATTAACTTTGTAAAGATTTATAAATTAAATCTAAGAATTTCATGTAACTATTCTAACTTCATACGTTGTAACAATTGATATGCTAATGTAGAGTAATATAATTCAAGCAATAATACCATTCTTCCAATGGTTGAATAAAAGAAAGTCTTGCAAGCTAATATCATGAAATGAGTATAATTGAAAGTCTTAACTACAGAAATACAAAAAGTTGACCCGGATCCGAGGTATAGCTATATAGAATCAAGTTTGATCCCAAAGTTTAAAGAAACCTTTCAAATAATTTAATAATTGAATTAGTAATGTCATGGGATCTGTCCGTAAATGTTTTTAAATGTTAAATAAAGAGAAGTCTTCTTCTTACACACATATGAGGAGTGCTTAAATCAATTGTATACCTTGCCATTGTTTCCTTACACAGTTAGTAAGTAATTTGTTATATTACTTATTTGTGATCAATTCTGTTACAACGTAGGCAGCCCATCTAATTAACGGAGTTTAATTACGAGGGGTTCCCTGGATTTGTAACGCGGCGAAAAGACGTTACAAACAGTCGCTGCACACAACCTTATAAACACCTGTCCTGTCTTCAACTGCTTTTGGGGGGTTTTGTCGAAGTATCTTATCAACGTTGTTACTGGTCCGGAACCCTATCCTAATGTTTACGTCTCTAAACGCGCTGTATAAAATTTTTGGTAGGGTGTTACCATAGTACGATGTTATGTACCTAGTCTCGTTTTCACTACCTTCACGTATTTCTTTGTTACTTTCCTTCTTTCGATGTTTTCTAACTAGATTGTGTACAATTGAGCTACTGTAACCGTTGGCCCTAGCTATGTATTTAATTGTGTTAAGTTCTTCGTAAAAGTCTTCCTTTTCCATTGGTATGGACAGTAGTCTATGCACGAAACTGTTATATGCCGCCATGTTTTGGGAGAAAGGGTGATGCGACTCAGCGTTTATTGTGATATCTGTGGTAGTTGGCTTCCGGTATATCTGGTCTCGGAAGTTGCTATTCAGTCTTGTGACTGTCAAGTCGAGAAAGTTAAGTTTGTTGTTTCTCTCCGTTTCAAGGGTGAACTGTATGTTCTTATTAACGCTATTCATGTATTTTTTCATGTTTTCTATCTGCCGCAATGTACCGTTAAAAATTATAAACGTTGATGACACTTTTACATAACTATTGGTGTTTCTACATTGGACAAAGGGGTAGAGCGTTTAAAAAACGCTTTAAAGAACACCTGCCCAAAAAAGATCCTAGCAGAATAACATCAAATTATGCACGTCATCTGGTTGACAATAATCATAGTTATACGGACTTTGCAAGTAATTTTCAACCCCTACACTAATGCAAGAAAGGGAGATACATGAGTGCTGTCGAGGAGTTTGAAATATATAAGGCATTTAAGGACACAAACACAAAAGAAATCCTCCTAAATGAACCTCCAGTTTCAGTCAAATTCGCTATACGATACGGCTATACGAATACAGACAATGTCCACAGTGCGCGGCGAGCAATAACATAGGCTCAGCAGTCGACCGTTGTAGTCCGGGATGCGCATCTCGGCTTTGTGCGTGCTCCAAAGTTTAAACATTTTAGTGTCAAATATGTGTAAATTATGTTATAAGTTTTTATGTTTTGATATTTTAATTAAATGACGACCTCTGCTGAGTGACAATACCTGAGGATGGGACATATGTCCCGAAACGCGTAGTAGTAACGAAGATAGAAATAAAGCCATCAGACGGACAAACAAAATAAGGTAAATACTTTATTCAGTCAATATTATATTACAATTCAAACAAACCTCTGAAAATGCAGAATAATTTCTGTGAAACGTGCCTAAAGTGAAAATAAACCTACTTGCAGTGTATTTATCTGAAGATATTATAGTATCAATATTGTATGTACTCTGTCTCTACTGCTTCTGTCAGAGTGACAGAAGTACTGCTTCTGTCTGTACTTCTGCCTCTAATTCAAGCAGCAAATAACGTTTCAGATTTGCCACGCCTGTTTGTTTACATCAGGACTGAACTAAGAACGGAAATAGTATATCAGCTACTGGTGATCCCGACCAATTTGCAGTTTAAAACCTATCGACTTGCTTGATCGGTAAAGTAACCTCCGAACCAATAACCGATAACTTTTCTATTAAAAGCGAATACAGACAAATACGTTGAGCAAAGATAAAACTAACGATGATTAATCAATGTAAAAATATCAGTACTGGAAAGTGTATATAAAAACAGTTGTTCTGTAATTCCTGAGGCAGTGAACACATTGACGACAACCGCGTATTCCATTAAACTGATTGCACGATGTAATCACTTATATTGTCTTCACACGGGGGGGGGGGCTGCACTGCATATGTACATTCAATTTTTTCTTCCATTATATAACCTTTTCCTGTTCTAGTTTCCTCAACAAAGCAGTTGTTTGTTTGAAACAGATTAACTTTACGAGTAATGATATTAATTCCACCTGTTTGCGTATTTATTTTAATTTATATCCGGTTTATACACGTGCCCATGCAAACTATATACATTTATTCTACACATATGTTTTCTACATTTTATATATATTTTCTCGCAAGGACATTAGAATTCACTTGTATTAGTAGTGCTAAGTACTTAGTGACAGGTGTATTAGTCATGTCTTGGCAAAAGCATATGGACGACGATTCACTTTACATAATCAAATCACCCAGTATCGCCCAGTATCGGCTGAATTGGTGGGAACATCTTTTCCGAATGGATGACTGCCGCACAAACAATTATTTGTGTTGCTTGTAGATGCATTAATCCACAACACTCAGCTATACGGATTTGTATAAAATTCGACAGCGAAACGTTGAAAATTTAACCGACTGCGGTGATTACAGAAACCACGGTGACATCAGCGTTCAGTACGCTAAAGTTATGTCGTCACCTCTGAGACACAAACGCAGCAAAAGCATCGTTTTATTTTCAACAAGTTAGCCCACAACAACAATAATAATTATTAACGGGCGCTGCGGTTTCAACGCCCGCAAATTTCAACTTTGGCGACGAAATTACCGGACCACCGTCCAGGTCTCCTCAATTGTGCGGCAACGGCCAACAATAGCCAAGTTGGCGACCGCATTGCGGACGGTCCGTCCGTCTCAGGGGAGACACTAACACGACAACAGTATTACAGTAGTAATGTTAATAATAATATATTCATAGCCGACAGCATTCACGGCGATGTTGTAATCTCTCTGTAATCACTAGACTTTACCTATATAATGTACAGATTAATTTTGTATAATTAACGATGTTAATTTAATTATTATCACACAGGTACTAAATATTAACATTTACTATTGTTAATTACTCCATTAGGTGAAGTAATGAGCGTTCCTATAAATTGTGTATTAGTTACGTAGTCAGCGAGTTAGCTGAGGGAGAAAATTCAGTTCAACACCGATGCAGTGAAGCGAAGACAATTTTTGATATTATTACGTTTATCAAAACCAAACTTTATTTAATAATTATATTATTAAATTCAGTTATCTATTTTATGCATCAGGTATAAGGAACAGTAACATTTACTAAATTATACGTATTTTCTCGGGCACGTTGCAGGGTATACTATGCATGACCATAGAAGAAACACAGATATACGCCAGGAACTGAACATTATGAGAATACTCGAGAGGATCGCCCAGTATCGGCTGAATTGGTGGGAACGTCTTTGACGAATGGATGACTGCCGTATCCCCAAACAACTCTGGAACTATAAGCCGAGGGTACGGAGAGGTGTGGGACGTCCGAGGAAGCGCTGGAGTGACCAGCTCTAATCTTTCCCTATTTGAGACAGGAACAAACCATCCTTGGTTTAATCCTTGAAGATGATGATGATGATAATCAAACCACATGAAAAATTCACAGAAATAATGTTTGGCAACAAGTAACAACTGTCTCTGAAAATTTGGTTATTTAAAAAATGAGTGTCCGCAAAGTGCAGTTAAAAATATTCATTTCACTTTAGTTCATCCGGTAGGAGACCTTGTAACCCCTATCGGGCGCGTCTCCTGGGTGGCGGGTGAGGGATCCACCACCAGATACGGTGGGGTGGTCCGAATAACCAATAAGGACCCGTGGACCAACAAGGAGCCCAGCTTCTGGGGGCTTGAAAACACCCACAGTGGATAAAAATGTGGAGGGCCCAACTCAGGGTAACAGAGTGAAGACCTCAACGGTGGAGTAATAGACTAGTGTAAGAGGCAGCCATCATATTAGGGATAGTATAATTGGTAGTTGGTCTTAAGCCTGAGAGTAGGTAGCCCCTCCATTAGATATTCCTGGCGACGACAGACTGGTTCTTTGTCCTGGGGAAGAATATCAAACTCGAATTCTTTACATTAAAAATCAACCGGACGGAATGGATCTGATAATGTGAAGTCGGAACAGGCATATTCTCTATTCTCTGAAGTGTAGAAAAAGAAGAAGATCGATTGTTGGGGCGGGACGTACGAATTACATATGAGTTCCCTGTTATTAATCGTAGAGAAACATTATATTCGAATTCTGATACGAAAAAAAGTGAGGTGTAATTAATTTCGTTTGTTTTAAAAAATTATTTACTTTCAAACATATTTATGTATATTAAGCACATAAAACATATTTGAATAGATAGGATATCCTTAGCTGAAAAGGAAACATATATATTCTTGGATTTCTTTGTCCATGACGTGTCCGTTACTTAACTAAATATAATTATTTCACTACGACTCGGAACTCAAAACTTTTTATGGGTAAAAACGTAAAGGTTTTACCTTATAACTTGAACCGGTTTTTACTTTTAAAAAGCTTCTTCCAGCTTTCTTAAGCTTTCTTCCACGTTTTTACCCATACAAAGTTTTGTGTTCCGAGTCGTAGTGAAATAATTATATTTAGAAATATATAAGTTTTGTATCCTTGATTCTATAATCGTTTACCTATTGACACACAAAATATAAAATAAAACAAGTTTCTAAAACATTTGAAAAGTTGGCTAATAAAATAAAAAGTCAGTTGAATATCTTTATCACACTGTCATCCTGTATACGGTAAAAATATAATTAATCACACAATACGGCTTCATTGATGAAAGGAAATAATTAATCGCATTTTCATTTTATTGGCACACAGTACATCTGGTTTAGTTGTCATGTGAAATAAATTTTTTCGTATTATGCCGAAATTACAACAGAAATTCGGAAACTCTATATCAAATTATAAATACTCCATTTATTTATGTTACCTAAAATATAATTGTGTATGTGTCCACCTTGCGGGCAGTCGGTAGGCCCTATGCTGGTAATGTTAAATTGCCCAAATATAGATACATGTTTCTTTGAAACCGAATAAGATACAGTCTTGAAATTTTTGTAGGTGTTTTCTGTGTATGTTTTATGTCTACTAAAGCATAATCACTTAATTTACGTGCCCATAACAATATTTATAAGTATTTTAATTTTATAAACTTTTTTAAGGAAAATGAATAAACAATTATTTTTACAACACCCAAAGTATAATTTTAGTTCTACAATTCTGCTTAAATACGTAGAGACGGGTAGTTAACGTCAGCCATGAAAATTTCAATATCCTACGTAGCATAGTTTCTGAGATGTATATACCTAAGTGTTGAAAAATATGATTTTCAAAAAACGCATTTAATGTATATCAGTGAGGCCTAACAAAAACTCAATTTCACGACCATATGCTGTTTTCACGTACAAAATAAAACATACTTGTAGCCATTGCTGCGTTCAGAGTTGCCAGCATGAAGTACAAAATATTCCCTTTTACACTTGAAAACATATGCTACGTTGACATCTATATTCAAGACAAGGATATCCACCATCAGTCCAAGGTACATTATATAAAGTTATGATTAGACCGGTGATAACATATGGTAGCGAGACTCTGAATAAACAACCCGCTAACATAGTCAAAACTTTTGAAAGGAGAATTTTGAGGAGAATATATGGACCAATCCAAGTCAATGGGATATGGAGAATGCGCCACAATGAGGATCTATACAAGCTGTATAAAGATAATGATCTGGCCACCACCATCCGACTGCATAGATTGCAATGGGCAGGACACATCATTAGGATGGAAGGCAACCGAATACCTAGGAAGGTACCGTTTAGTTAATCCGAGGGTAGAAGGGCTGTCGGAAGACCCAAGACAAGCTGGATTGACCCAGTGGCGAGAGGTGCTGGTAATTTACTTTAAATAAAACGATGGACATTGATCGCCAAGGACAGGGAATGGATAGGATAGAAGAAGAAGAAGAAGAAGAAGAAGAAGAAGAAGAAGAAGAAGATGATGATGAAGAAGAAGAAAAAGAGGAGGAGGAGGAGGAGGAGGAGGAGGAGGAGGAGGAGGAGGAGGAGGAGGAGGAGGAGGAGGAGGAGGAGGAGGAGGAGGAGGAGGAGGAGGAGGAGGAGGAGGAGGAGGAGGAGGAGGAGGAGGAGGAGGAGGAGGAGAAGAAGAAGAAGAAGAAGAAGAAGAAGAAGAAGAAGAAGAAGAAGAAGAAGAAGAAGAAGAAGAAGAAGAAGAAGAAGAAGAAGAAGAAGAAGAAGAAGAAGAAGAAGACACTTGAAAACAACATAATTTTAGGTGACCCAGTTTCGAAAGCATATACAGTATTATTTAAATGAAACGTGCTCAAAATTATAATGATTTTACTGTGTGTAGACGTACCTCATATAATTCATAAAATGTGTTTATTTGTATCGTGAATTAAATACCTCTTTATTAAGTAAAGTCAAAATTTTAATATAACAAACATTTTGAAAAAGTGACAATTTTTAATTGTTTACTTCAGACCCCCCCCCCCCCTAAAAGGTACGAGTTAGATAGGTACAACAATGTTTGGATGAGCGATCAGGCAAGTATGTTTGTTTCTACAATAGAGACTATACAGCTTAATGCAGGCCTATGTTTTCTTTGACTATAGTTTTTCCCTTAATTAAAGTCTGACTAATAATTTCGGTCTTATTTGGCGCTACGCCTGCGATTCCCCAGCACAACACTCTCACTTGTCATTGATGTAATCACAAACAACAGATACTTCAACGGGATTGGTCTCCGTAGCGGTTTGGTAAACAAAACAGCGATTTGTGCAATCGAGCGCGTCCCGCTCACACGACTACAGTTTGGGGATTGTTTCGCCAATTGTAAAGTCTAAATGACCGTAATATCGAATATTGTAGATTCCAATAATACAATGACTCCGTAAGCTGATTAGGTTTTCGCGGTGCCCGAAAATATGGACAATATTTTAGGTCAAGAAAGGACAATTGAACAGCAATTGTTTGTAGGTAGCAAGGTATGTCTTTGTGGAAATTTATTGTACTCCCAGTTAAATAAGTACGGTAATTTGCTCGGAAATGTAAAGAAGCCCATTAATGTAGTCACCTCAATAATGCAGACGGATGCTCGGCATTTTATATGCACCTTCTAATGACCCTCGGAAGTTCCAAAGAGCATCTCCAACGTTTTTATATAATCCTAAAGTTGTATTAGCATTCTAGAAACTGCTATGAATAGATTGGTGAGACTATGGAAGGACAACGCCATCAAAATATATAAAAGAGTACAAAAAGGAAATAAAAGAGACGTTAGGACTGCAATTGTAGTTCAGGGAGAGAGAATAAATATGTTACGGTTTACTGATGATATTGTTCTCCTTATAGAAAACAATGAAGATAAAACTTTCGAAAGTGTCTAGGAACGAAAGTGCAGATTTCTTTTTATTTCCGGGTCAAAACGTCCTACGACGTTGTCCGATGCCTAATCTCCATTGTTAAATGTAGTTGGTGTTTTTGACGTTTAGTCCTCTATCGCTCATTGATCTTCTTATGACCTCTATCCATGTTTTCTTGGGTCTTCCCTTCTTTCTGTGTTCTCTAGACATCCGTCTCATTGTTTTCTATGGCAGTCGGTCTTGTCCCATCATTTGTACGTGTCCGTACCAGATTAGTTGTTTTTCTTCAATGCAGTCGATAATTGTCTTTTCTACGCCCATTTCTTCTTTGATCGTTTCATGTCGTATTCGCTGTAGCCTTGAAGTTCTAGCAGCCCGTCTCAAAAGCATCCATTTCTGTAGCTTCTAACTTTCTTTTTACCTGTTCTTTTATACTCCATGTTTCGGAGCCGTACATCAACGTGCTTTTAATCATACTATGCTATATTCTTTTCTTTTCCAATTTCTGTGGTCCATAGAATCCCATTCGATGATCCGATTATTTGTTTTGCTTTGTTTATTCTTGAACTAGTGACGTAATTGGTGTCTTGTATTTTGTTTTCCACTGTACCATACGACGTTCAGTAGACAGTCGTAACAATATACAGCTTTCCTTGACTACAAGATACTTTTTAAGGCTTGTAGCCGAGTAAGTATTCTTCCTGGAACAATTTTTCATTTCATGTGAGACGGTCGCCTACTCCCACACGGCCAGTAGTGCATTTCACTTCCTGCTTTGCATACAGAACGCCGTTGATTGTCGATCACAAACTGTAACTTTTTTCATCAGATTTTTCTTTTCATAAATAAAAGTAGACGGTATGCGTCTCTCATTAAACAATTGTTCACTACTGTATTATTCGTACACATTTTCGTATACGATCCTTCATCATTAAAGTTTATTTCTAAGTATTTGTAGTTGTTGCATTTTTTTATACGTTTGTCGTTTTCTAAGATTAAATCTGTTGCTTCTGCGACACACATATACCGTGTTTCTACTATGTTCATCAGTAATCCTCATTTTTATTACTCTTTCTTCAGTTTTAGCGTGTCATATATTCCAGGTCTTCTTTTTCATTTGCACATGTCACTTGATCGTCTGCAAACTGTACTCGTTAATTTCAGTACCCGTCCCTTTGCATTATATATTAAAATCGGGAAGGATATTATAGAACCTGGGTGTATTCCGTTACTTGAGAAGCAATATAACAAGGGATGGTTTCAGTAAAGAGGGCATTAATGGGTTAAAAGAAAAAGAAAGAAAAGAGGTAAGGACGACGATAATGATGTTTGAGACGATGAAGGAAAGACGGTGAACACGAAAAGTGGAAATGGAGGGGGAGAGAGAGCAAGAAAATTACGAAAATGTTACGTGGAAAATTAAGATTCAACTCGACTTGACATTGAAGTTAATTACACGGGTATAATGATACGCCTAAGAATCTAAACACGAGAAAAAAGAAGTAAGAAACTGTAAGAGGAAAAGTTTCTTTATTACATAATAAAGTGTAAGTGGAATTCAGTTAAGACAAATTTCCTAAACATTAAAAAAGTTGCTCTGATGCTCGCCTGCTCTAGCTGTGTACCACCACGTATTACGCTTGAAGCCATCGTTATGTGCGTGCGTAATTGTTTTACAAAACTTTACTAAATATATTCAACTTTACAACGAAAAATTAAAGAACTTTAAAATGACTTCAGATTAATCGTTTTTCTTCTTCTCACTCTCTCTCTCTCTCTCTCTCTCTCTCTCTCCCTTAAAGAAAATAATGTTAACAGCGAAAGTAAAGTCAATTCCAATGTTAATGCAGTGTGCGTGGGTAAAAAAAAGTTGTCCTTTATCAGTCTTAACTTTTTATTGGATCTGCGACAAACCTGTTGCCGTCTTACGTCTTATTCTTCTTACGTTTTTTTCATAATTATAAGATTAGGATTTTACACAGTAAAAGGGTCATGAACGAAAGTAAGGCATTAACAACACGACCACCGAGATGCTAAATTGTATGCATCTAAGATTCTGCATTTGACACACAATTGTTTGTGTTGCTTGTAGATGCATTAATCCACAACACTCAGCTATACGGATTTGTATAAAATTTGACAGCGAAACGTTGAAAATTTAACCAACTGCGGTGATTACAGAAACCACGGTGACATCAGCGTTCAGTACGCTAAAGTTATGTCGTCACCTCTGAGACACAAACGCAGCAAAAGCTTCGTTTTATTTTCAACAAGTTAGCCCACAACAACAATAATAATAATTAACGGACGCCGCGGTTTCAACGCCCGCAAATTTCAACTTTGGCGACGAAATTACCGGACCACCGGCCAGGTCTCCTCAATTGTGCGGCAACGGCCAACAATAGCCAAGTTGGCGACCGCATTGCGGACGGTCCGTCCGTCTCAGGGGAGACACTAACACGACAACAGTATTACAGTAATAATGTTAATAATAATGTATTCATAGCCGACAGCATTCACGGATATGTTGTAATCTCTCTGTAATCACTAGACTTTACCTATATAATATACAGATTAATTTTGTCTAATTAACGATGTTAATTTAAATTATTATCACACAGGTACTAAATATTAACATTTACTATTGTTAATTACTCCATTAGGTGAAGTAATGAGCGTTCCTATAAATTGCGTATTAGTTACGTAGTCAGCGAGTTACCTGAGGGAGAAAATTCAGTTCAACACCGATGCAGTGAAGTGATGAAACTTTTTGATATTATTACTTTTATCAAAACCAAACATTATTTAACAATTATATTATTAAATTCAGTTATCTATTTTATGTATCAGGTATAAGAAACAGTAACATTTACTAAATTAGACGTATTTTCTCGGGCAGGTTGCAGGGTATACTCTGCATGACCATAGAAGAAACACAGATATAAGCCAGGAACTGAATATTATAAGTATACTCGACAGGATCGCCCAGTATCGGCTGAAATGGTGGGAAAGTCTTTGCCGAATGGATGACTGCCGCATCACCAAACAACTATGGAACTATAAGCCGTGGGGACGGAGAGGTGGGCGACGTCCGAGGAAGCGCTGGAGTGACCAGCGCTAATCTTTGCTTATTTGAGACCGGAACAAACCGTCCTTGGTTTAATCCTTGAAGACGATGATGATGATGATACGAATAACAATAATTTATTTTTAAAGAATTTTCTCAATGGTGAGAGTTTTTCGTACCGATACACGGCAGAGACAAATCACATACATATTCAACACATTATACATTATACATTAAACGTATATGAGTAATTTGCCAACACTCCCAGTCATTCTCCTTTGATCATGGTTCTCCTCTTATATCTATCTTCAGTATCTTCTAATTGAAGACCTTATTTGTCCATACTATTCAGTACACAGTCAGCCCATTTTTCTTGGGCTTGCCCCTCCTACGTTTTCCCTCTAGCTTCCATTCTGCGACTGTTTCGGAGATTTTACGTTCTGCCATTCTTCTGAGATGCCCGTACTAAATCAATCATTTTTCTTCTAACACGTCCACAACCGTGTTCTGCACTTACATTATTAGCCTGATTGTTTCGTTTATCCCTCTTTCCATCCTCAGCCTCCTGGTCGCTCTTCTCCAATAACGTAACTCTGTTGAAGGAAACACCTTCTGATTTTGCATGCTCATCTTCCATGCTACTGCTTCGTGAACACTGAAGATCTAGAATGACGTACAACGTGAAATGCCATACGAAGACATAAGCTCAAGGCTGGAATAGACAGGAATGTAAATAGTAGTGGTGTCTGGAGCCTGCCTCACTACAGTACAACATATTTCTACGTTGAGCTTTAAAATAATAACCGACGAGCCTACGTGACTCCTGGCACGCAGCGGCGCGCGACGCTGTACCAGTTTTTTGGACACTATTCTGCGCGGGAGAGTTGCATAACACTCGGGATCGTTCGGGATAGCCCTTTCCCGAGTTTTTCGACAATTCTACCAGCATCCAGGCCCACTACATCAAACTGCATTTCAAAGCGGCACAGTTCAGTTACACCTAGTGACTCTAAGGTGCGGATCCAAGTGATTCTTGCGGTTTAGTGGTAAGTGATAATTGTGTTAACTAATGATAAATTGTAAGAAGGAGACATTTATTGTTGCGTGTTCGACAAATTTAACTTGAATTATTGTAAAAGAGTGCCTTTGTTGATTTCTAACTGTTGTTTGTGTCTAATTAAAGTTTGTAATCAGTTGACTTCATTGGTGTCTGTTATTCTATTTCCACTAAACAACATGAGAATCTGTATTACCGTCGTAACAATATGACGACGATAATGATGATGATGGCACTCAGCGAACTCCTCCTCCTCCTCCTCCTCCTCCTCAACTCAGATTGGTTGATGGGATTAAAATTTCTTCCCTTCCTAAGACAATCTCTTAATCACCACAACACCTTCTTCCTCCTTTTTTCTCATCCCTGTATTTCTGTCTGGTTCTTCTTCTTCCACTACGCCTCTGAATCAATCCGTCGATCAGGTTGGCGAATCAGTTTGAATGGCGTTAGAGGTGACCAATCATTCTGCTGCTCCTTTCTGCATTTCCGCAGTGGCTTCAATCAGAATCTTTCTTTTACCCACTCTCTTTCTGTCCACGTTAATCTTAAGGCCTACTAAGCCTAACTAGTTAATTAAATTTTATTGATGGAACGCAGCGAGTTCTTAATTTATACTCGACTTTTGGAATTTGTCTGTCTATCTATATCTATTTGGGCTATGTCTTACGATAACGTTTGGACGCATCAACAGATTTCCATAAAACTTGGCATACCTGGTCCATACTTTTACCCTACAGAACCCTTTTGTTTACAAGATTGATTTCACAAAAAAAGGTGGGGAAAAATATAAGGCAGTCCAAATGTTGAAAAAAAAGCATGAAAGTACGTTGGAGTATCAATCTTAAAGGAAATTTTAACGAAAATATGAATTTAGTTTTCATTTTGAACATTTGAAAATTTTTGAATGCTGGGGGAGCCCAAAAGTGAGTGTAAATTTTTATAAAATTGCAAAACGTTAAGTGGCGTATCAAACTAAAACGTATTTTCACTAAAAACTGAATTAAGTGCTCATTCTTGAGAATTTCAAAATTTTGGACTCCACAGTCTAAAAACTGAGGCAAAATTTTGATAAAATTGCCAATTCCATGTGAAGTATCAAATTAATTAGTTTTAATCTAAATCTACATACGTATAGCTACAGTTTTAGAAATTTTAAAAGTTTTTGACCTTCAGGATCCAAAAATTAGGTTATCATATGCACCATATGTGTATATGCTCCAAATGAATGTTGTTACGAATTTATTTTGAAATGGAAGATTCTCATCTACAACACCTCCACAGATGGACAAATCTTAATCGACGCAAGCATTAAAAACGTCTGGCCACGCCACTCTTTACAAGTGACGTCAGAAAACAGAACAATGGAACATTACAAAGAATAGAAAAAAAAATAACAGAAAGAAAAACAAAGGAATAGGACACGAAAGAAAACATAAGAAAATCATGACAAAGTACGAATCTTTGGAGAAAAATAAGGAAGAATGACGAGAAGGAAGATAACAGAACAAAAAGAAAAAGTAAAGTATTGTGTAGAAGACGGTAGGTACAAATGAAAGAAAATAATGGAAATAAATCTACACTTCTGCATTCGACATTGGGTTGTCTGCTCAAAAACGCCGTAAATGCTGGAAAAGAAAACGCCTCAAGTAATGGAAAACAGTTGACTTTGAGCAGGACGCGCGTGTTTCTGTTTCAAATTGTGTAAACGCGTCAGTCACTAGTCTAACAGACAGAAATGCACTGGTGCACCAATCGGATACGACACCTACTCTGGCCTAACGCAGTAAATCAATCGGAGCATTCCCACTCGCCACTAATTACACACCGTAATACACACACACTGTGATGTTTCAGCAGCGAACCTGGTGGCGGAAGGTGTAATTTATTGCAGTGGGTAATAAATTTTGTATACGGCGCTCGCGACATTGCTAGACAACACATATATGCATATATACGTCAATGTAAACACATTAATTACTATAACACACATACACACACACTTGGTCTAATTGCAAATACTTATTGTCGCACGTAATTGATAGTAATTTCAGTTTAATCGAATTACCGTTTGTGAATTTTGTTTAGTTTTGTCTCTTCTATGAATGGCTGTTTACAATCAAAACTGTTTTGTTCCGCTATTAATCAGTATTAAGCTGCAAGTTATCTGAAATGATTATATTGAAAATAAAATACTGTTTTTCTTGAACAGTAGTGTTCTGTAACAAACAGCCAGAGAGTTCTAAACAGTTTGGGGGGGAGGGGCTATTTCGTAAACAGTTGAGGGAGAGGCCAGGGGCTGTGCAATCCGACGCACGTGTACACCAGCCATGGGATGGGAGATGTGTTATGAATTGAGCAGAGTTACCGAGCAGAACAGAATCGCACACGAACACATCTTGCAGAGCGAGTAATTAAGTCACTTACAGAATATCAAAACTATTCATTGAATTTCAGCTATTGAATACAACTGTTTGATTGCATCAAAATTCTCAATACAAACAGAAGAAGTACGAGGGTCAGTTGAAAAGTTTGCGAAGCGACATCTATAGCTCAATGGTAGGACTAAAATCTTTCGTGTGCTGCAAGACGTATATTTCGCGTGAACACTTGTTGATTTGCAGATATATCTGACAACTTATTCAGTTTTTACTAGCTGCTTGAAATTTTCCTGTCTCGCGTGTTTTTAAAATGCACAAAATCAAACATCGTGTTGTGAAAAATTCTCTGTTAAAAACGTTTTAGCGCCAATGGAAAATCAAAACAAAATTGTAAATGTGTTAGGAGACGCTTCGCCTTCAGTAACAACGGTAAGTGGGGCACACTCGAGTTTAAATGTGGTCGTACAAGCACTGAAGACGTTCCGAGCAGTGGACGTCCAAAAAAAGCAACAAAAAATTACATTATTGAAAATATTTCATAATGTGTTGGAACACCGCGGATTGAGGAGTTAATGACGTTACTGAAATCATAGGTATCTCGTATGAGCGTGTGGATCATACTTTCACTCAAGAACTTGGTGTGGCGTTGTGCAAGATAGCTGGCACATCTACAGTTGTTTCGTTTTTTTGGCGTCCAGTGCGGGGGGCCAACATCTTCAATGCTCGTACGACCACGTTTAAACTCATGTGCCTATTTACAAACCGTTGGTTTTAAAGTCGCAGCAACTCCTGACACATTTACAATTCGTTCTGAATTTCCGTTGGCGCTAAACAATTTTTAATAACGAATCACTCCACGATGTTTGATTTTGTCCGTTTTTCAAAACATGCATGACACGTCTATTTTAAACAGCTTTTAAACAATGAATAAATTGATCGATGGATTATAAATTAACAGGAGTTTACATCAAATACAAATCTTGTAGGACACGAAAAATTTTAGTTTTACCGCTGTTACAGTTGTCACTCCGCGAACATTTCAACTAACCCTCGTACTCTTTCAAAAAAGAAAAAAAATACTGTCTTTCTCGAAAGATAGTGTTGTGTAAAAAACATCCAGAAATTTCTAAATAGCTGGGGAGGGGCTGTTTTGTAAACTGTTGGGGGAGAGGCCATGGGTTGTACAATCCAACGTATATGTACACCAGCCATGAGAGATGTGTTTTGTATTGAGCAGAGTTACAGAGCAGAACAGAATCGTACACGAAGACATCTTGCAGAGTGAGTAATTAGAATATCAAAATATCCATTGAATTTCAGCTACTGAATACAACTGTTTGAATTGCATCGAAACTCTAAATACAAACAGAAGTAGATATACCCTTTTGAAATTAGAAAAGTGTGTCTGACATGATCTTTCATGAGATTAAATCAGTTCATTTCTATATAGTTGTGCTTAAAAATTATCAGTAACTAACGAAAAAATTTGTTTTTATTATTATTTCCGGCTTTACAATGTTTACACACTTTCCGGAACCAAAGATTACAGAAATGATTGAATTCTCATGTCCATACAAAGATCTTCTTAAATTTCTCGTTCCCTCAATATAGTCTGAATTTCTTCTATCCACGTGATAGGTGGTCTTCCTCTTTTCCTTCTTTCTGGTGGGGCAAAGGCTAAAGGAAGTAAACCTTGATTAAAAATTGCCTAGTTCGCCAGGTTAGGGATTAATGCAATGGGCTAACTCCCCATTCATTGGAAAAAAAAGTAAATGAATGAAGTATTATTTTAATAAAACAGTTTTATAATTAACATGATGTAACTTTAATTTTATTTTTTAATTGGAGCGTAGTAGTAAATAATTAATTATCAAGTATAACAAATATTAAATCCTATAATTATTATGATATGATTGCTTAAACTGACAGTCAACACTTGTGTAACACCGAGGGCGGATCCAAGATTCACCTAGCCAGGGCCGCCGCTAGGGTGCAGTTTTATCCTTGCCGCCCTCCTCAATATACTATTAGGTAGAGCCTACTGCCGCTCCTACACCGAGGACGGATCCAAGATTCACCTAGCCAGGGCCGCCGCTAGGGTGCAGTTTTATCCTTGCCGCCCTCCTCAATATACTATTAGGTAGAGCCTACTGCCGCTCCTACACCGAGGACGGATCCAAGATTCACCTAGCCAGGGCCGCCGCTAGGGTGCAGTTTTATCCTTGCCGCCCTCCTCAATATACTATTAGGTAGAGCCTACTGCCGCTCCTGCACCGAGGAGGGATCCAAGATTCACCTAGCCAGGGCCGCCGCTAGGGTGCAGTTTTATCCTTGCCGCCCTCCTCAATATACTATTAGGTAGAGCCTACTGCCGCTCCTGCACCGAGGAGGGATCCAAGATTCACCTAGCCAGGGCCGCCGCTAGGGTGCAGTTTTATCCTTGCCGCCCTCCTCAATATACTATTAGGTAGAGCCTACTGCCGCTCCTGCACCGAGGACGGATCCAAGATTCACCTAGCCAGGGCCGCCGCTAGGGTGCAGTTTTATCCTTGCCGCCCTCCTCAATATACTATTAGGTAGAGCCTACTGCCGCTCCTGCACCGAGGACGGATCCAAGATTCACCTAGCCAGGGCCGCCGCTAGGGTGCAGTTTTATCCTTGCCGCCCTCCTCAATATACTATTAGGTAGAGCCTACTGCCGCTCCTGCACCGAGGACGGATCCAAGATTCACCTAGCCAGGGCCGCCGCTAGGGTGCAGTTTTATCCTTGCCGCCCTCCTCAATATACTATTAGGTAGAGCCTACTGCCGCTCCTGCACCGAGGACGGATCCAAGATTCACCTAGCCAGGGCCGCCGCTAGGGTGCAGTTTTATCCTTGCCGCCCTCCTCAATATACTATTAGGTATAGCCTACTGCCGCTCCTGCACCGAGGACGGATCCAAGATTCACCTAGCCAGGGCCGCCTCTAGGGTGCAGTTTTACCCTTGCCGTCCTCCTCAATATACTATTAGGTAGAGCCTACTGCCGCTCCTGCACCGAGGACGGATCCAAGATTCACCTAGCCAGGGCCGCCGCTAGGGTGCAGTTTTATCCTTGCCGCCCTCCTCAATATACTATTAGGTAGAGCCTACTGCCGCTCCTGCACCGAGGACGGATCCAAGATTCACCTAGCCAGGGCCGCCTCTAGGGTGCAGTTTTACCCTTGCCGTCCTCCTCAATATACTATTAGGTAGAGCCTACTGCCGCTCCTGCACCGAGGACGGATCCAAGATTCACCTAGCCAGGGCGGCCGCTAGGGTGCAGTTTTATCCTTGCCGTCCTCCTCAATATACTATTAGGTAGAGCCTACTGCCGCTCCTGCACCGAGGACGGATCCAAGATTCACCTAGCCAGGGCCGCCGCTAGGGTGCAGTTTTATCCTTGCCGCCCTCCTCAATATACTATTAGGTAGAGCCTACTGCCGCTCCTGCACCGAGGACGGATCCAAGATTCACCTAGCCAGGGCCGCCGCTAGGGTGCAGTTTTATCCTTGCCGCCCTCCTCAATATACTATTAGGTATAGCCTACTGCCGCTCCTGCACCGAGGACGGATCCAAGATTCACCTAGCCAGGGCCGCCTCTAGGGTGCAGTTTTACCCTTGCCGTCCTCCTCAATATACTATTAGGTAGAGCCTACTGCCGCTCCTGCACCGAGGACGGATCCAAGATTCACCTAGCCAGGGCCGCCGCTAGGGTGCAGTTTTATCCTTGCCGCCCTCCTCAATATACTATTAGGTAGAGCTTACTGCCGCTCCTGCACCGAGGACGGATCCAAGATTCACCTAGCCAGGGCCGCCGCTAGGGTGCAGTTTTATCCTTGCCGCCCTCCTCAATATACTATTAGGTATAGCCTACTGCCGCTCCTGCACCGAGGACGGATCCAAGATTCACCTAGCCAGGGCCGCCTCTAGGGTGCAGTTTTACCCTTGCCGTCCTCCTCAATATACTATTAGGTAGAGCCTACTGCCTCTCCTGCACCGAGGACGGATCCAAGATTCACCTAGCCAGGGCGGCCGCTAGGGTGCAGTTTTATCCTTGCCGTCCTCCTCAATATACTATTAGGTAGAGCCTACTGCCGCTCCTGCACCGAGGACGGATCCAAGATTCACCTAGCCAGGGCGGCCGCTAGGGTGCAGTTTTATCCTTGCCGTCCTCCTCAATATACTATTAGGTAGAGCCTACTGCCGCTCCTGCACCGAGGACGGATCCAAGATTCACCTAGCCAGGGCGGCCGCTAGGGTGCAGTTTTATCCTTGCCGTCCTCCTCAATATACTATTAGGTAGAGCCTACTGCCGCTCCTGCACCGAGGACGGATCCAAGATTCACCTAGCCAGGGCCGCCGCTAGGGTGCAGTTTTATCCTTGCCGTCCTCCTCAATATACTATTAGGTACAGCCTACTGCCGCTCCTGCACCGAGGACGGATCCAAGATTCACCTAGCCAGGGCCGCCGCTAGGGTGCAGTTTTATCCTTGCCGTCCTCCTCAATATACTATTAGGTAGAGCCTACTGCCGCTCCTGCACCGAGGACGGATCCAAGATTCACCTAGCCAGGGCCGCCGCTAGGGTGCAGTTTTATCCTTGCCGCCCTCCTCAATATACTATTAGGTAGAGCTTACTGCCGCTCCTGCACCGAGGACGGATCCAAGATTCACCTAGCCAGGGCCGCCGCTAGGGTGCAGTTTTATCCTTGCCGCCCTCCTCAATATACTATTAGGTATAGCCTACTGCCGCTCCTGCACCGAGGACGGATCCAAGATTCACCTAGCCAGGGCCGCCTCTAGGGTGCAGTTTTACCCTTGCCGTCCTCCTCAATATACTATTAGGTAGAGCCTACTGCCTCTCCTGCACCGAGGACGGATCCAAGATTCACCTAGCCAGGGCGGCCGCTAGGGTGCAGTTTTATCCTTGCCGTCCTCCTCAATATACTATTAGGTAGAGCCTACTGCCGCTCCTGCACCGAGGACGGATCCAAGATTCACCTAGCCAGGGCGGCCGCTAGGGTGCAGTTTTATCCTTGCCGTCCTCCTCAATATACTATTAGGTAGAGCCTACTGCCGCTCCTGCACCGAGGACGGATCCAAGATTCACCTAGCCAGGGCGGCCGCTAGGGTGCAGTTTTATCCTTGCCGTCCTCCTCAATATACTATTAGGTAGAGCCTACTGCCGCTCCTGCACCGAGGACGGATCCAAGATTCACCTAGCCAGGGCCGCCGCTAGGGTGCAGTTTTATCCTTGCCGTCCTCCTCAATATACTATTAGGTACAGCCTACTGCCGCTCCTGCACCGAGGACGGATCCAAGATTCACCTAGCCAGGGCCGCCGCTAGGGTGCAGTTTTATCCTTGCCGTCCTCCTCAATATACTATTAGGTAGAGCCTACTGCCGCTCCTGCACCGAGGACGGATCCAAGATTCACGTAGCCAGGGCCGCCGCTAGGGTGCAGTTTTATCCTTGCCGTCCTCCTCAATGTACTATTAGGTAGAGCCTACTGCCGCTCCTGCACCGAGGACGGATGCAAGATTCACGTAGCCAGGGCCGCCGCTAGGGTGCAGTTTTATCCTTGCCGTCCTCCTCAATATACTATTAGGTAGAGCCTACTGCCGCTCCTGCACCGAGGACGGATCCAAGATTCACCTAGCCAGGGCCGCCGCTAGGGTGCAGTTTTATCCTTGCCGTCCTCCTCAATATACTATTAGGTAGAGCCTACTGCCGCTCCTGCACCGAGGACGGATCCAAGATTCACGTAGCCAGGGCCGCCGCTAGGGTGCAGTTTTATCCTTGCCGTCCTCCTCAATGTACTATTAGGTAGAGCCTACTGCCGCTCCTGCACCGAGGACGGATGCAAGATTCACGTAGCCAGGGCCGCCGCTAGGGTGCAGTTTTATCCTTGCCGTCCTCCTCAATATACTATTAGGTAGAGCCTACTTTATCCTTGCCGTCCTCCTCAATATACTATTAGGTAGAGCCTACTGCCGCTCCTGCACCGAGGACGGATCCAAGATTCACCTAGCCAGGGCCGCCGCTAGGGTGCAGTTTTATCCTTGCCGCCCTCCTCAATATACTATTAGGTATAGCCTACTGCCGCTCCTGCACCGAGGACGGATCCAAGATTCACCTAGCCAGGGCCGCTGCTAGGGTGCAGTTTTATCCTTGCCGCCCTCCTCAATATACTATTAGGTAGAGCCTACTGCCGCTCCTGCACCGAGGACGGATCCAAGATTCACCTAGCCAGGGCCGCCGCTAGGGTGCAGTTTTATCCTTGCCGTCCTCCTCAATACACTATTAGGTACAGCCTACTGCCGCTCCTGCACCGAGGACGGATCCAAGATTCACCTAGCCAGGGCCGCCGCTAGGGTGCAGTTTTATCCTTGCCGTCCTCCTCAATATACTATTAGGTAGAGCCTACTGCCGCTCCTGCTCCGAGGACGGATCCAAGATTCACGTAGCCAGGGCCGCCGCTAGGGTGCAGTTTTATCCTTGCCGCCCTCCTCAATATACTATTAGGTAGAGCCTACTGCCGCTCCTACACCGAGGACGGATCCAAGATTCACCTAGCCAGGGCCGCCGCTAGGGTGCAGTTTTATCCTTGCCGCCCTCCTCAATGTACTATTAGGTAGAGCCTACTGCCGCTCCTGCACCGAGGACGGATCCAAGATTCACCTAGCCAGGGCCGCCGCTAGGGTGCAGTTTTATCCTTGCCGCCCTCCTCAATGTACTATTAGGTAGAGCCTACTGCCGCTCCTGCACCGAGGACGGATCCAAGATTCACCTAGCCAGGGCCGCCGCTAGGGTGCAGTTTTATCCTTGCCGCCCTCCTCAATGTACTATTAGGTAGAGCCTACTGCCGCTCCTGCACCGAGGACGGATCCAAGATTCACCTAGCCAGGGCCGCCGCTAGGGTGCAGTTTTATCCTTGCCGCCCTCCTCAATATACTATTAGGTAGAGCCTACTGCCGCTCCTGCACCGAGGACGGATCCAAGATTCACCTAGCCAGGGCCGCCGCTAGGGTGCAGTTTTATCCTTGCCGCCCTCCTCAATGTACTATTAGGTAGAGCCTACTGCCGCTCCTGCACCGAGGACGGATCCAAGATTCACCTAGCCAGGGCCGCCGCTAGGGTGCAGTTTTATCCTTGCCGCCCTCCTCAATGTACTATTAGGTAGAGCCTACTGCCGCTCCTGCACCGAGGACGGATCCAAGATTCACCTAGCCAGGGCCGCCGCTAGGGTGCAGTTTTATCCTTGCCGCCCTCCTCAATGTACTATTAGGTAGAGCCGACTGCCGCTCCTGCACCGAGGACGGATCCAAGATTCACCTAGCCAGGGCCGCCGCTAGGGTGCAGTTTTATCCTTGCCGCCCTCCTCAATATACTATTAGGTATAGCCTACTGCCGCTCCTGCACCGAGGACGGATCCAAGATTCAACTAGCCAGGGCCGCCTCTAGGGTGCAGTTTTATCCTTGCCGCCTCCTCAATATTTTTTTCATATACCTACTTTCCCACTCTATTTAATTACAAATTGATACCGACATAAATAATAAAATTTGACAAAAAATTCCGTATCTACTTCTACTTCTGCTTCATTATTTGAAATTACCTCAGCTCCTGTATCCCTTGTTAGAGGACTGCCCCGTTTCTCAGCCTCACTCACTTTCTTCAAATCCAAATTGTTTTGAAGTTGAAGCACTAACG
Organism: Magicicada septendecula; assembly: GCA_034769895.1. Classification (NCBI taxonomy): domain Eukaryota; kingdom Metazoa; phylum Arthropoda; class Insecta; order Hemiptera; family Cicadidae; genus Magicicada; species Magicicada septendecula. Next base: position 1,367,106,353 of record CM068367.1, on the reverse strand, counting down.
TTTACACCTTCATTCTCATCAGTTTTTGGACGCTTAGTTTCACTTTGACTAGTATCAGCTAAAAATCTTCTAACGCACCACTTAACTTCTGTTGTTGTTCAATTACCGTTTCTTTTTTGTTTATATTGAAAGCCCAACAACAGTTTCGTTTTTCTGTCAGACATTTTGATGATATTACAAATATAAAGCGTATACAAGTACGACACGTTTCAGAATTACACCGCCAGACCGTGACCAAAAGCAAGACCGTACTTGGAAACGTCTTAAGCATAACTAACAAATTTCTGTTACTCCTTATAAACTGCTGTTGTTTTGAATACAAGTTGACAGTCCTAAAGGTGCCCGTTTGTCAAAACAAAACATAAAAATTTCTTATCTTATCGGGTAGGTACTTTACAGTTTTCTAGCATCGACATGCACGCGCCTGTCTACAAAACCACAAACAGACCGCAGCTATAACTCAGATATAAATGTCGCGCAACAATACCTATACGATTTCTTGGCAGCCAAAACAAAGGCTGATGCCAGTATACTGCGGTAAAGCTAACAAAACAAATATCAAGAACAACTCAATAAACGTTAATGTCATATATCTGGACGTAGACGTTATTAATTGTTTTAATTTATTTTGCAATATCTGCTGATTAATTTGGCAGTCTACGGCCGCCCCTTTGGTATGGCCGCCTGTGTGCGATGCACATTTAGCACATATGGTAGCGGCGGCCCTGCACCTGGCATAGATGGATGTTGACCAAAACTGCTGATGAGGAGGGGATTTTTGCCCTGGAACCGGACACAACGGTGGTAAAACGTATTGAAAAATGTCCGTATTGTGTCGTTCATCAGGGAACGGACACCTTGGACAGTGCGGAGATAGTCTGAAGTTCCAAAGTGAGATAGTGGACTTTTCATTTAATGTGTTTTTTCCCAAAGTATCGTTATCGCTTCAATTTTTTGTTACTAGAATTAATAGATACCATATTCTTTCTAGCCTACTATCTCTTAAAATGTATAAAGCAAAATATAAATGCATAAACATGCAAAACTGTATGTATATATTATGCAAATTATAGTTTGAGGAGTAATACAAAGAATTAAAATTGCCAGACACGCATCTAACTACGTCGTTTCCAACACAGAATGTAGTAAAACAAACATGCGTTGTTATGACGCCTGATGGGGGGGGGGGCAACCATCATGCTAGACTCATCCCGCCCCCGTCCCCCAGGAGCTGTTCCTAGTTACGTCGCTGATCTCTAATAATACATAAGAAAATATAAGTACATACAATTAAAAAATTTAATATAATATGTAAAATATAGGTTGATCGGCACCGCGAAGAAAGAAAATTACCAGACCCGTGTTTAAACTAACTCATTTGTTTCAAACCTACAGAGTACTATAACCAAACATGCGTTGCTATGACGTGGGAAGGTTGCTTCATTGCAGAGGCTTTGTATTGTCACGTCTATGAACTCTAGTAGCACTAGTGCTGGGGATCACTCGCTCTCTGTCTTCCTGTCTCTCTCTCTGATTGCTTCCCGTACTATACCGTCTACAGATTAGCCCTTGTATTGTATTGCACGCTGCTCTGCCTCTCCTGCTGCTGGCCTTTCATATCCCCCAAACTAAGCCTTTCTTACTGTATGGGCTCCGTTCGTACAAACAATTCAATACTTGCCGCTTTTCCTGTCTCTCTCTCCGGCTACTGTTCCGCCTTTGTTTCACAACTCTTCACATTTCAACGACTTATACTGTTCGATCCTTGTGTACCTATTGTCGGTCTGTTTAAATCCCCCCCCCTACGATGATAGCTTGCTATCAATAATTCTCTCACCTTTCAATATCAACAGTTGTCGATAACGATCTAGTTCCTCTCAAACACTCCTTTGTACCATTTACAGGCACATCTCGCTCACTTGTAAGGAAACTGAACGTTTGGTAATTTTTGTTGCTTTTTTTTGCAAAATATAAAAACTACCTCTTTTTTTAAATCAAATGTTAAGTTTTCTTCAGTGACTAGTTCTTTTTTTTTTCATCTGCTAATGTCATCCTATCATTGTCTACATATTTCCAGTCTGTTTAAATCTTTTTCCTCCTCTGTTATCTTTTTCAATCTTACTCATCTTTCCTCCCCATATCTTTACTTATTCAACTTACAGTCATTCGTAACGATCGGCTGTAGGCATATTTGCTGTCTGCTTCTGGAACACATCTGGCTCATCAGTTTGAAAGTTTATTGCAGTTACTAAAATTAGTCTTCTTCTTCTTCTTCTTCTTCTTCTTCTTCTTCTTCTTCTTCTTCTTCTTCTTCTTCTTCTTCTTCTTCTTCTTCTTCTTCTTCTTCTTCTTCTTCTTCTTCTTCTTCTTCTTCTTCTTCTTCTTCTTCTCCTCCTCCTCCTCCTCCTCCTCCTCCTCCTCCTCCTCCTCCTCCTCCTCCTCCTCCTCCTCCTCCTCCTCCTCCTCCTCCTCCTCCTCCTCCTCCTCCTCCTCCTCCTCCTCCTCCTCCTCCTCCTCCTCCTCCTCCTCCTCCTCCTCCTCCTCCTCCTCCTCCTCCTCCTCCTCCTCCTCCTCCTCCTCCTCCTCCTTTTTTTCTTCTGCAAACCAAGCATTCAGGCTAATAGCCTGTTGCGACCTGATCATTTCATTTCACTTTTGGTCTTCCAAGGGATCTCCGTCCCTGCGGTCGACATCTGTACAACATAATCTTTGACAATTTATCAGTGGTCATTCTTGGTAAATGTTGTTCCCAGTTATTTCTATACTCTCTAATTCGGTCACATAAGTTGGCAACATTTAATTGTACAAGCTGGCATTGTTTTAAATGTAATAAAATTATTAACAGTACAAAACAGACTTGTAGTACAATACAGGAGCATAAAGAAACTAAATTAACAATAATGTTCAGCTAATTTTGAAAGTTTTTAGTTTTACTAGTTGTTATTGAGTTTATAATGATGTGTGTACGATTTATGATTACGAGAATATTTTACTTATTTCACCTTGTAATCATTCTTTCTTGAATCATAGGAGAGCTTATTTTCTCGTACTTCTTATTCATCTTTTCTTATTTATCTTCTACTTTCACTTTTCGAAGTTAGACTTTCTCGTTTTCATCTCATTGAATCTATACCGGTTTTCTTCGTTTTCCGATAACTACTACACATCTTCTCTAGTTAATCACTAACCTTATCAAAACCACTTTATTGAATAAATTGTATTTCATTTTCAGTCCGTTATGCCTAGCTTTTCCTGGATTTAAGTTATAAAAATTTAGTACCTGTTACTCTTCCCTTGTTTGTTTGTCAATTTCTGTTTTAACGCTTTTTACTCTCGTAACATTCATTGGGAACTATTATTATCCAGTACCTGTAAACATGCTTTGTATTCCCCTATTTATTTCCCTTCCGTCTCTCTTCATCCATTCTTTCTCTGTCTATCACTCCCTCATTCGTAACACTCGTTAATAGTTAAAGTTGTTCGTAAAAATGATGATTATCCAGAGTTTGTGTTTCACTTGCTGTTAAGCCAGACATGCATAAATAGGCTATATGTACTTCAAGGGGTGTGCCTACTAACATATAATGGGGGGGGGATAGACAGAGCAATAGCAATACCAATTTATTCAGTGTATTCCCCTCGCAGTTCAAAATACACTTCCGACAACGGTCCTGCAACAATTGTAACCCTTGGAGAAAAAAGTATTTTTCTTTGGCTTGAAGCCACGTGTTAACAGCATCGATGACAATATAATTGTTTGCAAAATGTGTTCCTTTCAAGTCCATTTTAAATTTTGGAACAGGAAAAATTCGGACGGAGCTAGGTCCGGAGAATAAGAGTGATCACTTCACTTCATAGCCTAGCTGGTCCAATTTCTCCACTGTGATAGGCGCCTTGTGACATGGAGCGTTGTCCTGAAGAAACATCATGCTTTTCGCTACCTTTTCCCCCGTGTCTTTTGGATGGCTGGATGCAATTTATCCAGAACATCGGAGTAGCATTGGCATTCATTGTGGACCCTTGTTGAACACAATCGATGTGGATGATTCCTTCCACATCCTCAAACACAATCGCCATCACTTTGGCAGCGGATTTCTGCTGTCGAAATTTCTCCTGCCTTGGTGAACCCGTGTGGCGCCACTGCATTGACTGCTGTTTGATTTCTGGATCGTCGTGATGGAACCACGTTTCACCAATAGTCACCGAACGGCTCAGAAAATCGGAGGAATCACGTTTAAAATGGGCCAACATTACGCTTGAAGCAAGCACACGATACAACAAATAGAAGGAGTATTTACACCTCGGTGTTTAAATTGCAAGAGAAGTATGTATAAGAATCAGTTTATCACATACTCTAACTGTACTAATCTATCTGCCCTCCTTCTGTGTTACGATGGAAACTTTTCAAACCTAACTCGTAAGTGATTTAACCGTTTGGAGTTAACGAAATCCATGTCCAGTCATGTCTGTCCAGTTATTTCTCAGACACGTGGCAGGGTATACCCTTCAATATGTAAAAGAAATGCAGATGTACTGCAGGAACTAAATGTTATAAGTATACTTGATGGATTTCCCCAATGTCGGATAAAATGGATGGAACATCGTAACCAATTGATGGTGATGGCTACCCAAACAACAGAAACAACAAACAACTACTGAATTATAAGGCGAAAGAACGGAAATATGTGAGACGTCCGAAGAACCGTTTGAGTAACCGACTCTAGTCTACCTGCTTAGGAACAGAACCGTTTGAGTAACCGACTCTAGTCTATCTGCTTAGGAACAGAACCGTTTCAGTAACCGACTCTAGTCTATCTGCTTAGGAACAGAACCAACCGTTCTTGCTTTACTACTTGTTGAAGGTAATGATTATTAAACCTAAAAAATACAGACAAGATGAATGTTCTAAGTTTTCCCCAAACTTCTTTTCTCTCTCCTTTCTTCGCCTTTCTTTATCTGCACAATTTCTTTTACATACATTTTTGATCCATTCAATTTTTAATTCTTGTTTTGTGTTTATCTTTTATTCGTTGCGGGGATGTCTATTTCGACTTCGTTTTTTACCCTTTTCTCATAAGCCCATTAGCAATTGCCCCTGTGACCTTATCATGTCACCCTTTCATACACATTGTTTTAATTATACCAGTAATTTTGCATCCTACCATTGTCCTATTTAAAATGACATCATTTTGAATTTATCGATTTCATGAGACTCGTCGTTTATATTAATGAGCCGAGTTCGAAACGTAAAAGCAAACAAGTCGTCAGAATATCGTTTCCGGTTGTGTCAAACTTGTTAACCAATCCACATATTACCATTTTACTCTTTGGTTTTGTTAAGTCATTAAAAATTTCTCATAATTTCTTTAAAGCTTTGCAAGATCTGACTTTGACTAGACGTGACTGCGAAATCTGCATGTACTATCGATCTGTGAGCACATGTCATCTCTTTCACATCTCATCAGCTGACTTGGGTCCCCTACATCAACATGATTACATGTGTACAGACACATACACCCCTCACCATGAGACAATACGTTGATTAGAATCGATTCCGTGGCCGGTGCAATTAACGTGTTGTGCCCAGCACATTCCATGTTATGATTTTATATATAATTGTAAATGAGGATTCTACTCATACTCAAACTACTCAGTGTATTATTTTATTTTATCTTAAGAATTATAAGGAACAAACTGAGCGATTGTGAGGAAGTGTGCTGACCATTTTTATCGTGGCACGTGTAGCGAGTTATCAACCAGGGAAGCTAAGAATTGTTTACTTGTCAGTGTTCGCGAACGAATTCCGCTTTGGTTCACAAAAATCAATGTCAAATTGTCCTCTCGTGTGACCTGATAACTTTCGAGACACGTGCAGAGTCCAGTTCTGATTGCCTGAATTTTGGGCGTTAACTCATAGAGACTTTTTGCGTCACGCAGGGTATAAAACTGACGAGAGCACTGGGAAGTACACACTCTCTTTTTTCACTTGTTCACTTTTTGGCGCCTTGCGCACTCTCCGTAGATCGTAGATGTGCACCTTCTGTCTGCATCTTCTGTAGATGTGCCACATCAAAAGCGTAATTACAACTTTGTTTTGTTTTGTTTTACTTAGTTCAAACTTACAGCATTAACCGATTTTGGATAATGAATTATTTATACTCAGAAATGCTCAGTAGTGTTCTAAAGTTAAGGAATATGTATAATTGACATTTTAATCATTTATGCATAATTTGAAGTGGTAACGTACCAAATTCAGAAATATGGTTAGTAAAGCTTTTATAATGTTTTAATAAAGAATAGTCAGTATATAAAGAATTTTTTTTTATATAATGTTATGTCTTAATTGAAACACTCTATAGAATTATTTCATTTGTTCATCAAGATAAAACTTGTTAACGAAAGTAGTTATTCTAATGAATTAAAAAATATTTTTAACCTAAGTAAATGCCACTCCCACAGCTATCCTGTCCGCACGACTGGAGCTTTCACTTTGTGAGGCCCCAGCCCCGGGCGTTACAACAAACGTAAACATTGTGCTCAGTGCTTTGAGGGAACAAAAATACTTTCTTGCTTTAGTGTGTCGTTTATTAGTTTTACAAATTTTAATTAAAAGCATATGTGTTCGAGTAAGGTTATTTTTGGAGTGATATAAGTCTTCTTTACCTTGCATGAGGTATGATTTGGTTTTGGTGACTGATTGAACAACACATTAGGTTGATGTGGTTTTTGTGGCTTCACTGAACACAATAATAGCTTTAATAAAATTAAAATTAAATATTTACAAAAGGGGACTGATAAAGGGGAGCACATATTACTATACGCAAACATGTTAAAACTTGTATTTTCTTCTCAGGAAGTGTAAAGTACATCAGCTTGAGTTAAACAAAAAAAAGAACTGTTTTACATACTGTAAGTGTAACTTAAAGTTTTAGTTTATGACAACTTTAATATAATAAAATTTTATTTGAAATCCTCTCCACACAAAATTTTTTTTAAAAGCTTTATATGTATTTCACTTCAAGACTTCTTAAGATGTTTTAATTATTTTAGTTCTGTGTGTACACAGTGATTAGTTTTACAAGCATTAATAATTTTCATACAATACATTTTCTAGTTCCTGAGAAAAAGGTACATAAAGTTAAAAAAACTTATTTTCGTCAAAAGAAGACAAATTAAAAAACCTTCATATATATATGAACATGAATATGACTGTTTTTACTGTCTAGTACATTCCTAGACCCTATAATGGTTGTTGGCCTCCTTTTTACTCAAAATGATTACTTAATCTTTTTTTTAAACCTATCTTTGTGTCTCCTTATCTTCTTTCCAGGTCTTGTACGGTAATTTCAGGTTTTGTTATTCACCTCCGATCGAAAAACTCTCACGCTTTTGAAGTGTTTTCCAAGTCTCAGGCCAGTTCCCTTGAATAACATCTACTTACCATTGTGACCATCATTAAATGTTGTCACAGCCTCATAAACACCAAATATTAAGGAATTCATCCTAATAAAAAACCTAAGGAATTGTAATTATTAAAATAATTCCTTTTACAGGTATGTAAATAACTTTTAATAGTCCTAAAGTAACTAACCTACCCTAACGCAACCTAACCTAACTAAACCCAACCTACCTTAACCTAACCTAGCCTAACCGAACGTAACCTAACAAAAATATTGGACGAAGGTTACTCGAACAAATGAAAACTTACAGAATGAAAACCTCATTGAAGTTTGGGAAGGAACGTTTTTCTAACTGCCACGGAATCGAAAGCAGCGACCAAGTAAAGGTGCGGGGCGCAATTGACCGGGTGAGAATAGGTAAAACGATGTTTCGTCGCAACTGACCGAGACCGCTCTGTGTTAAAAAATACAGGCTGAAGCTGACGGCCTTGTATAACAAATATTAAGTAGTTTCTTCGTTATTTAAAGCCATGTGTTAATATCAGTCTTAAGAATTTCACAGAGAAATAAATATTGGTATGGAAAACCATGCATGACTTCCATATTCTGAAATTTATATTTAAAATCATTTTCGAAATGAAATATTTCCATAGGAACTACTTCTTTCTTCAGCCTTAAGGACAGTACTCTGGTCACTAACGTATACGACCTCTTGTTAGCGCACTCGATTTTCGCTGATGATGGCAGTCGTTGGCACTGACGAAACGCTGGCTTTGCAGAAAACATTGGACCACGACCAAACAGCCCGGGAAGAAATTTTCACAACAAACGACTTCTTTGTTCCCGATAACGTAGTACGCATATAAAAAATTATCCCTTTCCCTTTCAACTATTATTTTCATTTAAAGAAAATTACCCCCTCCACCTTCAACTACCCTTTTTATTTATTGATATTTCGTCTGCCTTTCTACAGTGGATTATTATGACCTTCTTTTCAGGATATTTTATTTATCAAAATTAAGTACTTTACTCCTGTTAAAACATAAAACGTTGCTTGTAAACTACCCCTTTTCCTTTACCGATCTTCACAAAAATCAATAGCCCTTGAGTCCTCTACAATGCAGGCACACATGCAAAAAATTATTTGATTTAGTTTGAATTTGCGGCAGTTATCGTTCGCCATAAACAAAATTTTACACACGACACTTTTCAGAAAATGACTTTTCTTCATATTTTGAGGGTAGTACAATCAAAATCAGCCCTTATTTCGAACACGATTTTCCTCGCCATCACCATACTTTGATTTTCTTACGGAACATGGAAGTAAAAAACAATCGTTATACAAACTACGAGAGTGGGAATTGTGATAAAGAGAGTTTGATACTTAACCTTTTCTGAAATTTCATGTGAAATGTGAGTGAATGGTTTTGTGTGTGTGTGTGTGTGTGTGTGTGTGTGTGTGAGTGAGTGTGCGCGCGCGTGTGTGTGCGTGCGTGCGTGTGTGTGTTTGACGGAGATCGGCCGAATGTGGGCGATGCACGAGACCTTGAGAGACAACTGTGCCGAGTCGATTAAGATCGGCGCGTATGCTGCATTTAACGAGAACGCTGAAGAAAAATACCGTACTGTATTTAGCGGTGGCGTTCTACCGTACTGTAATCGGTAATAATGCTGCGCCTGATTGGTGCTGCACTCTGGCGTTCGCTGCTGATCGGGAGTTGAGAAAGGCCGGAAAAAACGATTCTAAACCTGTCTTTAACTGGTCCTTCAACCAAACACCTCGCCGCGTTCTCCGACAGAGAGAAGTTTTTTTAATTGCACCATCTTACACCTATGGCAGGCTAAATTAAAACAGATCTGCGGTAAGTAAGTGCAGTATTCCTATATCTATTAATTTGAAGTAATGCGAAAGGAGTTTTGTTTAATAAGTATAGGAATGAATGAAATTGGTTAACCTATCACGCCACGTGGCAAATTAGAGTATGTGTAAATTGTATTAATTGTATAGCAATTGTATAACAAACTGAGTAATTATATAACAGTAAATGAAGTCTTAACTAAGGCACCGTAATTGAATAATGTTAACCCAGAGGGGTAAAGTTTATAAATGTATACATGCCAAGTGGTGAATCAAGTTAGTATGAATAATTAAGTCACCCCAAATTTATTGAGAATGTTAAAGAAAGAGAGTCATAGTAAAAATATAAAATTTTAATGGAAACAAGTGACAAACTTTAATAGAATTGAGAATAATGTAAAGTTAGAATAATATGTAATTTAACTAAACTAAATGTTTTCCAAGATAGGGCCATATGCCCGTATAACCTGTTGCAGAGTGTGTCAAACTTTCATTTCAAGTAGGCCTAAAGCCGTGTTTAATATTATAAATGGATTTTGGTGCGTGTGAGGTTTCTGAAGGAATTAGTGTTGGAACTTATCGCTGATAATATTTTGTATGCATAGGGTCCCTCGCTTCAAGTCGAGGAACAGCCCCAACCTGAACAAATGACCATCTAGTCTCTCAACTTCATCTGCCGGAGGAGAACAGCGAGGACAGGCAACACCCACACTAAAATGCTGTAGACCAGAATACCCAACTTCACACCACGGAATAAATCAGGTGACACCAAACCATATTACTTTTATACAAGGGGATGTAACCCACTAGAACTCGTGGACATATAGCTACACAACATTCAATGACTTTAAGCTTTAAACATTTTAATTGGGTCCTCGGTTAACGGGACAGAATAGTGCGTGGACATGGGGGGGAATCTTTTGTAACACTGTTATATTAAATGTGAGCCCAGAGGTTGGCATGTATCTCTGGCTGATTACCATTCAGGCATGTAAATTTCTTTCTTGTTTTCAGTAGAAGGGTTACCTTAGTGCTAATAATTCTATCATTCATCATGTAATTTCACAGGTTAAATTTAGTTTTCAATTAATGCATTAATTTCATATATTTATATTCAGTTTGGGTCATATAATGGATAGGAGTTTCTTTTGGTAGTTTCAGTCGGGTCCCCAGTTTAATCCTGTATAGGCGGATTTTCAGGCAGACTTGAACATGCTCCAGGGCAGGTTTAGTTATGCACGATCTTGCCTAGGAACATGTCGGCCTTTGGGACAAATTAATTCTTAAAGGTTACAAAGCATTATGACACCTTACTGTTTTTAACATTTCACAAAATTTATCATGTTTAAATTCTTTTTAATTGATTATGATCTCTTGCGTGTTTACTGAATTCTAATTATATTTACTCCAAGTCTAAGTGCTCAATGTGGGAGCACTTTATAATAGTATCAGGCATTATGCCAACTCCTGAATTTTAGTATGCCCTGGGGGCACTGGTGTTACACACATATATCTTGAGTTATTAGGTATTAAGACCTTGCAATAGGTGTTGCGTGCAATGATATTTATGTATTGTAAATTATGTACCTCATGGGGTGAGAGAGGTGTGGCAAGATTTTAATGATGGAAGTTGTAATTGTCCTGTGTTGTGGAACGTGTGTATGTGTTGTATATTGTAGACATATTTCCTTATATGTCCATTATATGTATTGTATATTCATGTGTATTTTTGGGGGTTAGGTATAGGGCTAAGTGGGGAAAAGTAACCCCGATTGGAAAAGAACTTTTTTATTCATTTAATTTAAATTTTATATTTAAATTTTTGAAGCAGAAACATTTTTTAAGGAGAATAAAGAATATAAATTTTATATTTATTAATTTTTTCAAGTAAAATTTTTTTAGCAAAAACATTTTTAAGAAGAATTTAAATTTTATATTTATTTTTCAAGCCAAATATTTTAAAGAAGAATATAATGATTTTGTTGGGTTAAAGAGATTTAAAGTTTGTTTATAAAAAAAAAATTTTATTGGTTGTTAATTTTGTGAGTTTTAATTGCAAGTCCCGTCTCACTGGATCCAGCGCATTTTTGGCTCCTCTAGGCTTTGGCCTAGTTTTAATTATCTTGTGGCCCCTCTTTAGGAAAAAAAAAAATTGTATGAGTCAATACAATACTTAAAGAGGGGTTCCACAACGTACACTGACATTTATAGGATACAGGTAGTTGAGTCAGTGGTGATGTTCACAGCGTATGGAAAACACCATGCCAGTGAAAGGAATTCTGGAAACAACGAGAGAAGCAGAAGAGAGACAGATAAACGTGGGGTTAAGTAATTGGCAATATTTTAAAAAGAAAAGGAGTAACGTGGTGTCAGTTGAAGAGATTGACAGAGAAAAAAGTGGGAGAACTTTCTGAATGAAATGTGATAAACTTTACCCGACACCATCGTATGTGAAACGAGGTTTTGGATTATTCGTGTAACATAATTGGAGTATTCGGAACCTCTGACTGCACGGACCAAAGTCTCAATTTAAAATTGTAGACAGAAAATGACGTATAAAGTACACGCGTTACTCACTTAGTCCAATATGACTACACCGATAAAGAAAACAAAAATAACGGCCTTAAACCGTCCGGACCTGATCTGTATAAGATAGTCATCGCTAACAAAATATTAAACATTTCGTTAATCTTGAAAGGGAAATTAGTTATGACTATCGTAGAGATGTCGGCAGCAAAATTTAAAAGTTATGATTGATATGCTAAATTCATAGACCACCAAAGGATAAAATTTAGGAAAGAGTTATTCTTCTCCTTCTTGTCCTCTTCAAGGATTAGGTTATATAAACCTGTTCCCCCTCATCCATCTCATCCTCGGACGACCCACGTCTCTTCTACCAATGGCTTTATAGTTCAGTGCCGCTTTCGGTAATCGATCCTCTGTCATCCGTTGCAGATGATCCCACCATTGTAAATTGAAATCATTTCATTTATGTCCTCTAATTCGAGTTCTGCTCTGATATCTTCATTCCTTCTTCTATCTTGCTATGTATAATTTAAAGTATTTCGAAGAAAATACATTGAATCTTGCCGCTTTCCTTTTTTGCCATGACCCACGCCCCACTTGCATAAATAAACGTGGGAATTGCAATTGTCTTATAAAATGTAATCCTTGTGCTGTGTCTTGTTTTATTTCTAAGAATTTTATGAATTGTACCACAAATATTCCTAAATTTATTTATCTTCTCTCTTATATCATATTCAGATTCATAGCTTACTGCACAGCCGAGATATTTGAAATGGCTCACTTGTTCTAAAGTGCTGTTGTTTATAACGATCTTAGTAATCATTAGACTTATACCTTTAAAGGGCATGTTCTTGGTTTTTCTTATTGAAATTTTCAGTGAGTACTGTCAGTGAGTCAATAAGCACTGTCAGTGAGTAATTTGCGGGAAAATTAAAGTTAGCTACATGGAATGTTAGAGGGATCAATGACAAAGAATTTAGGAAAGACACAAAGCTGAAATTTTGTAACACCATAGTCAAAACTTTCCTATTGTATGGATGTGCAATGTCTGGCATTCAAAGGAAAACAACGGAAGGTCAGCTGAGACTTCAGATTATGTCGTTTTTGCGAAAAATTACAGTTTGTAGCCCACCGGATGGATTGAGAAATGTGATTATACCAAAAGACCTGGGACTCATAAATTTAATTCCTGACACGCTTCATGTATCAGACATTAATGGTGACAGACAGCTGAGAGACAATGCTCATGGGACGAAATTCTAAAGCAGTGAAAAAATAAAGGCCTGTACGGCGAAAAAGTGTTGGAAGACCTCCAATGTCTGAAGGGGAATAGTCAAATGACCTTGTCCCTGTCAGTGTAAAAAAAGAAGCGGATCAAAAAGAAATACTGAGACTATTAAATTAAAAATTGATAGTTTCGCCATATGCCTGAAGGCTATTCGAGCATGTTTTGCTGTCCTCGTCGATTTGGTATATAAAATTACATTCTAATCTACTGTAAGCACTGAAAGATGCTTATTTGTGATCTGATAGGTCTACTATGCAACAGCATTCTTCTTCTTCTTCGTCCTCGTCCTCCTCCTCCACCTCTTCCACCTCCTACACTTCCTCCTCCTCCTCCTTCTCCTCATTATCATCATCATCATCATCCACCTGTTCCTTCTTGTAAGATCTAGGTCCGTCTAAATATACTGGACTTAATTGTTTTCAAAGTGTCAACCCATGACTCTTCATTTTAGGTTTATAATTCAAAGCTATTTTTTAAATTCTTGGTCATGAATTATTTCAGAAGTGCTGTTTTCATCTGTTGCTTCTACGGTTTTACTCTTTGATTTACGTTATTTAAAATTTTTAATTCAAATTCTTATATATTTGATTTATTTATTTTATTTATCTTGCACAACCTCTATTACAACACAATAGACAATATTACGTATAATTTAATTTTAAAATTTAATTTATTTCAACTTAAATATTCTAGATTCGTTTAAAAATATAGAAACTATTCCCACATATTTCCGATAAACACACACTGCCCACACACTTCTATAAACGTTTTATAAATCTTGCCTTCAGTTATCTAAAACTGGTTCAAATTACTTTTTTGTGAAATAAATTTTGTTTCGTAAGAACTTGAATTTGTATTTCGCTCTTCAATTGAGAGTGGTATACGAAAACAACTTTAAGGAAAGCAACACTGAGAATGCAGAGAAAGACAGAGAGAGACAGAATGAGGGGGAGACAGAGACAGAGACAGAGAGAGGGAGGGAAATTTGAAACGTGTTCCAAACTCTTGATATGGAGAAGTGAAAGTCACTGCCGCCTCTCGCGTTTGGAGAATTCCACTGCTCGCTTGATATCACATCCATCTTATTCACGACGAGACAAAAACACTGAAACTGTCTTTGCACCAGTTCCCTCCTCGCACATTAAAGCCACCCCTCACGCACACACGCGCGCACACACACACACACACACATACACATCTTGATGTTCATCTGCTCTCCATTAGCATATGAAAACGAACAGATTGTGTGTGTGGTGTGCTCGCGAGAGCGCTTGAAGTTAGAGATAGTACAGTTCAGAGATAAACAGAGAGGCAAAATAAACAAAAAGAATTGGCTTACCGTTAAAACTAACAAAATAAAACTGAGTGTGGTAACAGGGAGGTAAGGGAAAAAGAATGAGTCGCGAACCAACGCGCGTCTCGTGTGCGAACTCATGTGGATGTTTTTGTGTGAGTGCAAGGAACGATTCAGGGTTAAAAATGTCTCTCTGAACAAACAAGTAAAGACCGCGCGCGCATGTCTGTGGTGAAATGCATGTATATTTCTTGTTTTCATTGTGGTCCCTAAAATTACAGTGGAGAATTTCTACTTCCTAGTAAACCAGACGCGCGCGTAGATCACACACTTTCGTAGATCGCTTTATTACAACAATCTGTTTCTACGCAAGTATTTATATTACTTCATTCAAATGTATAAATTTAATTGAACCTTGTTATTGAACATTTAGTTCTTCTTCTTCTTCTGTCACTACGGTTCCTGTAGAATTGACAGGCCTGTAGAATCGTTGGCCTGCTCAATGATTCTCCTCCATTCTTCTCTTTCCAGAGCCTTTCTCCTCCAACCTGCCACTTTCATCTCCCTCAAGTCCCCTTCCACATCTTTCTCGGACGTCCTCTTCTCCTTACTCCCTCCGGCTTTCTTCCAATGCTATTTTTGTGGCTCGGTATCTTCTCGTTCTCACCACGTGCCCCAACCATCTCAACCTTTGCGCCTTCTCGCAAATATGTTCGCTTCTCCATAAAGGTCTCCTAGCTCACAATTCTTTCTTATCCTCTACGTCTCTCCGTACCACACTTGTTCATAAAATCTTCTCAGAATTTTCATCTCGAAAACATCAAGATTTTTCATATTTTCCAACTTCAGCACTCATGTCTCGCTTACATAATATGTTACTATAGGTCTGATTACTGTGGTGTATATTTTCTTTTTTGAGATTTTTTATACATTCCTTGATTGGAATTTTTTTTTTAATGCGTAACAGCTCCTGTTTCCTGCTGCTATTCTTGCTTTGATTTCTTTGCTTGTTTCATTATTCTTTGTAATTGTGCTTCTGAGATATTTGAATTGTTGGACCGTTATTGAACATCATCGGAATAATTTAAAAGATACATTTAAAACGTGCATGTTTTCTTTATTCATTCGGTGCTATGTGAGTAATTTCTAATTAACTGACACATAATTAAAATATCGGTATGGAGAACCATACATGACTTCCATGATCTAAGATTTATATTTAAAATCATTTTCAAAGTGAAATATTTCCATAGAAACTACTTTTTTCTTCAGCCTTAACCACAGTACTGTGGTCAATAACGTATACCACCTCACGGCAGCGCACTCGATTTTCACTGATGATGGCAGTCCGATGGCACGGCCGAAACGTCTGGTTTTGCAGAAAACATTGGACTACGGCTAAACAGCCCGCGAAGGAATTTCAACAACAAACTACTTCTTTGTTGCCGATAACGTAGAACATATGACATATAAATAAAAATTATCCCATCCATTTTCAACTATCATTTTCATTTATAGAAAATTACCCCCACCCCCGTTCAACTAGCCTTTTCATTTATATATATTTCATCTACGTTTCTACAGTGGATAAATATGATCTTCTTATCAGGATACTTTATTTATCAAAATTAAGTACTTTACTCTTGTTAAAACAAAAAATGTTCCCGGTAAACTACCCTTTCCCCGTAACCGATCTTCACCAAAATCAAAAAAACCTTGAGTCCTCTATAACTAAGGCATATATTTAAAACATTATTTGATTCTGTTTGAATTTACGCCAGTTATGGTTCATCATGAAAATATTTCTCTTGTTAAAACATAAAATGTTGCAGGTAAACTACGCCTTTCCCTTAACCGATCTTCACCAAAATCAATAGACATTGAGTCCTCTACAACTTAGGCATATATGTAAAAAATTATTTGATTCTGTTTGAGTTTACGGCAGTTATCGTTCGTCGTAGAACAAATTACCCTTGTTAAAACATAAAACGTTGCAGGTAAAGTACCCCTTTCCCTCAACCGATCTTCACCAAAAACAATAAACCTTGAGTACTCTACAATTCAGGGCTGTATGCAAAAAATTATTTGATTCTGTTTGAATTTGCGGCTGTTATTGTTTGCCATTAAAAAAATTCTACACACACACACACACACACACACACACACACACACACACACACACACACACACACACACACACACACACACACACACACACACACATTTCGAAAAATGACTATTCTTCATGTTTTGAGGGTAGTACAATCAGAATCAGCCGTTATCTCGAACACGATTTTTTTCGCCATGACCATACTTCCATTTCCTTATGGAACATGGAAGTAAATTTATCTTAACATAACGACGAATAAATAAACTACAAAAAACATGCTTTTATATTACTCTGATGGCGTAAGTAAAGCGGGCGCGTGAGTTTGCCAAAAATAATTTTGTTGTTCTTCATGGTGTTGTCATTTTAACATATGCTGCGACAATTACGTAACGATCTCGACTCTTCGTTCTACAAGTTTCTCAGGTAGTCGAGGAGGTGCAGTGTCTCGGTCAAGGGTGTGTACTCAAGTAGCTTAGAGACTGTTCGAGCCACTCTCAACTACTAATATTATGCTGACACGCCGCCAAAACAATGGAAAACCATTCTGGAACTTCTGCGGGGTAATATATAAGGGTCTACGGCCGCCGTAGATGTTAGTTACACCTAGCGTTATTGTAGTGTACGTATCATGTGATTGTTGCAGATTAGTGGGAAGTGATTATTGTGTTATAATTAGTGCGGAGCTCTAACTGTTGACATTATTATTCCGTGTGGTCAAATTTAACTTGAATTATTGCACGACCGTACCTTGTTGATTTCAAACTGTTAAAGCTGGTAATTAAAGGTGGTAATTAGTGACTTCACTAGTGTCTGCACTTTGTTTCCACTGTACCGTACGACGATCCGTGGGGCCGTCTTAATCTTTTTTTCTGTAGTTATATACGGCCCACAGTTTTCAAATATTACCACTATTCGAAAGTTGCGTTTCTGTAAACAATTACTTTTAAAACAGAGTTGTTGAAAAGTACACAAGAAACCTTATAGTCAATATGTCTAACGTGGGAATCGATATGTCTATGTCCATTGAATCAATGACAAGAGCATGCGCAGCAGAACAAAAACAGCTGACACGGACTCCAAACAGCTGATTGTGACGACTGCATAATTGACTATAGCTGACCCGTATCATTGTCGTATACTAATTACGTCAATCACATTACGAACAATAGAATTGATGTCACTTGCACAAAACTCGATTTGTTCGCTGAATGTCATCGAATACATCGAATAATCCCCCCTCAACTCCTTACGACGGTAATACAACAGATATTATAACCGATTATACAAGACTGTTCGTGACAAGTCCTCCTACCTAAGGTAATGAGGGTCTGATGTCTGTTGTCTGGATTGGTAGGGGTTTCCGAGCGTCCGTTTATCGATTTGTTCGGTGAACCAGTCTACCGAGACTGTATGTCCATTGCAGTACAATACCTTTATAAACCTATCATAAACGTTAATTACTCTTATGAAGTAAAAAACTGTAGTACGATCGATTAAATGTAAAAGATAAAAGTGTTAACGGCGGTGTAAACTTAAAAAAAAAAATTTAAGGACTTTCCATTCTCGTAATTGAGGCGACTCTCTTTGTCACCAAATTACTGTACACAACATATTACATACAATGGTGGGATCACCTGCAAAGGATGACAGAGGATCGATTACCGAAAGGGGTACTGCACTATAAAGCCACTGGTAGAAGAGACGTGGGTCATCCGAGGATGGGATGGGTGGCGGAACAGGTTTATATATCCTAATCCTTGAAGAGGAGGAGGAGGAGGAGGAGAAGAAGAAGAAGAAGAAGAAGAAGAAGAAGAAGAAGAAGAAGAAGAAGAAGAAGAAGAAGAAGAAGAAGAAGAAGAAGAAGAAGAAGAAGAAGAAGAAGAAGAAGAAGAAGAAGAAGAAGACATATTACATTATATTTCATTTACATTGAGCAAACCGTTTTTAAAACAATTTCAAGTTTTAATAATAAGCTGTTGCATTTTCAAAAAATACATTTCTTGTATAAAAAGTCCGGCTAACCGGTCGTCCGGCCAAGAGGTCTAACCGAAAAATCGATGTCTTCATAGGTCCATTTATTTCATACGTTCCCGGCGACCGTTTGAACGGATCCAATTACACCGGTGTTAATAACGAAATGTGAAAGAAAGCAAGCAATGATGATAGAGGGTAAGAAGGTTTAAACAGACCGACAATACGTACACAAGGATCGGGCAGTATGTTCAACGTCTGTCAAGAGTGGGGAGACTGTCCCACTATAAAACCAGCTGCGGTGAGGGTGGGGAGTCCGGTGGGTGGTAGTAGGGCACGGTGGCAAGCCGAGGAAGTCTCCCTCACTGGCTTCCCTGAGTTCGGCTACGGACTCGGCGGTATTCCAAGCCTCCGTGAGGTTGCGCCTAGCCGCACCTCCGAAGGAAGGATCCCGCCGGTGTTCGTCACGAACGTCAGGGATATTATCGACTTTAGTCGCCGACTCCGCAAGGTCGTTGCGCTGGCAGATAACGCTTCTGTCCAACTCCTAGCGAGTGAGACTGTGCGCGTTACCTGCCGCAGCGCATCGGAACACTTGGGAGTGATCCAGTGGCTGGAACGAGAATCGTTCCAGTCCCACACTTACACCCTGAACCGCATCAAGCCTGTAGCCCTCGTCCTTCGGGGGCTAGACATACAGGCAGATCCGCAGGTGGTCCTTGACGAACTGTGCGACGCGGGCTACAAGGTTGTGGCAGCCTGTCGGTTGTATACAACCTATGGCTCGCGTCGACCCCTGCCACTTATCAGACTCCAAGTAGAGAAGGGCGAATCCACCCAGGCCCTATTAGAGTGGAAACGGCTTTTCGGGCTCTGCGTTAGCGTAGAGCCCTGCCGTCAGACCGGGCGAATTTCCCAATGCCATAGGTGTCAGAGGTTCGGCCACAGCAGCTTCGGTTGTCGGAACGCGCCGACCTGTGTCCGATGCGGAAATGACCACCTAACGCAGGCCTGCGCTGTTCCTGACAACCACAGGTACTGTATCAACTGTGGCGGCGCCTATGCTGCAAATAACAGGCGCTGCCCAGTTTACAAAGAGCAGCTGGACAAACTTGTAAAGCCAGTCCAGCCTAGGCCTCGACAAGTTGTTCAGCCAGTAAAAACGGCCAAAGCCTCTGACCCTGTGGTTCGGAAACCAGTCCCAAGGTCTGCTCCGGTTCCGAAACCACCACCAAGTCGCAGTGAGCCCGAGCGTAACTAAACAGGCCACACCAAAAGCCGCGCCCTCGGAACCGGAACGCGAGATACCCGCCTACGCAAAAGTCCCGTTGCCGCAGGATGACGAGGAAATTGATCCTCCACTGGCGCCGCCACCCAAGCCTCGCTACCCTAGATCAGGCAAAAAGCAAGGTAGACCTCAGGCCAAGAACACGGGCCAGCCAAAACCTGCCACTGGACCCAAGCCTGTCCGCCAAAAGCCAGAGCGATCACCCGCTCCAGAACCAGACGTGCTGATCCCCGAACAGTTCGGCTTTCGTGAGCTGCACTCCTCGACTCATCAGCTGATGAGACTCGTGGAATGCATTACCGAGGCTGGCTGTCAGGGCAAACAGACAACTGCGATCTTCCTAGACGTAGAGAAAGCCTTTGACCGCGAGTGGCACGAGGGTGTCCTTTACAAGCTCACGGAAGTCCTTCTTCCAGATTGCTACGTTCACTTGATCGGCAGCTTTCTGCGAGACCGTAGCTTCCGAGTGAGAATAGACCACGCTCTCTCTTCGGAGAGGCGTATTCCACTGGTGTCCCTCAGGGAAGTGTCCTTGGGCCTCTCCTGTTCTCGTTGTTTGTCAACGACACGCCCCGAGTGCCTGGAGTCAAGTTGTCGCTGTTCGCGGACGACACTGCGGCTTTTGCCTCAGAGCCGAACGCGAGTTATGCGGCAATCAAGCTCCAGCGTCAACTCGATGCGTATGTCGGGTGGACCGATGACTGGAGAGTTGCCGTTAACGCTTCCAAGAGCGCCGCGGTAATATTCTCGCGCAAACGCAAGCGGCCTCGGCCGCTTAAAGTAGGCCCCGTCGAGGTACCCTGGACCAACAGCGTCAAGTACCTCGGGCTCCACGTGGATTCCCGACTCACCTGGCGAACCCATACTCAATACATCCTACAACGCGCTTCGGAGCAACTCAGTAGACTCTGGCCCGTGCTATCTAATCCGGCAATGACCCCCCGGCTAGGTAAGTTCATAGTCAACTCATACGTGTTGCCCGTGATTACCTATGCCTGTCCTGTTTGGGGATACCTGGCTCGTGGTCATAGAACAACGCTCCAGCGCGTACTCGACCGGGGACTGAAGCTTGCGTGTAAAGTCCCCCGGGGGTACTCTTCTCGTCTTTTGAGGAGAGGACTCGGTGTCTGTTCCCTTGATAACACCGTGAGACGCCTGGCGCGTAGATTCTGTGTTCATTCCGACAGAGTGACCCACAATTCCCTCATTGCCGGACTTGGTAAACACACCCCGCGACCAGGTGAGTCCTGGAAGCGACCTCGTTTGTTAGTCCCGGTGGTATAATCCACCAATCGCAGGTCGCTTCAGACCCCCCCCCCCCATAAGTAGATAAAAAAGTATAAAATGAACTCAAATAGACCCAGTGGTAGGAGTCCTTTCTGAGACTCGGGACACTGCACTACTCGCGACCCGCGCAACCCCCAGTCGTGTGTGGGGAGTCCGGAGACAGGCAATGCCGGTTCTGTGCGCCAGCAGCAAGCAGTTAAACTAAACTATGTAAACCTTTAAACTTATATTATCAAGCTATTAAACTAACTATATGTAAACTTTTAATCTTGTATACTTTATAACCAAAATTGTACTGTAAACAATATAGTGTTTTTATACTTAGTGAAATTTTTGCGTGAATCTTATTTCACCTGCCTTTTAAACTACATACATTGGTGTTCCCGACATGATTTAATCTCAATATTGTTGTCGTTTCGTACTCATATGACAGATGTATTTTTTGTTTTCACTGCAGATATCAAACAAATGTACCGTAAGGTGTTACTAGATGAAACTCAACGAGACTATCAACGAATTCTTTGGCGTGATAACACAACTGATCCAGTTTTTACATATCGACTCAGGACAGTCACTTACGGTATCGCTTCAGCTCCATTTCTCGCAATAAGAACTCTATTTCAGCTTGCTGAAGACGAAAAGCACATTTTCCCTGTAGCTTCAGAGACTTTAAAACACGATGTATTGACAGGAACTGATTCGCTTGATCAAATTATTGAAGTGCAAAGACAACTGATAAGTCTCTTAGAAAGAGGAGGTTTTGAACTACGAAAATGGTGTGCGAATCAAAAATATTGAAGCAGGATTTCTCATTGAAGAATCTGACAACAAGTCAACCAAGGCCCTAGGTATTGTATGGCAGCCTTCAAATGACACATTTCAGTGTCATGTTAGTCTTTCTGAAGCACCTAAGCTTGTAACTAAACGAGTAATACTTTCTGACATTTCCAAAAGTTTTGATCCTATTGGCCTTGTCTCACCAGTAGTCATCACAGCAAAATTATTTATGCAAGAAATATAGTCCATAAAGGAATTTGGATGGGATCAGCCAGTTCCCGCCAACATACTGTAGAGGTGGAACGTTTCCAGAAATTCATTGCTGGATCTAAACCAACTAGCCGTGGAAAGAAGAGTATTAAGTGGCACTTCAAATCAAGAATATGAGATACATGGTTTTACTGATGCATCTGAGAGGGCGTACGGATCATGTTTGTACGAGATACGGACCATCCAAGAAAATAGTTATATAACAGTTAAACTATTACGTTACAAGTCTCGAGTTGCACCACTTAAGTAACTAACTTTGCCCAGATTAGAATTATGTGCAACACTTCTGTTGTCTCAGCTATTAAATAGAACTTTGAGTTCCTTGGAAAGGATACAAATTAGGAGCATCACTCTGTGGACTGACTCAACCATAGTGTTGCATTTGTTAAATTCATCTCCTAAAACTTGGCAAAACTTTGTAGCAAACAGAGTTTCACAGATCCATGAACTAGCATACAACTGTACTTGGAAGCACGTCAGATCTCTAGATAACCCAGCTGATTTAATATCAAGAAGTACGTCTCCTCAAACGCTCATAAAAAATAATCTATGGTGGTACGAACCTCAGTGGCTGACAAGTACAGAGTACAATTGGCCCAAGAAAATTCTAACTACTCCTGTTGATTTAGAATTTGAAGAAAGAAAAAAGAAAATTAACATACATTGTACTAATTCTTCCTCATTTGAGTTGATTGAGAAATTTTCATCTTGGACGAAACTTCTAAGAATTACTGCTTTATGCCAACGTTTTATTAAGAACTGTAAAAATCCTTCAAACCGAACTATAGGACATTTCACACTGGAGGATTTGCACAATGCATAAGTAGTATGGATAAAATAAGCCCAACTTACATTCTCTGACGACATAGATAGACTTCAGAAAAAGAAGACTGTAAGCAATAACATAAAATCACTTGCACCATATGTAGATGAGATAGGCATTCTTCGTATTGGTGGTAGACTAACATGCTTTAATATCTTCAGATTACAAAAACCCAATTCTGCTCCCACCTGATCATCAAATTACAAAATTGATATTTCATGAAACTCATATTACCACACTTCATACGGGTCTTCAAGCACTTCTTGCAGCAGTAAGGACAAAATATTGGCCTATTAGTGGGAAGATGTTATCTCGATCCATCGTAAGAGAATGCTTTAAATGTAATAGGTCAATGCCAAGAGCAGCTAAACATTTAATAGGCGACCTACCTGCTTGCCTAGTTCAACCTTCTCTTCCCTTTGAAAATTGTGGTGTCGATTTCTGCGGCCCTTTCTACTATCGGAGAGTTTTACAACGAAAATCTCATCCTGTAAAGGCATATGTAGGGCTCTTCGTTTGCATGTCTACCAAGGCAATTCATCTTCAATTGGTACCAGATTTAACAACGAAAAAATTTCTAGAAGCTCTTAATAGAATGATGGCACAACGCGGGAAGATCAAAAACATCTACTCAGATAATGGCACTAACTTTGTCGGAGCGAAGAATGAACTCATCGAACTTCGTCAGCTATTTACGACTGAAAACGATCAATATTAACTCCAGTCATTTTGCGCGTCTACATCTATAAACTGGCATTTCATTCCACCTCACTCGCCACACTTCGGTGGCTTGTAGGAAGCGGGAGTTAAATCAGTTAAAGTCATCTTAAACGAGTACTGGGAACACGTATTCTGTCTTATGACGAATTAGAAACATTACTTATTAAGATTGAAGCTTGCGTAAATTCTCGACCTTTGATACCTTTATCCAATGATCCTAATGACTTATACCCTTCAACGCCCGCTCATTTTCTTATAGGTGAAACCTTATCATCGTTCCCTGTACCTGACTTGACGCAATTAAACATGAATAGATTAGATTACTGGCAACACGTTCAACAATTGTATCAGAATTTTTGGAAACGCTGGTCAAACGAATACTTATCTACATTACAACAAAGAAATAAATGGACCAAGGATTTTCCCCCTCCAAAACCAGGCTCACTAGTGGTCATTCGAGAAGATTTTAGACCACCACTACACTGGGAAATTGGCCGTTTCGTTGAACTTCACATTGGCTCGGACGGAAAAGCTCGTGTTGCTACTATCCGAACTTCTCGAGGTTTGACTAAACGACCTCTCGTCAAGCTTTGTCCTCTTCCAGATGAATGAAGTCTGCGCCTTCAACGGGGGCGGCATGTTCAACGCCTGTCAAGAGTAAGGAGACTGTCCCACTACAAAAACCAGCTGCGGTGAGGATGGGGAGTCCGGAGACAGGCAGTGCCGGTTCTGTGCACCAGCAGCAAGCAGTTAAACTAAACGTGTAAACCTTTCAACTTGTATTATGAAGCTGTTAAACTAACTATATGTAAACTTTTAAACTTGTATATTTTATAACCAAAATTGTACTGTAAACAATATAATGTTCTTATAATAGTTAAATTTTTGCGTGAATCTTATTTCAGGTACCTTTTAAACCACAATCACAGTATTAGTCGTCGAAATGTGAAGAGTTGTGAAAACAAAGGCGGAACAATAGCCAGAGAGAGAGGAGAAGCAGCAGGTATTGAATTGTGGAGACTATACAGTAAGTAAGGATTACGTGGGCGAGATGAAAGGCCAGCAGCAGGAGAGGCAGAGCAGCGCGCAATACAATACAAGGGGTAATCTGTAGACAGTACAGTATGGGGAGCAATCAGAGGTAGAGGGAGACAGAGAGCGAGTGATCCCAAGCACTAGTGCTACTGAAGCTCATAGACGTGACAGCACAAAGCCGCTGTAATGAAGCAACCGCCATCGTCATAACAACGCATGTTTGGTTTTAGTACCTTGTACTCGTAGGTTGGAAACCAAAGAGTTGGTTGAAACACGGGTCTGGTAATCTTCTTTCTTTGCAATACTCCTGACACTATACTTTATGTGTTATACACTTTTTTATATATTTATATACTTATATTTTGTTATGTGTTAGTAGAGATAGTACCGTAGTAAGTTTACATTCTAATAATCAAAAATTGAAATGATAAACAGTTCAAAAGATCTTCTTCTTTAGTAACACTGTCGCGGTGGAAAGCCCTTAATGGAACAACGCATTTCAACTGGATTATCTCCATTTTTCCTCAGTCCAGTGCGTAGTTCATTCCGTTTCTGACGTCACCATGCATTTTGAACATTCTCCTTCCTTATCCTTTCTTTCCTTCTACCTCTTCCCTCTGTGATGATCCTTAGCGACAGACATTTTCTACGCAGTAGAAACTAAGCTCCAAACAAGATGCTTCTTAGAATCTACAGAACTCTAGAGCATAATGCAGCGGGCCTTGGGATATGAAAAGGGTATTTAATGCTGTGATTTCCTTGCCTTCCGCATGTTTATGCCGTTGACCTTGATAGGCTCACCTGCCTTAGGAGTGATTTCCCGCTTCAAGGTCAAGAGTGTGCCAACTCTTCTACCCGCTCATCCACAGCTAGTTTAAACAAACATCTAAGTAATTTTCTTTCTTTGCATTACTGCTCAAACTGTAATTTATAAACAATTTATATGCTTCATATAAAAATTTGTTACTATTTCTATCTCAGATACTATGGAAATATATGAGTTTGAACAATTGTGTAAAATGAAACTTAGACAGATGTTTAAAATATGTTTTGGTTTCCTTCGGTATCTTATCTTAGACACAAACCATTAAAACACAAGTTACTGGCAGTCTTTTCAGATACTAAAATCTGCTGCTGATGTAGAAAAACTGTCTTTACAGTGGAGAACTTACTCTTTTGTTTTGATTTCTGATTTTGTTATCCTTTTGCTTTTCACTGTATTCGTCTGCAGTTGCTGTTACACGCCAGCTGCAATGTTTGGAACAATTGTATTATCTGGCCCCTGATCAAAAATGGCTACCGCGAGTGGTGCCGAAACGTTTACATGAAGCCACTTTGAGAATACACTACAGCGTTTTAACGCGGACATATTAAGAAAGAGATCTGACTGGAATATTTATAATTTGAGATTTTCCTTCCTCAATCAGTTTTGCAAACACAATAGCTGTATTCGAGGGGTTAGTGGTAAAACGTCTGAAGTCCAAGTTTTAATAATGTTTCAAGTTGTTTCAAAAACTACATTTGTTATGCATTTATCTTTTTCTTTTTCTTTTTTAACAACTATGTAACTAATAAAAAACTCTACCAATAATGAAAATTAACATTGAAAACTAGTTTTATGATTTACCATTGCACTTGAATACTTTTAATTTCAGTTATCCCTAAACTCACATGGGTGCCCTCGGGTTGATTTACCATTAACCCCTCGTATTATGATTATGCCAGTGAGAGAGACTTACCGGTGTTGCAGGTGAGGCCGGACCTGCCGAGAGGGCACTGGCAGCGCTGCGTAGCGCCGTCCACGATGCACTGGCCGCCGGCGGCGCAGTCCAGCAGACAAGGCACAGCTGTGGTGATTGGCTCGCCGTCGCCGGACGTCGGCAGCTTCTGCTCCAGGTTGGGACCGGACGTGGTCGTCACAAACCTCACGGCGGTTATCGTGGTCGTGGTCGCCGCCGGTCGCGACGCCTCCTCCTCCTCTTCCGGGTAGGTGTTGGTGCCGGTGTCCAGTTCTGCCGAGAACGACGCGTCCTTCTGGTACAGAATGTCTTCGCCGACGTCGTCGTCCATGTCTTCGCGCAACATCGGCTCCATCGTTGTATTCAGCTCTGCAACAAAACCAAACAATCATAGTGTTACTTATTATAATTTAATCAAACTGATATGACAGGAAAGTGTTTGCATCATATCACAGACAGAGTTTATTTGTAGCCAAATTAGTAACAAAGAAAAGAACTATTATATGACCAAAAAGACGGTGTTGGAACGATTGGTTGGCAGGAGATAAAATGATCGGGCAAATCTATCTGTTTGTATTACAATAACTTCTAAACTTACCAAATGTATCATAAAACTTAGCCCATATTTTCGCCCTTTTGTTTTTGAGGTTGATCCACTAAGAACATAAGAGGGGGGTGGTGAAGATATGAGGGAACAAAATTGTGAAAGATTATGCGAGGCGTTAAGTTTATCATCGTTTCTTGAAAACACGTCAGTGATGTGTTATTCGCATGAAGCCTACTAGTTCGCAGTTTGCAATTGCCCTTGGAGCGTGCGTGTTCACGAGAGTTTTGTGCGTGTATTCAGTGTGTTTGTGTGTGTGGTGTTCTCTGGATTCAATAGTTGGTAACATTTTATTTATTTATTTATTTCGTTTCTTGCGTATATGATTTAATATGTTTTTGAGTCTGTTGGTTGTGAGACTGAGTAATTTTTTATCTGTAATGTTTGAGTATTTGTTTTGGCCTGAAGACGGTTACAGATGTGTTGCGCAGCCGAAAAGTTGCTTTATATTTAAAAAAGCAGTGATGGAGGCTTCCGCATTGTTACGTAATGCGGTGTTACGTAATACGGAACGTTCTACAAGTTTCCCGAATATTCCAGCTGTAACGTGTGTGTGCATACATAATACTGATACTTTGGGGTGAAAGACAATTACGGGTCAACTATCGGGTCTATACCAGACCGTAGCGGTCAGCGCAGTGTGTTCAAGGACACTGTTTCTAGTGGATTCTCGAGAGCGCCTGTTTGTTTAACAAGCCATCCTAAGTAACAGATTATTCTAGAAATCAGCGGGGTATAAATGCAGCAATTCAGCGACGGTCAAGTTAGTTATTGTCGGGCGATTACACAGTGCGTTTAAGTGGCGATTTACACAGTGCGGTTTGAAGTATTGTGGTGAAGTATTGTGTGTTTTATAATTGTGCGGTACTCTATAAGTGGACATTTGTGTTGCATGTGAACAATTTTTATTTGATTTGTTGTAAGAGACTGTCTTGTTCATTACAAACTGTTTAATTGTGGTAATTATAGCTGATGATTAGTGACTCAAATGGTGTCTTGTGTTTTGTTTTCCACTGTACCATACGACGATCAGTTAGACCGTGGTAACAATATATTAAAAAAGCCTTTCCTAAAGTAGGCTTCGTGTTTGTTCATCATCGTCTTCTTCACGTCACAGAATAGGCAAGGTGCTGACTTTTCCGCCTCCAAAGATCCTCCAGCCATTTCTACCTGGGTCTACTCACACCCCTGTGCCCTGACGGTTTGTATTTCCAGACTCGTTTGGGCAGTCTTGAATCTGACGTTCTTTCCAAGTGTTTTTCCAACGCTGTTTACAATTTCTTAATCTTTCGTTCAATCAAAAAATTTGTCATTCTTCTCTTATGACTTCTTTTTTTATACGATCAAGTTTAGGCATAGGTTTTGAGAAATTTTATAGAAAATACAATACGTTGGGATACGATTATGTTTCCAACTTTGTCTGTTTACTTGATAAACTGTTACTAGTCATGTTTCGGACGAAGCCTTTCAGTGTTCCCACCATTTTCAAGTCCTAAACCACGACCCAAAGACTGCTAATTCAAATATCAAGATGAACGATTATGTTTCCAACTTTGTCGTGTTTACTTGCTAAACTGCTACTTGTCATGTTTCGGACGAAGCCATTCAGTGTTCCCACCATTTTCAAGTCCTAAACCACGACCTAAAGACTGCTAATTCAAATATCAAGATGAAAGATTATGTTTCCAACTTTGTCGTGTTTACTTGCTAAACTGCTACTTGTCATGTTTTGGACGAAGCCTTTCAGTGTTCCCACCATTTTCAAGTCCTAAACCACGACCCAAAGACTGCTAATTCAAATATCAAGATGAACGATTATGTTTCCAACTTTGTCGTGTTTACTTGCTAAACTGCTACTTGTCATGTTTCGGACGAAGCCTTTCAGTGTTACCACCATTTTCAAGTCCTAAACCACGACCCAAAGACTGCTAATTCAAATATCAAGATGAACGATTGTTTTCAAATCGAACCCCGATTATATCATTCAGCTCTCTACCCGTCTCGAGCTTTAAGATTGTTTTTTTTGACATACATATTATTATTGGTATCCAAGTCACTTTGTTATTTATAAATTAATAAATTACCTTATATCCGTCGTGTGACTTTGGTTTATTAAAATACTAGTTTCGAAAATCCCGACTGTGTGTGTTATTGTATGCTTTGTAAATTTCGAACTCCTCTAAAGCGTTCATGTACTTGCCTTTATTACAAATGTGTAAGGGTCCTAAATTTGATGTGAAGTCTGTGTAAGTATGATTGCTTGAAATTAAATGTCGCGCATAGTTGGATTTTATGTTATTAAGTGAAGTCCGATTTTTTCAATTATGTTTTGGTGTGTGATACAGCCTTGAACTTGCAAAAACATACGTAGACAACTTCAGTATCCGGTCAGCCTCCGCAGGGTACTGAAGTGTGTTTTTAACAATTCAGTTAAATGATGATGATGGAACATATGTTCCGAAACGCGTAATTTTAAATAATAAAACAAAGTCACACGACGGATATAAGGTAATTTATTCATGTCTTTAAGTTGGCATCTGAGGTTATACCACCGGAAAGGCAGTTTTCATTCTTAAGTAAGTGAAAGTACGCACAAGACAGACAACGAGCGTTCGTTTAATCTATACGAATAAAATCTCAAAGGTACCACAACATGGTAAACCTGTACACTGTTTTCGATGAAAATAAAGGAAAACATTTTGCCACCACAAAGACTGCAACGCTGGTAATAGTTTGTGTTAGTCTGTAGTCAGTAAAGCTGCTCTCTCTCTCTCTCTCTCTCTCTCTCTCTCTCTCTCTCTCTCTCTCTCTCTCTCTCTCTCTCTCTCTCTCCATACACACACACACATACACACGGAATTTTTTAAGCTTTATTTAGACTGCACATCCAGCGTTTAGCCGTCCATAAAGGTGAGCAGCGACCGCCGCGCCGCGCTGGGGGCAAAAAACAGGTACCCCCCCCACCCCGACACCTACTACAACGCCGACCAGACACAACAACAACACAACACAACGCTATATGTGGGTCACGCCGAGCTGATGGAACATTAAAAAACCCTCTCTCGGAATAAATATTGGATTACGGTGCACGGAACGCGGGCGCGCTCTACCCTTTATGCGGTGGCGGCGGAACAACGTATAATTACGCCACGCGCACCACCGGGGGGATGAATAACGGGGATACACGCTGAAATTACAGGTCAGCGGATGCGGTGTGGTCGCTCCGTACACCCTTTCGGTGGGGGGGGGGGTCAAAATTGTGTTTCAGACGAGGGAAAGAATTTACGGTAACAGGTAGCTACTTTAAAATTATTTCTTTATATATTACGAACGTTATTTATGGCTGATACTGTTTGTGGCATCGTGCATCGTAGGCTCCATCGTTATGTGTCCAAAAAATCCTGATCGATCACCCCACCATCCAGCATATTATTGTTTCAAAAAGTAGTTCCCCTGTCATACCGAACCCTAATGAGATAAGTGAATTTCATATGCGGATGACCCTGTGTTTCCTGCAAATAACGCGAACGATTCAGAAAGGCGGATATACAACCGGAAGGAAGATTAAAGGCATGAAATTTAAAGATTAATGAAAACATATCTGAATCAAATATGTCCAGAATATAATCTTAAAATTTCCTTGCATAAGACGAAACTTATGGCTTTCCAAGGCAAGTATCCCGTTAGGTCGAAAATAATTGTCAACAATAAACCAATCGAACAAGTATCAAATTTTACATACTTGGGCTGCGAAACAAGCTACAATTATGACAATGACATGGGAAATGAAATAAATAAGTTCCAGGCAATACGTGGCACAATAAATAGAAAATTAAACAACAAAATACGAAAAGACACAAGGATAAAATTTTATAAAACGATGGCTGTACCTGTACTTATGTATGGGAGTGAAAGTTGGATAAATACCAAAAAAGGAGACAGCAAAATACAGGCAGCAGAAATGGGATTTTTGAGACGGGTCAAAGGCTGCACAAGAAGAGATTTAGTAAGAAATGAAGACGTGCGAAATGAACTAAATGTATATGCAATAAATGAAAAAAAAAACTCAATATAAAGAAAGATGGAAAAAAACGTAAATAGAATGGGAAATGGGAGAACAACCAAAAAATACTTAACTACAACCCAAGAGGGAAAAGAGATATAGGAAGACCACGAAAACGGTAGTCGTAACTTTGTGAGGACGGAACAGGCAAATGCCTAATCTTTGTAGTATAGAAGAAGAAGAAGAAGAAGAAGAAGAAGAAGAAGAAGAAGAAGAAGAAGAAGAAGAAGAAGAAGAAGAAGAAGTAGAAGAAGAAGAAGAAGAAGAAGAAGAAGAAGAAGAAGAAGAAGAAGAAGAAGAAGAAGAAGAAGAAGAAGAAGAAGAAGAAGAAGAAGAAGAAGAAGAAGAAAACATTTGGTGAGTATGTATGGAAGCTTACAAAGTAAACTTAATCTGGAGAGGTTTAGGTAAGTTCCAGACGATCTGTGGGACAGCCAACCGTATTTTTAAAAACAAGATACGTCGAGATACAAAGTTCTATAAAATTTCGCAATCACTCTACTCTTCTATGGGAGTGGATTATAGACAACAACCAACAAACAAGACAGCAAAATACAAGAAAGTTTTCGGAAATGGAGTTCTTAAGACGAGATAAAGTGTTCTGAACTTGAACGCATAATGAATGAGGTCATAAAAGAACAGTTAAAAGTTCTTAACTTGAATGAAAAGTTAAAAGATTACAAACAACGGTGTAAAGAACACGTAGAAAGAATGTTAAATTCTAGACTGGCCAAACGTATAGGACACAGGTGTGTGGGTAGGCGCAGGAAAAGATGGCTGGAGGATCTTTGAAGGCGGAACAGGCAGCACCTGGCCTATGCCGTGTTTTGAAGATGACGATGATGATGATTATGATGACGATGATGATTAATGAAAACCTAGATTATGACTCTAGCACACGGGTACCAGACCAGGTGGCGTCGATGGCGCAAGGTATGAGTATACTGGAGAGGACAAAACTAAAATACCTATAGCAATAATGACTGAAGCAGGCAAGTAGCAAACAGAACTGGTAAATTATCGGCGTTATACAGAATATTGTATAACACATTTTCAACAATAGGAACAAAGATAAACATTTACTAGTTGGTTATATGCTGATGATCATGAATGTTAATGAATCGTTAACGCTGACAAATACTTTGAAGAGTGGGTGAATGTATATGTGATGAAACTGCTTTGAAAACTGTACACTTTAAGCACACGGTGACACGTTGACCAAACGTCTCTTTAATTTGATACCTCACGTGGATTTTACAATTTTTTCAAAAGTGTGACCCAGTTTTAAAGCTCTGGCGTCCAAAGATTTGAAATTTGAAAAAATGAACATTATACTCGGTTTTTTGTTAAATTTTCCTTTGACCTGATACCTCACATTAATTTTCAGATTTTTCACACTTTCGACCCCTCACGTTTTTGTCTCCCGTCTCGCATTTTTCGGCGTTACTCTGTCGGGCAAATGTATGGACATGCATGCCAAGTTCTAAGAAAATCAGTTGATGCATTTATGTTTTGTAAATACGCGGTTCTTATAAGAAACAATGGCGTCCACGTATTGTTATGTCTATAAAGAAACGTAATATCTTTCACCATTCTTTCAGTGTT
This sequence comes from Magicicada septendecula, assembly GCA_034769895.1. Lineage (NCBI taxonomy): Eukaryota > Metazoa > Arthropoda > Insecta > Hemiptera > Cicadidae > Magicicada > Magicicada septendecula. The sequence goes on along the minus strand of CM068367.1, from coordinate 1,367,073,695 downwards.
TGCAAAACACAAACCGCAAAGTAAGAAAAAGCGAATGAGAAATTGTGTCATGATTAATGTACACGTTATTTGATTAATGTATCCATTCAAAACACACATAGAGTCAGAAACACAAGGGTGCAAAAGGCAAGTCTTCCGTGTTGTAAATTAAAATCTAACTTTAATATTGCTTTAATATTTAATATTTTTAATAATTCATTTTTAATGGAAACCATGAAGTTAACCTGAAGCTGTATAAGAATGTAACTCAAACAAATGTACACAATTATTGCTTGTTTATACGTTGGTGTCTGAAAACTCTTATTCAAGATTTCTTCTCGTACTTCACAACTGATTCTTTCTGCAAGTTTATTTTTTATTTTGTCTTACGTAAGATTCACAGATTATAAATGCATCATTAGAAATTGTAAAATGTAACGAAGATTGTGTAGTAAATGAAATGTTATAATCTAAGTATTATGTATAGTATAAAAACTATTAATTTTATTTACGCTATAATAATAATTATATGTGTATATATATATATATGTGTGTGTGTGTGAGGGTGTGTGTGTGTGTGTGTGTGTGTGTGTGTGTGTGTGTGTAATGCTACCAACAAACTACCACTAAACCCAACTCTTCAAAACCTTGAAGTAGGCACAAAAAATAAAGAAGCAGTAAAAGAGTTCATATAACTTGGCTCTCAGGTAAACAGCATTAACGACACCAACACTGAAATAAACACGAAATGCTTCACCTCAAGTGGCACGAAATGCAAAATTTACAAAACACTTATCAGGGCAATGCTGAGATATGCTTCAGAAACCTGAACGAAGACAAAAAATAGCGAGATAGTTCTAAGCTGCTTTGAAAGACGGATTATAAGAACAATATTTAAAGGAGTACAAGAAAATATAATGTGGCGGAGGCGCTATAATTATGAACTATACCATCTTTACAAAGAGCCGGACATTGTCAGGAAAATAAAAACACATAGGTTAAGGTGGGTTGGACACATAGAGAGAATGGAGGAAGGACAGCCTACGAAACATATCTTCTACCAGAAACCAAGAGGTAGTAGAGTAAGAGGAAACCCCGAAGTAGCTTCAGTGATCAGATAGAAGAGGACCTCAGAAAGCTGAACATAAGAAACTAGAAAGCCAGAGCACGCAATAGGGAAGAATGGAGTCGACTCTTGGAGCAGGTCAAGAACCTCCAACGGTTGTAGAGCCACGACTGATGTTGATGATAATAATATAGTTTATAATCATGGAGGAAGCAGATTCGACCTTTGAAATGAGTGTAACACAAAATAAAATACACTTGCAAATGACATCAATTATTGTGTTAATTTTCTCTGACTCTATCTCTGTCTGTCTGTCTCTCTCTGTCTCTCTCTCTCTCTCTCTCTCTCTCTCTCTCTCTCTCTCTCTCTCTCTCTCTCTCTCTCTCTCTCGAAATAGCTCACGACGATGTTTAAAGCGACTGAAATTTTATCATTAATCCGACGGCCCTTGTGTGTGTGTGTGTGTGTGTGTGTGTGTGTGTGTGTGTGTGTGTGTGTGTGTGTGTGTGTGTGAGCTCCTCCAAGCTCTAGTGCCTGACGTTACCATTTCGTGTAAGGATTGCAACAAAACATCCACCCTGCATAGAGAAGCCAAATGGGTAGCTGCTACATGTAGCGCAGGTCAGAATTAGGACTACTAGTTCTACCTCCCTACGCTAGAAGTGTTTGTGTGCACGCGCAAACACACAAACACACACACACACACACACAACATTTTAAAAGTACTTACTCTGGTTTAGCTATTCTGCAGAACGCTTTCACGGGATCCGAAGTATCCCGTTCCTCAGTATCTCATGATAAAGGAATTGATAATTCTTTTCCAGACCACACAGAAGTATGAGTATGTCACAGTTATCATAGAAATTGATACTTTCTTCAACAATTAATAATTTCATCTGATTCAGATTTGTCGGAGTATATCTTGAACACCACAAAACGGGAATGCAATAACTCTAAAATTTGAGACTCACAGTTTAGGAGCGCATGCGCACAAACCATATTCAGTACGGTTTTTCCTACCTTATGTTTGCGGCTCTGCGTCATAAAATATGTTGTACTACTCACTACATTAGCTGCAGAACGTTTCGTGTCGAGAGAACGAATAAAGGGGCTGCAAACAGAGAGAGGTTAAGGGGGAGAGAGTAGGAGAGACAGAGAGACAGTAACGGGTTCGCGAGTACAAATGGTTGCTGTTATAAATGTGTCTGACACTTTCCACTTTTGCCGTCGTCTCTGAACGAAAATGAGTTTTCATCTTATTATAACCGACACACTGCAGCATGCGTGCGTGACGGGTAGACTGTTCTACCCAACTTTGCAAGACTGATTTACGTTGATGTTTCCTGCGGTAAGCTGTCGGAAGTTTTAGCGCCTCCGCGAATCTTCACTCTCCTCGCTGTGCCTTGATAAAACTATCACTTGTTTATACCAACCCCTTCACTACCACACGTTACCATTGCCTCGCGCAGCCACCAAATTTTCATACAAATGACGTCAACGCCGTCACATACTCAATCTTGGAATTTAGTTTTAGCGAATCATTTCTACGCCGTTAAATGTACTTCAATGCTTTAGACACTACACACTACACTTGTAACAATCACGCGGATTGTAACTTTTAACGAGTGGATTGAGTTATTGAACACCAGAGAAATTATTAATCACAACATTAGTAACAGGTGTTCTAATAAATTAAGGCATGCGTACAAAAAATTATTAAACCATCATATCGACGTCATTGCTGAAAAATTTCGTCAGGCATCCGGTAACGCGCAGCATTTTGGACCGTAATGTGATACGGTCGTTTCGCAAGCAACGGTACTCTTTCATACGACCGAACTCGTGGAAATCACACGGAACAAGGCAAAGATTCTAAGAACGGTGTTCTAACTCCTCCCACTCAAATGTATCAAGGAGCTCTTTTATCATGCGTGCCAAACGATGAGCGCAAATTTTCAAACGCTCAGATAGTGCACACTTCCATGTGAAGACACAATTCAGCCGCAATTTTCTCCACCATGATTCGCATATTTTCAAGCAACAATTTTTTCAACGTTCAAGGGTGACACGTTCAACATTGTCATCCTTTGTCGAAACTGATGACCTTCCCTGCCAGTAATCATCATCGATATCCGTGGGGCCATTTTTAACAACTGTTGCCATTTTCCGAAAGCCTGGCGTAAAAACACTATGTCTTTATACAATTCCCGCCGCCGTCAGAGCTGTAAGGATGTGCGTCCGAAACGTCCCTCTGGTTTCAAAGTTCGAGCTTCCGGAAGCAGCTCCTGCCGTGTGGTCCGGTCCAGTTCGGAATATTAATTTAAGTTTATGGGCCGTTACAACGGCATGCTCGTACTAGGCCGTTCTAGTACAGTATTAGCCGAGGCCGTTTCCAAGAATCACCTGGTCGTGGACGGTACCTGCCAAGGCCGACTATGAGAGGTTTGTCAGGGGCCTTGCCACTCGGACAATACGCTCCCCTGAATTGGCAATGAATTTCAATGGGGGCTACACCTCGTTAACCATAGCAAACGAGTCGCCGTGCGAATTTAGGCTATAATAAAGACGCAATTTGCAAATGATGTGACATGTTTCGCGTCTAACAACGGACTAGCTGTTCGTACCGAGTGTGACCGTTCCTACCAAGGACTAAACGTTAGACTACTACAGCTGACGGAAACGGATGTTTACCAGTGTTGCCAATAACTTTCTTCAAAATATCTCCTTTAGCAAAAAGAATATAGGCAAGTGCAATTAACGTTGTGACTGCCTTTCGTAAAACTGTGACTTATTCATTATTTATAATCACCCACTCACTGATGGTCCTCATGATTCGTCTATGTATAGGCAGTGTGTATTCATATTCGTGCTTACTCATTGCAGTAACAACTCACCAGAGACAGTGAAAATTATAGCGTTGAGCGGCGTGGACAGACGGCGTTCCCTTGTAATTTCGTCATGTTGATGTAGCCTACAGCCTACAGTTTGTGTAAACATAATTAATAACGAAGCACATTTTTTACATTTCGTGTAGTGGCGTTATCATCTGGCTTTGTTGTACTTTGAATCTGATAAATTTGTCAACAAATACACGTCACGACGCACAATCACTCTCTCTCTCTCTCTCTCTCTCTCTCTCTCTCTCTCTCTCTCTCTCTCTCTCTCTCTCTCTCCCTCTCTCTCTCTATTCTCTCTCTAACTATATCTCCATCTCACACATGATGCTAATGTTCTCATCAGTATTGTTGCAGCCGATGCTCACACTATGAAATACTGTACAAAAATGTTACAATTTTGCAGTCCCTGTTTCGGACCTCTTGCGCCAGTCCGTGATGTTCATTAAGTACACAGACGGACCCTATTAGCGTCCGGCTCGGGCCGCTTGTTCTCCCCTCATCGACGGACTGGTGTGTCCGTTGAGTCGGTAGACACCTGGGTCGGAACGAGTGAGAGGGAAGGATTCGCCAACCTGCCTTCCCACTGGCCTGATGGGGTAGTGTTCCCCTGCCTCCGCCAAGGTGGAAGAAAAGCAGTAGACCTCCAAGGTAGATCCTGCGGACCGACCCCTGAGGTCGGGCCCGCGACCATTCGGGGCTTCGGGGATCGTCGTGTTGATCAGCAACATACTCCAACATGGTACCACGGGATCGTCAACCAGCTCTGCCGGTGGGTCTAGTCCTCCAGAGGACAAGTAAAGGACTTCACGAGTTGAGGAAAGGTTCGTGGTGGCTTTGATTGACCCTGCTAGGGTAGATTTTTCCTAAAACTGGTCTTTCTGGTAGTTCAAGTGTGTGTGTTCTGGAACCCAACGCCTGGTTCTGATGGGCCACACCTGGTTACTGCTTTTGTAGGAAGTTCCGACTCCGAGTTCATCTCTCCTTCGACATTCGGACATTCTAATGTACAAGACTGCTATGAGCGTGTGCTAAATGAATGAACAATTTTGTTATCCGCGCATAAAAGGCGTTTTTCCACCCCGTATCTCTAACCGACTGTTCAAACTCGTAGAAACGATTTCTTCTCACCCGGCGGTACGTATTATGTTCAACCCAAATTTTCATTACTGGAAAAACAATTGTCCAGAGGTGAGTCTAGAATAAAAGATAAACACAGAAGTCGTGCCGTCTAAGGGCATCTTCAGGAGAACAGCCTGAAGATGCTAAAGACATGTATCTGACGAAATGTTGCGGTAAACCGTTTGGAGACTAGAATGAATTCACCCCTATGGCATCACTATCTTCACAACACAGCATAGGCCAGATGCTGCGTGGTTGGCCTTCAAAGATCCTCCAGCAATCTATTCCTAGCTTTACCAACACACCTGTGTCCTAACAGTTTGTAATCCAGACTTGTTTGGCCAGTCTAGAATCTGACATTGCTCCTAAGTGTTCTTACCAGCGTTGTTTGTAATCTTTTAATTTTTCATTCGAGTTAAAAACTTGTAACTCTTCTCGTATGGCATCATTTCTTATACGGTCAAGTTCAGAACACCTTTTAACCCCTGTTAAGTACGCCATTTCCGAGACCTGTATTTTACTGTCTTGAATCTCGGTTATCCTGCATAATTCACACCCATAGGACAGTAAGGGATCGCCATAACTTTGTAAAACTTTAATTTTGTATCTCGACGTACCTTGTTTCGAAAAATATGGTTGATTGTCCCACACATCGTCTGAAACTTACCTAACTTAACATCAATATCATAATTTCTATCATAGCCAAAATATCATTTCCCAAATAATTAAAGCGACTCACGTGATCTAGAATTTGATCACCAATCGTATTTTTTGTTCTTATTGGCTCCTTACCTCTAAATGCCATTACCTTTGTTTGTAGTGGAGATTTTCATATTGTATTTTTTTGCAAATCTGATGAAGTTTAAAAACAGAATTTTACAAATCAGATTCTGCATTTGAAGTACGAGTAAGTCGTCAGCAAACAAATCAGATATCTGTCTCGCGATAAATTAATACCAGGGTGGACCAGATGTTTCCACTTCCTTATCAGATCGTCAACATAAATGTTATAAAGAGTAGGTGATATACTGTACTGGACCCTTGTCTACAACCCTATGTACAGGACATATGTGTATGTATATATATTACAGTAATCAAACTGGAAGCAGTAATTGAAGTGCGAGTTGTATTTAAAATAGATTGGTAACAGCAGCTGGACTGGACTCGTTTGTTTTGCGCTGTTTCAATAGTAGTCTATAATGCTGAACGAAGGCGGTGTGTAATGTTTTGTCTGCATTGTACCGTACCGTACCGTATGCTGTAATTAAAAACGGCAGCTAGGCAATGTTTATTTTTATTTTATTTCTCTACGCCCGGCGGAACAATGTTACCAACTGAAACACGCGTAATGAAAACGTTACTAACGTGAAACAATAATTATCCGCAATGGAATTGTTTTGTTTCCTGTTGGCAACGCTGTCGCGCGTATCTCTAGTTTGGACAGTGGCGCATGGTAAGGAAACGGTATTTGATCGCAACAGGGAAAACACCGATTGAACAGACAAATTGTAATAGTCATAAAGACCTTCATATATTCTTCTTTTTCAGCATTACAGACCAAAGGAACCTTGGCTTCCAACACCAATCTTCTCCAAAGTGTTGTATCCATTGGCATCTCAGTGTAACGCCCTCACATCCATTTCTTCTGAGGTCTTTTCGTATTAATCTGGAATGATTATTTTTTATTCAGTGAGTAACTAAATTCGATTTTTTATGTACGAGTATCTAGTTTCAAATATGATTTACGGTGTTAAATAAATAAGATCGTAAGGCGCGTTTATGTTCCGGTTAAAGAAGATTACGAATGGAGAATAGGAAATAACTAGGAGGTAGATGAGCTATTGGGTCATGAGGACATTGTAAGATTTATAAAGACTCAACGAATATACAATGGCTAGGTCACCTACAGTTGATATATGGTCAGCTTATACCAAAGAAAATCTTGAGGTCACAAAACAGAAAGAGGGACCGACCTAACATAAGATGGCTAGATGATGTGCTAGAAGATCTCAAAGAACGTATTTGAGGAGTTTCAATGAGATGGCAATGGACAGGAGACTTTGGAGAAGATTGGTGTTAGAAGCTAGAGCTCACGTTGGACTGTAGAGCTGAAGAAAAAGAGAAGTTTATTACATTTTACAAGAGACTGACTATTAAAGTGGAAAATCGAGATAAAGGGATTACTGGACAGGTTTGGTAGGCCACTGGCTGACCAATCCAAAATTAATGATGGAGGTGCAGTGAACGGGGAAAAACTGCAGTGAAAATAAAAGACTTGAGTACCCGACGTAGATCGTTGAGAAGAGACTGTTTGCACAGGATAAAGGAAGCTAAAGACACATAAAAAATAAGGCGACTGATGGTATAAGAAGAGAGAGAGTGAGAGAATCTAGTATCTGGATAATCGACTCGAAAAGATGTTGAACGCGGCATGAAATAAAATAATTATGAGCTGGCTTGTTGGAACAACGTATTGATAGGACAGAAGAAAGACGGTAACCAGAAGCCGCAATAATAGGGATTATTAGTAGCAAAATTATAAGTAAGGGAATTTACTCTCTCTAAGGAAACATAAGTTACCTGGTAGGTCTAGTTTTTCGACTTGAGGTACAGTAATCCCCCATTGTAACGGACCCCGCTTATAACGGACAGGGCTAAGAAATCCGGGATGTTAAAAAATTAAAGAGAGTCAGGCTTAGCAACGTTTGACACTGTATGCAAGAATCTGGGATCGTTGATACGTGTGACTTATTGTGTTTATCAACGGTCTTGTCTCCAGCGCGCTTTTATTAATAGCGTACGAATCGTTCTGTATTCTAGGAATAGATGGACCGTTATAACAATGCTGCTAGCTAGACATTCCAACGAGGTGGAGCTGTGTCATTAGAGGATATCAAGTAAAAATGATGCTGATTACCACATCACGATTGTAGAAAAGATTGCTGATAGTGTGACAGAAGTGCTACAGAGTTCAGATGACGAAGCAGCTGAAAAAGACCAGAATTCTCAACAAAAACGTAAAGTTAGCACTGTAAAAGGCCACTTGAGCTATGCTTTGTTATTGAGTACGTTCAGCAATCAAATAATGAAAATGTACCGACGTAAAATAATAAATAACTTGCAGCACCTTCGAGAGTTATTGATTAAAGAAGTTAAACTGTAATCGATCCCAAACAAACATTAGTATATATATTGCAACAAAACACAGGATGATAAGCTATATTAACCGTATCTAAGCATGGATGACAAACATTGACATGTTTAAAATGGTTTTATGCAAAATTTTGTCTTTTAGCTATAAGTTTTGTATTTAGCGATGGTTAAGGACGTAGTTTATATCAAATTCTTTATAAAAATGTGTTCTTTTATGTCATGTACATTGTTTGTGAATTTGTGCGCGGGTGCGCGTGTGATAAACCTTATTCACTATATTTTCCGCGGTAATCAACCCATCGACGTGAAACTTTGACAGTGGATTGTTTATGTAAATAGCTACAGTTTTTATATACTCTGAGGTTTCCAACTATTTAGTAAATATGGTTTTTTAATAGGTAAAAACTAAACTTTTAACTCTTATCAATGATAGAGTAATAAAATTCATAGATAAAATCAATGCAAGCTCTTGCGGATTTATACAAAGTTTTGCTCAGATATCTTTTGCTAATATCAACCATGTGACCTGGGATTGACCAATCAGAAGACACTAATTTCACCAATATTCGTACTCTGTGAGGTACGCATCGACACCGATAACATTTGCCGTGTGAAGTTGTGTCCGTCGCGGTCGTCGAGAGTTATTCTCGTATGAACGTATAGAAATATAAAAATATCGGTATGGAGAACCATACATGACTTCCATATTCTAAGATTTATATTTAAAATCATTTTCAGCCAAACAGCCAGGCTGTGTCTTACCTGCCTTTTTATTGCTGTATTAAATGAAAAATATTATATTACATTAAAATGAAAAAATTATAATTTTATTCCCTGGCAACAAAATTATTTTATTTTTAACAATTACCATTGTTTCAAAAAGTTTAAATAAATTTTCAAGTACTTTACTCTTGTTAAAACGTAAAAGGTTGCAGGTAAACTACCCCTTCCCCTTAACCGATCTTCACCAAAATCGAAAGTCATTGAGACCTCTACAATTCAGGGACGTATGCAAAAAATTATTTGATTCTGTTTGAATTTGCGGCTGTTATCGTTTGCCATAGAAAATACGCTTGATAAAAAAACGTTGCAGGTAAACTACCCCTTCCCCTTAACCGATCTTCACCAAAAACAATAGGTCTTGAGTACTCTACAAATCAGGGCTGTATGCAAAACATTATTTGATTCTGTTTGAATTTGCGGCTGTTATCGTTTGCCATAGAAAATAAAACGTAAAAGGTTGCAGGTAAACTACCCCTTCCCCTTAACCGATCTTCACCAAAAACAATAGGTCTTGAGTACTCTACAAATCAGGACTGTATGCAAAACATTATTTGATTCTGTTTGAATTTGCGGCTGTTATCGTTTGCCATATAAAATACCCTTGTTAAAAAAACGTTGCAGGTAAACTACCCCTTTCCCTTAACCGATCTTCACCAAAAACGATAGGTCTTGAGAAATCTACAATTCAGGGCTGTATGCGAAACATTATTTGATTCTGTTTGAATTTGCGGCTGTTATCGTTTGCCAAAAAAAAAAAATTTCCCTTGATAAAAAAAACCGTTGCAGGTAAACTACCCCTTCCCATCAACCGATCTTCACCAAAAACAATAGGTCGCGAGTACTCTACAAATCAGGGCTGTATGCAGAAAATTATTTGATTCTGTTTGAATTTGCGGCTGTTATCGTTTGCCATAGAAAATACGCATGATAAAAAACGTTGCTGGTAAACTACCCCTTCCCCTTAACCGATATTCACCAAAAACAATAGGTCTTGAGTACTCTACAAATCAGGGCTGTATGCAGAAAATTATTTGATTCTGTTTGAATTTGCGGCTGTTATCGTTTGCCATAGAAAATACCCTTGTTAAAAAAACGTTGTAGGTAAACTACCCCTTTCCCTTAACCGATCTTCACCAAAAACAAAATGTATTGAGAACTCTACAATTTAGGGCTGTATGCAAATAATCGTTTCATTCTGTTTGAATTTGCGGCTGTTATCGTTTGCCATAGGAAATACCCTTGTTAAAACATAAAACGTTACAGGTAAACTACCCCTTTCCCTTAACCGATCTTCACCAAAAACAATAGGTCTTGAGAACTCTACAATTCAGGGCTGTATGCGAAACATTATTTGATTCTGTTTGAATTTGCGGCTGTTATCGTTTGCCAAACAAACAAAATTTCCCTTGCTAAAAAAAAACAGTTGCAGGTAAACTACCCCTTTCCCTTAACCGATCTTCACCAAAAACAATAGGTCGCGAGAACTCTGCAAAACCGGGCTGTATGCAAAAAATTATTTGATTCTGTTTGAATTTGCGGCAGTTATCGTTTGCCATAGAAAAAAAATCTACAGACAGACAGACACACAGACACACAGATAGACACACAGACACTTTTCGGAAAACGACTTTTTTTCATGTTTTGAGTGTAGTAGAATCAGAATCTGCAATAATCTCGAACACGATTTTTTTTGCCATCACCATACTTCCATTCCTTAAGGAATATGGAAGTAATTACAATAAAACTTGGAACTCTTTGCGAGCTTTGCGTAAAGAACCAAGCGGGTAAACAACCGAAGTAAAATTTATTATTATATTTAAGTGCTTTTCGCGTTAGTCAAGATTATCCTCATAGGGAATTATTGAACACTTCAAGCTTTCACGGAAGGTGTAAGCTCAATACACCGCTCTAAAATAATTACCCATTTCACCCTGAGATCTAAAACAATTAACGTTATAAATGTATAAATTAATAATAACATTTACGAGTGAGAACGCTAATTATTGTGAGAGTGACAACTAGTGTATAAAGTCTATTTGGTGTTAGCAGTTCGACGGAATCATCAGAGAGACGTCCAAGAGGAATCGCCACTGGAGCAACCCGCCGACGAAGAGGACGCCAGGACGGAGAGCGACGCCGAGAGGAGGATACTTACATCCGGAGGACGAGTCATCTAGTGTTTTGGATATTCATTTAACAAGTAAAATCGAGCTAATCGAACAATATAAACTTTACTTAATTATATCAATGCACGACACTTATGTAAATTAATATACAGCATATAAACTATTGTTTCTTGTGTGTAATAAATAATTCTTCATTATCTCCAATATAGACTTGTTTGTAATTTCTTAACACACACAAACATATTATCCTATGGGAGAATTATAATCTGTGTTGTTGCAATATATAACATCGGTTTATAGCGTCTGTCGTCGCTGTCCGATTTCCAGAATTTCTCTCCAATATTTTTGTCCTGACAATGTTCTCCTTTCAGATTCCTCGCACTTAGAGCTTTGTGGATACTCTCCTCATGATCGTCTGGGTCTTCCCCTCTTCCTCTTCTTCGGGGGTTACCATTCCATTATCTTTTTTGGCAACCTTTCTCCTCCCATCCGTTTAACATGTCCAAACCAAGTTAACTGTCTTCTTTCTATTTCGTCTACTACTGCATGTTTCACATTTATCATTTCTCTAATCTGTTTATTTTCTCTCGCCTAGATATTCTGTATGATGTCCTTAGTGCATTCATCTCTACAGTAAGTATTTCCTTTCGTCCGCTTCTGTCATTCTCCAACTCTCAGCACCATACAACAGAATAGTATTTACGGTAGTATTGCATATCTGTACTTACAATTCTAGCCATAGTAATTTTTTTAAGCCAGTAAATTTTAATACTCATTCTGACACAGCCATCTTGTTTTTGAAGAAGGTAGATATCACACAAGATTTTATTGTAATTATAAATACTTTTATACAACAAACTCTGGTTTACTATAGACTAATTTTTTTTTATAATTATGTATATAGTATTTTGTATAAGTTACTACAGTATTTTGTTTTTTTTTTTATTTCTGTACTGCTGTACTTTTACTTATTTTATATATAGATACAGTAAAATAAATAGTTTCTACTTTTACCCACATAGTTTAAATTAGTCGTGTCCGTATTATATAAGGCCTATTTGCTATATAGAGATACAACGGCCTTTCAATATAACGGACACATCAGAGCCCCTATTGGTCCGTTATAACTTGGGATTACTGTACTTACATTTTACTATATGACTAAACGGGAACACATCTTGATCACTGAGGATCGGAAGGTAACTTTATCTAAAGGAACTGCTAACTTTATTAATTTTGCTGTCAGTGCTCAGTTTTGTAAAAGCTGACTGCACTGACACTATGGTTGTACGAGAAAAACATTTGGTCTCTGAAGAGATAAATAAGAAAGATGTATAGCGCCTTGTAAATACAGTATCAGCAAACATGCACAGCATACGTACGTCTTCTAGTGACGACGGGGAGTTTTACAATTCCCTTGGTCGCAGTTGGCAATACGTACAGCCACAAAATGTTTACTGCGTTCAAGTTTAATTTGCCGAAATCTTAGTGTTTCTTTTGTGCGTGATTCAAAAGATACTGTCAGCGGTGCTCCGTCTGGTTTAAATAAGAAATTGTTTATTTATTTCAGTTGTTATAAACGTATAACAATGAATTACTTTTCGTTTCGTCGATAATAATGTAGAGGCTGAAACCCCTACTTCATTTTGAGTAGTTAAAACAAAAAGAATATTTCTTTTTGTAAAGAGGGGTTACAAGTTAATTAAAACTAGGCTAAGGCCTAGAGAAGCTAAAAATTGCGCTGGATCCAGTAAGACGGGACTTGCAATAAAAACTCAAGAATTAAATAATTAACAATGGTTTTATTATTCTATCTCATAATATTAATAACAAAAAAAACAACAGTGATTTAGAATTCCCCTTTTAAATGGTTAACTAAAGAAGTATACCCTCCCAACAAGGCCACCTGAAAAATATTAACTGAGTCCATGAAAATAATTGCTATGTCACCATCAATGAATTGAAAATGTAAAATAATCATTAACCTCAAAATAAAACTCCCATTAAACTATTTCTTAAAATATAAATTTTATATCATATGTTTCTTTTAAAATGCAGTATATAAATTGATGAAGGTAAATAATTTCATTCACAGTTACTATTAATAATTAAAATAATTATTCATCCAATTTAAATGAACTTTAAAGGTGACACTTACTATACTGGTTAAATAAAATAATTAATTTTCATAAAGAAATGATCAGCCACGATTATTGAGATAGAATACTCGTCTACTGGTGTATATAAATTCTAATAATAATAAAATCCCTATATCCCACCAAAAGTACAGCAATGCATAATATATATATATATATATATATATATATATATATATATATCCCCCAAAATGTACACAGAAATATACAGACATAACACGTTCCACAAGACAAATTACATATACAATAGTATACAAATACATAAAGGTCTCTTGCCACGCCCTTTTTTTTATATTAGCCTTCTGGTGTATATAAATTCTAATCTTCTTCTTTATAGGAATCCCAATTAGGATTAAAGATTTATTTCTATAAATGTACCCCCATGGTGTGGGTTACTTGCACGTCATGTGTATCATAAGGTATTGCATACAAATGTCCCCAGGACATTAAAATTTAAAACCAAGTGCCTAAGTGGCTAAGTGCTAAAATACTTAATTAAGGTGAGAAATAAAAAATGTTTAAAATAATTAACGCCCCCCAGTTACCATGATTAAAATAAAGAATTTATATAGACTAAAATAGGGCCAATTAATGAAAGGGAAAAATTGCACAATATTAGCACCTTATATAAAAAAATACATTTGTGTGTCAGAGACGGACATGTTTCTTCAATTTATAACCAGTCTCAACAACCTTTGTCTCAACAACCTTGTTTCGACAAACAAGTTGAAAAGTGTTTCGACAGGCACAGCTTGGTTGAAACTAATTTAAAATAACACCTACCTCCCCAGTAATCCTTTTATACAAATGACCTAACCTGATTTTAAAAATAAGAGAAAATATATGTTTTTATGCATAGTAAATTAAACTTGAGAAAATATTAATAACAAAACTGACTTTAAATCTGTAGCGAAAGTACTATAAAGAAATGAGTGGAAATCTAAGTTGGATGCTGTGTTGTAGACATGTCAGTCTCTGAACTGACAATTTACTATACATGTATTGAAATTTACAATTAATACTTAGTGTTCACACTAAACTGTCCCATCAATTGGGGATCCAACTGAATGTATACTTGAACGGTAAAAACTGATGATTATTTATAACTGGTGCCATGTTGATTCTACGTGTGAATATAAATGGATATTTTTCACCTGCTTTTATGTGCCCAGAAGGATGATCTTTTATTTATAGCGTGGCGATCTCATGATTGGCATGTTGTAGCGGACGTTGTTCTCTTCGGTGTCGAGTGTGGAGCTTTTAAGATGTCATTTCGTTCAGTGGCAGCAGGACTTGTCTCTGTTCAGTGAACCCGCAGTCATTAAGAAACTTATCTCATATTTAAAAGAAGTCGACGCTAGATTTTCACACCTCTCTCCACCGAAGAGATTTTCTACGAGGTCCTCAGCTAGGCTTCGATTTTGAGACAAGCCTTAACAGAAAATTTCCGTTCGTTGTCCGTTTGTAAGGAAATTCTCACCAGGACGCAGCACTGTTTTAAAACTGCTGCAAAATCTCAGCAGATGGCGACACGGATCAAACAGTGAAAATTCGAAAACGGTAGCCTCTCCTATCCGCGGGTAGAGAGCAGCACTCCTTATTACTTTAACTTTTGTACTGTCCTTACCGTCAAAAATGCCAATAAACTCGCGCTGAATCATTTGACTCAGCACAAGGCTTATGGGGTAGAAACTTTCAAAACTGTATGGTTAGGTTAGGTGAGAACTTGGCAGCTACTGGTTGTAAGTAACCTTTCTGGCGTTTAATTGTTTATTCCACTGTTTCCAAATCACAATCCATGATATTGTCAAACGAATTACAGTGTCTCAAGGATAAAAGTACGTTTGACAGCGTTCAAGTAATTCGACAAGATTATTAAGAATATTAATTTAATGGGCTGTACTTTAAGATTAAATTCAGGACAACGTTCACTTAATTTGTATCAAAATTTGGTGGCGGCGCAAGGCACAGACTAAGACAGTGCTAGCGTGTGGCAGTGAAAGTGGATGCCAAATGCATTATAATTTTATCAAGGGACCGTCGAAGAGGGGGTCCAAATGGGGGTGTGATGCGAACATACGCTTTCATAGAAGAGAAATGCACCAGCCTCTCCACCCCAACTCCACTCTCACCAACACGTCGGTGGGCCCTGTTACGCCCAGCAATCCACTCCAAGGTTGTGGTAACCAATCCCTTCGGCGGAGTGGATCGGTAAGCAAACGAGAGACGGGGGTTTTGTCAGAACAGCCTGGGGGTATCCTGGTTCCTGGCCGGGCAGGATGGTGCACATCGGCAGCAGGGTGTGCATTTAGTGTGGAGGCGGAGGAGGCTATAGTAGCCCGACGGCTGCACACATGGGCTGAGCCAGTTAGCCTACTGCGATCGGGCAGAGAGAGCTCGTCAGCTGAGGTGAAAGCAACTCTCTAGGGAAGAGCACCCCGAAATCAAAGTTCCTCGGCCTCCAGATTTGGAGTTGGATCGGAGAATTCACATAGCCCATCTGTAAAACTTTTATGTGCAGAAACCTGTCAGTTTGTTTCGCCAGCCAGTTTTTACCGGGACAACTGGCGGAGGATGTTAAAGGAGGCCTTGACTCAGTAAAAGGCTGTTGCGCCGCTGAAGAAGAAGACCGAGGAAGAGCAAGTGGCAGCATCCAGTGGCCGGCTCAATTCAGTTGCACCTGGTGATTTTACAGTGTTGCGGTTTACTGACAAGTGACAATTGTCTTAACCAGTAGGAAACTGTAATAAGGTGAAATTATTTTTTTCAACAAATTCAACTTGACTTATTGCATAAGCGTGTTTTGTTGATTTGTAACTGCGGATTTTGTCCAATTCAAAATTTTAATTAGTTAATTCGTTGGCGTCAGTTATTCTGTTTCCACTGCAAAACACAGCAATCGGTGTGACCGTCGTAACAATGTAATATAAGTACGTGGAACGAAAATTAAAGTTAGTAAGTGGATCGAACTAACTGGAATTAAGTCTTACAAAGTAAATATACTAAGTCTAAATGTGAGACTGTGAAAGATGGTAATTAAGGCAGTAGTAGTGTTGGTAGTTGGGGAAATGAGTGACAGATTTATCAGATGTACGGTGGGTGAAGCCAAAAACACCATTGAAAATTCGCGATGACGCGTACCTTTGGTATAATAATTTTTTATACGAATGCCTTAGTTTATTAAAACACCTGTTATTTTGTCCAATAACTATACTAAGTCTAAACCTGTGATGTATGAAAGATGCTAATTAAGGCAGTTTGTAGTAGTGGGGGATGGGGGTTAAAAGTGACAACCCGGGCGGGGGGATGGCTAGACACCATTGAAGCTTTGTAAAGATTTGGTTTAATAATTTTTTGTACAAATGCCTTAATTTATTAGAACACCTTTTACTAAAGTTATGAGTATTACTTTCTCTGGTGTTCAATATTATTTAATCCTCTCTTTAAAAATTACGATCCGTGTGATCGTTACCACACTAGTATACGATATAGTGCCAAAAGCAAAGAAGTACGTTTAACGTCGTGGAAATGATTCGCTGAAACTAAATTCCAAGACTAAGTATATGACAAAGTTCATGTCATTTGTATGAAAATTTGGTAGCGGCGCGAGGCAACGGTAGCGTGTGGTTCAGTGAAGGGGGTTGGTATGAATGCGTGATAGTTTTATCAAGGCACAGCGAGGAGAGTGAAGATTCGCGGAGGCGCTAAAGCTTCCGACAGCTTACCGCAGGAAACCTCAACGTAAATTAGTCTTGCAAAGTTGGGTAGAGTAGTCTACCCGTCACGCACGCACGCATGCTGCAGTGTGTCGGTTATAATAAGATGAAAAGTCATTTTCGTCCAGAGACGACGGCAAAGTGGAAAGTGTTTGACACAATTATAAATGCAACCATTTGTACTCGCGAACCCGTTACTGTCTCTCTGTCTCTCTCCCTCCGCTTGTTCTCCCGATCTTTACCCCCACACTACTATCAGCAGTTGACCTTTGCTACCGAACAAGGAATGCGGCGACGTATGCTATTCCACTGTACGTATCACTGTAATACTGCACATTTCAAATACGTTTAACTCAGTGTCGGTGTGACTTGACTGTCTCTTACAAGGTATTTCTTGTAGGGAATAAAAAAACACTTTAACAAAATATTCAATAAATTACACTTACATATAATGCAGGGGCGCTCAATCTAATACGCACACAAAACTACAACTAAATACGTCTTCTGAACGTGTAAACAATGTTTTCAAAACCAGTAAATACACCACCAACACAAGCACACACTATCATTCAGTAGACTCCGCAGGCGTCTCGGCAGCAAAACTGGTCCGCGTACAGTACCTCTCTCTGTTTGCAGGCCCTTTATTCCTTTCTCTCGACACGGAATGTTTTGCAGCTAATGGTAGCGACTAGTACAGTATGTTTTATGGCGTATCACCGCGAAGATAAGATAGGAAAAACCCGTACGGAATATGCTTCGTGTGCATGCGCTCTTAAGCTGTAAGTATCAAAGTTTAGAGTTATTGCATTCCTGTTTTGTGATGTTCAAAATGTACTCTGAGGGATGTGAATTAGATGAAATTATTAATTGCTGAAGACTGTATCAATTTTAAACGCGGCAAAAGTTTAAAGTGTCAAACATTTATAACTTCAACCATTCAACCTCTTGTAAACCAAAACCCATTATTGTCTCGTTCTATCCATATGTATGGGTCTCGTATCTTCTCTCTCTCTCTCTCTTTCTCATTCTGTCTTTCTATCATTTTCTCTCTCACCTCCTTCCATTATCCCTACTACACTTTGTTATTAACTTCACTCAGTATGTTACGAAATCTGTAGCTCGTGCAATGATATTGCATAACTTACATAAAGTTTTCTTTGTACATTGTAAAAATGCGCGCGCACACTAGCAAACACATTTACATTTACATTTATTTTAACTTGATACAGTTCTTGTTTTTGAGAATAAATAAATTAATATCGTATAAGAACGCTATGTATTAAGTGCGCTTAATATCAACTGTGAAGATGTTTCCGTGTTAATTCCGGCACGTTTAAGCATCGCATCGCTCCTTGCCTCAGTGAACGGTGTGTGTTGATTCGCCGTCCACTGCGTTTTCCGTTTTAGCTAAATACTGCGGTATCAAAATAGAAGGACTTACAATCTTCGCAAAAGCAGAAGCGAAATTTCTTCGGGCGGTACACCAAGGGTGTTCAAGACCGGATACAGCGCGTAACGATAATTCAATACGAGCTGGATTAGATATTGAAGAGCTGGTAGTAATCACACCTCATCGTTACAAGATGAACCGGATGGATCGTGTCCTAAACTTGGCTGATAGTAGAATACTATAAGGACAGTAGTGGTGTGTGCCCTATATGGAAAAAGAAATGTGGGTCGTCGGAGATTGAGATGGTGAAGTACCTAAACCTGGACACACACAAAGCGAGCCCGCGTGACTGGTTAGCGACCCCTGAAGGTAGCCGCGGAGGGGCCCCGAGGACTCAAGGTTGCTTATCACCGCCGATTGCGGGTGTACACCCGTGGGTCCAAAACACCATCCATATACGTACTGCACTGCATAGCGCAGGGAGGGAAACGTGCGTATCGCTCGCGCGAACGGTCAATGGTGTGTCTTTAGTCCTAGCAGTCCCTGGTCAGTAGCTGTGTCGGACCTCTCGCGCCAAACCGTTGAGTACACAGCTGATCCCTAGGAACATCGGGCTCGGGCCGCTTGTTCTCCCCTCGTCAGTGGACTAGTGTCCGTTGAGTCGGCGGAGTCCTAAGTTGGACCGAGGGAGAGAGGGAGGATAGGACAACCTCCTTACCACTGGCCTGGTGGGGTAGTGTTCCCCTGCCCCATCCAGAAGGTGCTAGTCGGAATAATTTTTCATTCAGGTTAATTTCTAGTCAGGTTTATTTCTGAACGTAATTTCGTCATTATTAATTTCGAAAAGTGACGACGGCAGAGGACGTTGGAAAATTTGAATTTATTTGACACTGTGTGTAAACGATTACGTAATTGTAATGAGAGTGAACGAACAGCTGTGTCACTCGGCACATTCGTAAAAATACATTGCCCCTTATGTACTACACAACGATTTCCTATAGATATTGTTTATCGGGTGTCAAATACCAGACAGCGACATCTATTAGGTATTACGTAATGATACTGTTTTTGAACCGTTCAAAAATTAATTTGAAACTTGATTGAATTCAAAATCAAATTCCGTATAGGCGACAGTACTTTTTTGAAGATAAAAACTCTGTCCTTTGTTCTTAGATATTTTAATCTCTGGCAAGTTCAACCTATACTAAACGTACTGTTACGGTTTCCGTGACAACAACCGATGAAGCGGTAGTGTAGTGCGCATGCGTGTTATAGGCTTATGACTTTGGGGCGCATACAGTATAATTACGCATAATTATAAAAGTAACGAATTACGAATACTTTTTCGTTTCGGGTGCTGTGCATGCTAGAATTCTTATAAACGCAAAGAAAAGCAAACGCTTGAATTGAATCCATGTAAATATACGGAGATTTGATTCTTTCTCGCGTTCACACACACACAAACGTTTTGTTTGATCATTCAAAAACCCGTGTAAGCTAGTAGTAGTAGTAAATCAAACACCTCTCTCTCTCTCCCTCCCTCTCTGTCAGTAGGGCGGCAGTAATTCATACACAGTCACCTGTTGCTCCCTGTATTACATACACTACACTGATACTTGAGCACTACTACATTTTATGTAGTCGTCGTTGTTACTGTTAAGAATTGTGATTGATTAATATAAATGTTGAACTAAAAATTTTGACGTGTAGAATCCTTGGTTAATCATTTTAATAATCTCGTGGAGTTAAATTGGCCAGGATGGTGAAAATAATTGTAGATAAGCGGACTGTAATTTAATACATTTATTGTACGTAAATGATACAAATGAATTTAGATGAAGAAGGTTAGCTAAGCCTTCAGGCATCATGACGTCTGAGAAAAATCACATTACAAAGGAAATTTATATTTTAGAAATGAAACGCAATTATGCAACACTTGAAGAGAACATGAAATAATTTAGGCCTAAGGCCTACATAATATGTCGCGACATGAAAATAGTTAAGCCGGCAGGCGAAACGCAACAAGCGTAACTAACGTCTGTTGTATTTGAACGCTCAGAGCAATGTGTACGTCATGTCTGCAGTAGCAAGCAGAATTAGATTATAAAACAGATTAGCCAACCTTCCATTAACATAATTCCCACATTACAAATACCAACATTATTGTACAGTTGCTGACATGAAGAAGAGGAATTTACTATGTTTTGATTGGGAAAAATTCCATTCCATCAATCGTTTCTATTCAGTGAATTCGTATTTTACGTCTATGTGTTGCAAATTACATTGGACAATATTGTTCTAATGCTTTCACGGCCGGAGTCAGTTATATTTGAAGTATTTACCGGGCTGTTTGGCCGTGGTCCAGGGTTTACAGACAAACCAAACGTTTCAGCAGCACTACTGGCTGCCATCTTCAGTGGAATTCGAGTCTACCCAACGCGGGTTGTCACAGTACTGTGGGGCTGACGTTTGACAACCCGCGTTGGGTACACTCGAATTCCACTGAAGATGGCAGCCAGTGGTGCTGTTGACTGTGGGGCTGACGTTTGACAACCCGCGGTGGGTACATTCGAATTCCACTGAAGATGGAAGCCAGTGGTGCTGCTGAAACGTTTGTTAGTTTTTTGTAAACCCTGGGCCACGGCCAAACAGCCCGGTAAATACTTCAAATATATACATTGGACAATAATTTTCTGATCAAACTAATAACTTATTATTATTATTATTAAACCGTCTGCTTTGGAGTCCACGAATAACAAAAAACAATAAAATCAGAATGTATAAAACTATAGTCGAAAGTATAGGCCTATATGGAGCAGAACTGTGTGAAATTAATAAAGAAATAAGTCCATAATAAGACCTATGGAGATGGATTACTGGCGGAGGTGCTGTAGACTAACAAGATTAGACAGAGTGAGAAATGTAGAGATAAGACAAGCGATGGGAATCGATCTTGACATTATAGAAACAATGGAAGCAAGAAGACTGAATTGGTTTGGACATTTAAAAAGAATGTCGGATGAGAGATGGCCAAGAAAGTTATGGGAATAGACTCCATCCTCTAGAAGAAAAAAAGGAAGACCTAAACATTCATGAAAAATGGCCGTCGAAGACGCAATGAATGCAAGAGGACTTATAGAACAAGATTGTTTAGACCGGCGCCAGTGGAAGCTAGGATGCGAGAGGCGGCGCCAGCCGTAATTAAATCGCAAAAAAAAAAATTATTATTGTTGTTGTTATTATTCAATGTTAACATATTTTCCGGAACCAAAGATTACAAAAGCGATTGAATTCTCATCCAAATTTATTGAATCCACCGGCTGCAATCTATTTGGTTTTTTGACAGTTTCTTTTTTCCAATGAATGGGAAGTTGGGCCAATTCATTAACACCCAACCTGGCAATTTTTAATTAAGGTTCACTTCCATTAGCCTTTGATAAACCAATATCCAACTACAAGGCAGCAGCTGATAGTTTTGGTCCGCCCCGGGTATTTTATTTCCCCGGTACCCACCATATCTGGTGAGCATACCCCTATCCGCCACCTGGGGAGGCGCCCGATGGGAGACTAGCAACTCCACAAGGGGTTATTATTATTATTATTATTATTCGTAGTAGTAGTAGTAGTAGTAGTAGTAGTAGTAGTAGTAGTAGTAGTAGTAGTAGTAGTAGTAGCAGTAGCAGTACTAGTAGTAGTAGTAGTAGTAGTAGTAGTAGTAGTAGTAGTAGTAGTAGCAGTAGTAGTAGTACCAGCAGTAGTAGTAGTAGTAGTAGTAGTAGTAGTAGTAGTAGTGGTAGTAGTATTGTTATTATTATAACGTGTTTCCGGATTGCTCTCGGATAACACGATGTCTCCTGTAGACGTTCTTCGTCACTGTCCAATTTGAGTCGTCATATTGGACATTGTGTCCATATTTGTTTTTAGTCTTGACAATCCTGGGATGTCTTTCTGACAGTGCACTAAGATGTGCTTTAAGGTCTCCTTAAGCTCATGACACAGTAGACAAATAGCAGTTTGGGACAGCTTAATTTTGTATAAATATGACATGACTGAGGTACAATGTGGCCAAGTCTTACTATAAAGCCAAAAGTTAGAATACTCCTAGGGATGTTTTTGTGTATGGAGGCATCTTGTCTACTGACGTGCTGTTTGTATGTTGAACCTTTGGTGGAATTTAAAAATGTGTCCTACCATGTCTGTGTGAGTCTTCTGTTGAGTCCCGAAGTAACGGCCAGCAAAGATGTTACAATTTCCTCTCTTGGTAAGATCATAGTTGCATCTATAGCTATCTCATCTGCTTTTCAGTAATATTTATGTCACACGAAAAGAATGGCACAGGAAAGATTGTCAAGGGACGTTATGGAATGGACCCCACCAGGAAGAAGGAAAAGAGGAAGACCACCTATCTCACGTGGATAGAAAAAATTCAGACTATATTGAGGGAACGAGAGATTGAAGAAGATCTTTGGATGGATAAGCAGCAGTGGAGGATGATAATTCAATCACTTCTTCCGGAAAATGTGTAAACAGTGTACAACCGGAATAAATAAAATAATATTTACGGCTGTACAATCCATTTTAAAGTTAAATCAATTTTTTTTCCTTCCAGTCTTTTGATTATATAAAATATGTGTGTGTAAAATATGTAATATACGTGGATTATGTAAAATACTATAACAAACAATCTTACTAATAACAAAGTCCATACTAAACGAATAACATCGTCCTACTAAACGAATGGGTAGTGAAAAAAGTATTCACCAGAGGACCAGAAGGAAGAAGAGCAAGAAAGGGGCCAAGAAGAAGACGGGTGGACGATGTTGATGAAGAATAGAGAAGAGTGAGGGTCAGAAGGTGGCGAAGAGTCGCATAGAATAGAGAGGAGTAAAGGCACGTCGTTCTGGACGCTAGAGCTCTTCATGAGCTGTAGCACTGTGAAGTAAGTATATACTAAACGAGCTTATAGGTTTAAAACTGTTGTACTAAAAACCATCAAAAGACGCGTAAGGAGAAACATCAAACGACAGAGGAAACGGCGATATTAAAGATCATTTACAGGCATAGATAGCAGCTTACGGCAAGAGTCCACACCTGACGGGCACGGGTTTAGCACACCCGGTGTACCCTAGCTGTATTCTCACCTTGCTTCAACCTATCTTGGGTGGAATCCCTTTCTGTAACCTTTCCTGTCTGGTATCTCTTCACCAACTCTTGGTCTTTTTGACCCCGACGCTATTAGGTTTTCGAGTCTTACATTGTTCCAACTTTAATACGCAATTCTTGTTTTTCTTCCGTTCTACTTGGTCAGGATCCGGCCAGGGTTAAAGATGGCAAACGGCCAACGGTCCTGGATGCAGAAGAGGAAGGTTTCCAAACGGCGCTACGGGCGGAAGAACCTAGGATGTGGGTCTTCGCATGAAACCCACAGGAAAGACTGAAGGCACTTCTACTAGTGGTCTTACTCTACACGACGCTGGTATCGTTCTTATAGGATATTTATCCTACTTGAAAGTCACAAAGGAACAAATTGGATGGAGGCTGTGCCAGTGTTATTATGTGGTTCTGAAACTTTGGTTCCAATGAAAACACATTTGAGTAGAATACAGACATCGGAGATGAGATTCTTGGGATCTGGTAAAGGCTGCACGCGAATAGATCGTGGAGTTATTGGCAAATCTACCCAAGTCCATTCTTGGGAATTTACTAAAAACTGAAATCAAATGTTTTCAAGTGCAATGATAAATCATAAAACTGACTTTCAAGGTTAATTTTTATTATTAATAGAGTTCATTTGTATTGATTACATAGCTGCTAAACATAAAAATAAAAATAAAAAGGAAAATGGATAAAATATATCATTTTTGAAACATCTAGAAGATCATTTAAATTGTGACTGGGGTAGCTTTACCACTAACCCCTCGAGATAGAGTCTACATTGAACACATTCGCAAAAAGCTGAACATTTTTAATATCCAATATCGAATTACAGAAAACAAAGATGCACGGACTTCTTATCTGAATAGTATGACAGGCAGGTTACCTAAGGAAGTATGACAATACAAGCCTATCGGACAAAGAAGTGTAGAAAGACCTATGAAGCATTGGCGAAATGGATCTACTATTCCGGGATCGAAACAGGTGATTCGACTAGTCCCTGATAGGAGGAAAAGGTAGCAGCTTAAGACACATGGCTGGATTTATACACTACAGTCTATCGATGATTATGGCTTCGTTTCCTATGGCCAAAAGAAGAACTGCAGACCATGACATGCAAAATTAAGCACCGATACACAAAATGGGGACCGTAAATTGATACTTTGTATGACAATCTGAAGCGCGATTAAAAAAAAAAGAAGACCAAAAATTGGAGAAATAAGATGAAAAGAAAAAATAAGATGAAAATCAAAACAAGGAGAAGAAAACGATATGCAGACGTCAAGAATATTAGATAAAACTACGAGATTATGTTAATCAGAGTGAAAACTAGGATAACGATAAAGAAAAATTCAAGAACGGAAAGCGGTAAAGGAGAAGAAGGAGCACAGGTAAAAATGATGAAGAAAGCGTACTGAATGTCAAGGTGACAAAGGTGAAGAAGCAATAAATGATGAGAGACGATGAAACTAAAAAAAAAGAATGACGTGGTGCTTATCTTCACACGCACTAAATAGGACTACGTTAAATTGAGCACTAAAAGTTTATCCTATGTTCACATGATGCTATAATGGTCTATAATGTCCATCTGGCATAGAAAGCGCTACACATAGCCTTTTTTCTAAGCGTTCTTGTTCATATCGGTATGAAGTAATCTAATATAGGTCGGTCGACTATGTGTAGCTAGCTTTGAGACTTCGTTTAAGCAGCTTACGTATAGAGAACGTTCAACGTTTTTCTTGTAGCCAGTCAAGCCTGCGCCTTTGTAAAGCTGGAAATGTTAACGTTCGGTAAAGAATAATTTTGTTATGTAACAGCCACCTTTTTTCTCAAACGTTATTTGATGGAAAATTTTTATTAAAAATAACGCAAACGTGTTGACATTAAAAAGTAAATTACAACAGCTACTCGAATTATAACGCGCGTGAGCGAGCGCGTGCGTGCGTGTGTTGTATTCAAAGTAGATTGGTTATGGCGACTGGCCACGACCACATTACAAACAGTATACCTCTATGCTGTTTGTTTTACGCTGTTGGAATAATGTGACATGAACAAAACAGATCCACTGCTCTCTCTCTCTCTCTCTCTCTCTCTCTCTCTCTCTCTCTCTCTCTCTCTCTCTCTTTATTTGGACCCCGTAATATTCTTCTTCTTCCTCTTCCCCTTCATCTTTCATCGGGGACCAGGCTCGTTTCAGTCACAAAGGCGCCTTTGCGAGCCTTTGAGCGCTGCGTGGCTTCATATCAAATTGTTACTAGATATTGGCCAGATTTGTTAAATTAATTTCAGTGTTGTCTTGTAATGTTGTAATGTTGTCTTGTAATTTCGTATTTTTACAAGGCGTCGTATTTTGTTTTTGAAAGGTAAAAACATTTCAAATGTAGTTAAAATAAAAATAAACAGAATTAACACTGTTGCAC
Organism: Magicicada septendecula; assembly: GCA_034769895.1. NCBI lineage: Eukaryota > Metazoa > Arthropoda > Insecta > Hemiptera > Cicadidae > Magicicada > Magicicada septendecula. Next base: position 1,367,047,736 of record CM068367.1, on the reverse strand, counting down.
ACCACTTTAGAAAAATTATTCCGATTAGCGCTTTTAATAAAGAAGAAAAAAAAATTCTGATCTGATGATGAGCTGTGAAGCTCGAAAGCGTTAATAGGAATAATTATTTTATAGTGGTGTGCAAGACTGTAATTCTATTTGTGATTATAAACACTAACACAACTTTCTTAATTAAAAATAAAAATATATATGGTAAATGATGATAAATGTAAATAGTAAATAGTATAGGCCTAATAGTAATGTAATATAAATATAGAAAATAGATAATTGTGAAGTACTGTACTCTAAACAACTTAAACTTCCAAAACGTTTTTTAAAGTATCTATTTAAATTAAACTCGGGAGGTTTAAGAAATTACTTATCAAAATGTCTTTGTTAAAATGTTTTATCTTGTGTTTTTGGCAAGGTTACGACGCCTACTTCATAAATTCTTCTCATCATGTCTACCTGGGTATGGGGAGGTTAGATCCACCTCTCACATTAAGAACCTATGATCTGTATTGTTGAAATTGTTACCGAGACAGTTTGAAGATCTTCGTCGACCGGCCGAAGAGGATCTGTGAGTCCCGGTATCTCGTCAAAGTACACTGATGTTCAGCATTCTAACTTCAACTATAGTGTAGAAATGTATGCAGGTAGATTTTGTGGCATAAATGAGCACTCTGCCACAAATTTAACAATTTTTAAAAGACAATGGTTAAGTGACCTTTCACAGCCGGTAGACCAAACAAAATTAAATCCATCTTAGACGGTCCATGGGTACTGCAGGAGGACCGTGGTCAGTTGCGACACAATCGTATAAAACCCGGTCAGTTGCGACCGAGGTAGAAATTTGAACCTGGTAAATTGCGATCAATTGCATTTTCATGTTATTATTATAATAATACAGAAATTACCGTTATAATTCTATCCATTCCTAGCCTAGCCTAACCTAACCTGGCCTAACATAACCTAACTTAACCTGACCTGACATAACCTGACCTAACCGGACGTAACTTAACCTAACCTAACGTAACAAAAATATTGGAAGAAATCGGTTACTCGCGCAAATAAAAAGTTGCAGAATTGAAATCTCATGGAAATTCAGAATAGCGACGTTTCTAAATGACAGATTCTTTCAGTAAGTGAAAGTGCGGGGCACAATTGACCGCGTAAGAACAGGTGAAAGCGTTGTTTCGTTGCAACTGACCGAGACCACTGCAGCAGTATCAAGACTGGATGATTTCTCTATTCATGGTACCTCCTTCAGCATAATCACGTACGAGGGGGGACCCAAAAGTAACGAGAATTTTTCTCTGGCAGTTGGTAGAACGCTAGTTCCGACTTCTCCCGCTAGGTGCCTTCACTAGACACCATTTTGTATCAGTTGCCCTAGCGGCATTGTTGTGGAAACATTAGCGCGGTCAGTGTGACTATTTCTTGTAAGCGCTGTTTCACGTTTTCGGCGATTTGTCAATGGCAGACATTGAATACCAACGTGCTAACATCAGGTTCTGTTTCCTGTTAGGGAAATCAGCAGCAGAAACTGTCGCAATGCTTCGGACGGCTTATGGGGAGGAAGCTTTGAGCCAGGCAAGGATTTTGAGCCGACAAGAAAGCACACGCGGAACGAATTTTCCTGCAACACGTTTCATTTTCAGATCTTCAGTCAAAATTCGTTGCATGAACTCCAGGATATTCCAGTCATTTCCTCCAATTCATCGATTGTTCTACGACGAAGAAACATGATCGCAACACGGATTTTTTCAACGTTTTCGTCCGTTTTGGCGGCCGTGGTTCGTCTTCACTTGACATTTGACCACTTTTAAAACGAGAAAACCACTCGTAAATCCTTGCCTGGCTCAAAGCTTCCTCCCCATAAGCCGTCCGAAGCATTGCGACAGTTTCTGCTGCTGATTTCCCTAACAGGAAACAGAACCAGATGTTAGCACGTTGGTATTTATTGTCTGCCATTGACGAATCGCCGAAAACGTGAAACAGCGCTTACAAAAAATAGTCACACTGACCGCGCTAATGTTTCCACAACAATGCCGCTAGGGCAACTGATACAAAATGGTGTCTAGTGAAGGCACCTAGCGGGAGAAGTCGCAACTGGCGTTCCACCAACTGCCAGAGAAAAATTCTCGTTACTTTTGGGTCCCCCCTTGTATTGCACCATGCAGCGGCGCAACTACGGGGGGGGAGGGGCGGATCAGAGTATCAATCAAACCCACCCCGCCAACACGCTATTAGAAATTTCAGCAAAATTCCATAATCACTTAACGCAGTTTTACTTGTAAGCCAGTTGTGTGTGTGTTGAAACAAAACTTACGATTGCAGACACAAATGGAATTGCAATATTTGTAACTTAATAAAATAAGGGGGTACCTCGACAAATATCTGTCAATCAAGGTGTTAGACAAGGGTGAAGTATATCACCTACTCTTTTTAACATTTATATTGACGATCTGGAAACATCTAGTAAACCCTGATATTGAGTTATCACGAGACAGATATTTAAATGTGCAGTTGCTTGCTGACGACTTTCTTGTACTTTAAAATACAGAATCTGATTTGCAAAAATATGTTTTTAATCTTCATCAAATTTGCAAGCGATACAAGATAAAAATCTTCACTAGAATAACAAAGGTAACGGCATTTCTAGGCAAGGAGCCAATAAAAAAAAAAAGATTAATGGTCGAATTTTAGAACACGCGAGTCAATTTAATTATTTGGGAAACGATATTAGCTATGATAGGAATTATGATATTGATATTAAGTTCCAGACGATCTGCGGGACAATCATCCATATTTTTTGATACAAGATACATAGAAATATAAAATTAAAGATTTACAAAGTTATGGCAGTACCTGTACTGTCCTGTGGATGTGAATTATGGACAACAACCACGAAACAAAACAGTAAAATACAGGCCTCTGAAATGGCTTTCTTAAGACGAGTTAAAAGGTGTTCTAAACTTGACCGTATACAGAATGAAGCCATGAGGAAAGAGTTACAAGTTTTTCAGTCGAATGAAAAATTAAAAGACTACAAACAACAGTGGAGGGTACACTTAGAAAGATTGTCAGATCCTTCAGATTCCTTGGGTTTGGCCTATAGGAGACAGGTGTGTAGGTACACCCAGGAAGAGATGGCCGGACGATCTTTGAAGGCGGAACAGGATCCACCTTGCCTATGACGTGTTGTGAAGATGATGATGAGGGCGCCCAACCTTTAAACCAGTCTCATCCCCTCCCCTCAGGTGCGGCTCCAAGTTATTCCACTGGTGCCATTCTCTAGTTTGAGAAGATTGTACATTAGCAAATAAATATACGTGAAAAGATGAAAATTATTTTTCTTAAAAAGATATTAAATACAAGAAACATCAGTATGCAACTGTATAGTTTTGTTTTATTCGCGACATTTCTTGAGTGTTGTTTCCTTGGCAAGGCAAGACGGAACCAGCTGTTGGCATACTGCTCACCTTTGTGTTGTAACTTATGCTGTAAAGAGGTCATTAACTTAACCCCGTCGCTCTGCAGTTTATGTTTTAATAATGCCACGTTTGTTCTTTGTTCTATTTTTATTTGTTTTCCCTTGTGGTGCGGTACTTGTAGCTGCTTTCCTTGTTCTACTTGCAAGAATCTAGATTATGTAATTAATTAAAATCTACGTTGTAATTTGTTTTCCTAAAGAAATAGTTACTTCCTTACAAGTGGTGTGTTTCATACGGTTTAAAGTAAACAATATTTATGCAAACATTCATTGTAGTTGTGTGGAACAGCGGAGTAAATTGTCAGGATTAGTGAACCTCTGTGATGGACTTATGTCTGGTATATGTTTTGTTTTTTTCATGTAAAACAATTACAGAACAATCATGAAAATGCATTATGTTTTTGAAGTCTTCTTCCGGTTTGGACGGCGTCAAAAGTGTATTGTATGACAACGTATCACTCACATTACAATGAGTATCCTCAAGTATATGTGACCATATTATACTCACATATTATATGTGACCATGAGTACTGTAATATGAGTGAAACGTTGTCGTACAAGACATTTTTGACGCGGTCCGTACCGGAAGAAGACTTCAAAAACATCATGTACACCGGCCGCAGAAGCCTACGTGAGAATATAATAATGAAAACTTCGTTTATAGAAAACAGAATATTCATGTGTAGGGGACGACATTGTAGTGGACTGTCGAGTTATAAGACCTACCACAAACATAAATATTTGTGGAGCATAATTAGCCGAGAGAGGACTTCTTACGATAAAGGTATTAACTGTAGACTCACTCAAGGATGAATGGATCCTCGAAGACTAAACTCTTTCCTGTGGTCATCAAAAATTACAGTAAAAGTTAAAATTAATTTATATTGTAACGAGAACCCTATCGAACAGCTCAGAACGTTCTCCACTCTACCCTCCCCCCCATCCAGTGCGACAGGTGTTGCCTTAGTCAAGGCCGCTCACGAGTAGGTTCCAGTGTATTCAAGAACACTTGAGATACGCATTAAGTGGCGTGAAGTGAGGACGGAAAATTCTAGAAGGTGTGCGCTACCTACACAAAGTCAAAGCAGCCGGCTTGTCAGTTCAGTTGTGTTGAGCGATTTCTTTAGCGCGGATCTAGTGTTTGTAGAAGTATTGAAGCGAAGTTTTGTTGTGTTATAATTAGTGCGGAATTCTTTATAGTTCAGTTCGTAGTCCTTGAGTCTTCCGACTGGCTTGTACCCTCCCCGCATATACCCGTGGTGCGTGTGGTACTGAGTCTCTCACAGGTATATTGGACCTACAGTTTAACGCCGGATCCGAACGGCAATTTTTTTTGGGGGGGGAAGGGTTCTACTAGGCAGGATACCTCTAGCTGGGTTTCTTTATAGTTGGCATTATTATTGCGTGTAGACAAATTTTACTTGAATTGTTGTTAGAGACTATATTGTTGATTACGAATTATTAATTGTGATAATTAAAGCTGGTTATTAGTGATTTCATTGGTGTTTTGTATTTTGTTTTCCACTGTACCATACGACGATTAGTGAGACCATCGTAACAATATAGAATAATTATGCGAAGCTTACAACACATTGTACGCCTATAAATCCAACAGTACATAGACGCTGCCAAAATAAACTAATTTGTAAAAATTATGAATATTTATTTTTACAAAAGTAACAGGAGTGGCAACCACGTTGGCGTTTGAGTGGTGTCAAATTGAAATGTATTATACATTTGTAAAATTTAAAGTGATTTTATTGGCAATGTTTGAGAGCCAAAAAATGTATTTAAACAATTAATTGTCGATTAGTACTTTCAAACTATATGTACAATTTGTAAGACTCAAAATTCTCTAAATTATGATTTATTAAATGTGAAATTAATTGGTAAAACATAGAATTGAAAACAACACAGAATAATCAAGTTGTCACAGTTTTATGTAGAAATAAATAAAAAATAAAAAAATGTATTCCTAAAGTCATCGAATTTTACACTGATGATGTCAGTCGATGGTACTGTCGCGTCTGTTTTAGTTGCAAACAATGGACCACGGCCAAACAGCCCGGGAATGAATTTTAACGATAATAATATAATAGTTTAACAAGGTAGGTTGATGTGGCAGGGACATATTATACAGGGAATGAACAACGAGAATATCGCCCGCTTAATCGCAGGAGAAAAGGTAAGCCTGGAAAAACTTGGAGGAGACAGGATATAGAGAAGGATATGAAGAGCAGGAATTTACAGGAGACTGTTTGGGAAGACATATATTATGTGCTGTTGAGAAGCGGGATAGGACGAATGTAATCGTTTACGGAAACTGGTATTAGCCGTTTGACACGTGTTGAATGCCCACTGCTGACTTGATTTGTCCAGTTAAATCGATGAGAGGTTCAGCGGCAACAACAAGACCAGTATCCTCTGAACGTGGGTCGCTCTAAAATATTAAAAAACACACAGTTTGTGCTGTGCTGCCATTGATTCGGGATTACTCTCAGCTAGCCGCCCAAATCGAGAGCAGTCTTATCTGCCGCCCATTCATGCGTGTCGTATAGTTTTATTGGTTTCGACCAGCAGAGTGCGTACTTTACGCTGATATATAGCTAAATAATATTCTTCGGTGCTGGAACTGGAAATAAAACTACAGTACACCTCTTTAAGCGAATCCTTCTTTTATTTATTGTTATGGTTTTCCTTTTATTCTTTTGTGCTGTTTCCTCCTTCTCATCTTTCTTTACGTTGTTTTGATTGATCTCGTTCTATTTCTTGTTGTTAATCTTGTTATTGGAAGCAGTCTTTGTAACTCCAACTTGGTCGTGCTTATTTGCTAAATTGCTAACTGTCATGTTCTGGACGAGGCCTTTCAGTGTTTCCACCACTTTCAAGTCCAAGTCCAGTAAACAAAGACAGGACTTGAAAATGGTGAAAACAATGGTCGTGCTTTAGGACTTGAAAGTGGTGGAAACAATGAAAGGCCTCGTCCAGAACATGCCAGTTAACAGTTTAGCAAATAAGCACGACAAAGTTGGAGTATTTCTACTTGTCCTTTTCTCCGTTTTCGTCAGCCTTCTTCTTCTCGTTCTTCACATTCTTCTTCTTCATCCTTCTTGGTTTTCTTGTTTTCTTGACTTCCTCTATCTTTTCATCATTGTCACTTACCTTTTTACTTTCGTTACCGGTTAATTACATTTTTAATTACACCTTTGCCGGTTGTTTTCTTTTAATTTTTGATATTCCTTTCCTATTTCTTGAGGGGGGGGTTTAACCCCCAAAACGCCCTCGCTACGTCACTGTTAACGTGTGTAAAGCTTAAATGTTTTAATACAATACGATACAATTTTAAAGAATAAATTTGTGTTAATGGTTATAATCATGGAATTTTAGGGCAGATACCCTATAAGAACTAAGATAGTCGTGAATAATCAGATTTGGATACGGTTAGGCATTTTAATTAGCTGGTTTGTAATATCTCATATGGAACTGATACTGATTGGGATAGTAAACTAACAAAATTTAGACACATCTGTGGAACGATATAGTTTCATAGTTTCATAGGTACCTGAAAAATTAAAAAAAAAAACGGAAGGATACCCCAATGAAATTTTATGAAACTGTAGCTGTCTCCACATTCCCGTATGCTAGTGAGACATGGACTCTTGATAAAAGGGACGTGCAAAGGATTCAGGCAGCCGAAATAAAATTTCTAAGAGGGACGCAATGTTTTCAATTTTGGATCGGAGAAGGAACGAGGATATTAGACGCGATTTAAACATTGTATCATTGCACCAGAAGATTGAAGTCCAGAGAAGGAGATGGTGTGAACACTTGAATCACATGTCGGATATCCATCTACCTGTGGCTGCCTTGGGTTATCACCCTACTGGGCAGAGAGGTGCCGGTAGACCGAGGAAGATGGATTCCAAAACAGGTCTAAGGCCTAGTCCGTGGAGTGTTGATGATGATGACGATGATGATGGTGGTTATAATCACAAACAGAAATTACACTGGTGCACATCACAATATAAAACATTCCCGATGAACGCTTTCGAGCCTCTCAGCTCATTACTGGATCGGAAATATACAATGATAACAACGAGACATTTCCTTTATTTCATTAGGAAGCGAATGGAGGAAGAAAGAAAGTAAAGGAAGGAGTGGTATAAAGGAATTGTCTCGTTGTTATTAATGTATAATTCCGATCCGATGATGAGCTGAGAGGTTTGAAAGCGCTAATCGGGAATTTTTACTTCCATGTTTCATAAGGAAATGGAAGTATGGTGATAGCAAAAAGAATCGTTTTCGAGATAAAGGATGATTCTGATTGTACTAGCCGCAAAACATGAAGGAAAGTAATTTTCCGAAAAGTGTGTGTGTGTGTGTGTGTGTGTGTGTGTGTGTGTGTGTGTGTGTGTGTGTGTGTGTGTGTGTGTGTGTGTGTGTGTGTGTGTGTGTGTGTGTGTGTGAGATTAAACAGAATCAAATAATTTTTTGCATATGTGCCTGAGTTGTAGAGGACTGAAGGCTTATTGATTTTGGTGAATATCGGTTAAGGGGAAGGGGTAGTTTACCAGCAACATTTTACGTTTTAACAAGAGTAAAGTACTTAATTTTGATAAATAAAGTATCCTGAAAAGAAGGTCATAATAATCCACTGTAGAAAGGTAGATGAAATATCTGTAAATGAAATGGTAGTTGAAGGGGAGAGGGTAATTTTCTATAAATGAAAATTATAGTTGAAAGGGGAGGGGATAATTTCTTATATGTGTACTACGTTATCGGCAACAAAGAAGTAGTTTGTTGTTAAAATTCTTTCCCGTGGTGCCTTCTCGTGGTCCAATGTTTTCTGCAAAACCAAACGTTTCGACATTGCCATCGACTGCCATCATCAATGAAAATCGAGTGCGCTATACGTTAGTGACCACAGTACTTTGGTTAAGGCTGAAGAAAGAAGTAGTGTCTGTGGAAATATTTCATTTCGAAAATAATTTTAAATATAAATTTTAGAACATGGAAGTCATGTATGGTTTTCCATAACGATATTTTATATAGCAATCTCCAACAGCGTTATTTTTGTTTACAGTAAAATACAACATCTACAGAGAATTACTTTTTTATAAAAGTAATATTAATCGATCCATTATTTAAAATTAAAATCGTCGTAATTATAATTATCAACATAATATCGATTCATATCACCTACATTATTATCGCGAATAATATTAGCGATAAACACTGTAATACTCGTCATGCAACTGTATACTTTTGTGTGCAGTCAGTCCTATTCCCGTCTGTAGAAATCAACAAACCGTTAATGCTGTGTCCTATACAAACGCATGTAATTAAAACATTGTATTGTAATCGTAGGAACGCGGCGGCGGCAATTAGATTGAAACTCAAACACAGTAAACGTAGTAAATTAACACGGGGATATGACAGGTGGGTGAGAATAATTAATTGGGGAGGAAGTGAAAAGGGATTTTGTAGGGCGTAATGTGGGTCACATGGAACAACAGTCGTCGGTTTAGGGGTGGGGTGTGTGATTTACCCCAAAACGGTAAGGGTCAACGACCCACTAATGGATATGTACCTATTGTATGTGTGTGTGTGTGAACCTTTCAACGAAAACGTACACTGTAAAGTTTTCGCGATTCCAAATCTGCTGCCCGCGTTTCTTTGTTTGAATATTTCGCTGAGACAAAGAACTGTGGTCTCAGACATGTCGTTGTCAAAACTCAAAATGAATATGTAAACCGGTAATTTCCGCATGCGCCCCCTCCCCCTTAACACATTTACATACGGCTTATGCGACCTTATGTTGGAAAATAAATTTTTGTTTTCAGTTGTATCGGCCATCTGAGGACCACATACCAATTTCAATTCTTTATTGCTTGATCTTTTCTTTTTCTCAAATAGTCTTTCATCTTTTCAGTATGTCTCTTCTTCCTGTCTCCAGTCCACTTTAAACCTGCGTTTTTCTCTCTCCTACCCTAGACTCCTTCCATTTTTAACACGTTTGCCCAAAAAACTTCTCTTACAATTGCTTCTTCTAAGTTTATATTATTTTTTTTCTAAATCCATTTCGACTTCTTTAATCCCACAGATATTTCAAGATCTGCTTTGTTAACCTACTGTCGTCCAGTCTATAGAAATGCCTAAAAATAATAGTCTTCTTTTTCTCATTATTTCTGTTATATTTGATATACTTTGATATGTGTCACCATTACTTCTTAATTTTCAACCTTCTGAAGTTTTTCGTGGGATTAATATTTTTGTAAAAATTCGTCTTTCTAATATTTCTATAGTTTGTCTAAATTATAATTCAATGCTAAACATTCACTTGCATATAAGCATTCTGGCCTCACTACTGTACTGTAATACCTTATTTTCGCATTTTTAGATATGCACTTTTTATTGTAAATATCTTAGTTATTAGTTACTTCCTCTATTAAATTAATTAGAGGACAAGTAATTTATTAATTTCTCTATTTACTTTAATAAGTAAACGAACAGTAAAATATAATTTAAATGAGATTGGTTATACTATTGGTTATACTATTGGTTATACAGCATAAATCTATGGAAAACGTATTGTTACTACGGTCTCACTAATCGTCGGATTGTACAGTGGAAGCAAAATAGAGAGACCAGTGAAGTCACTAATTACCAGCTTTAATTAGTCACAAATAACGACTTGAAATAAACAAGATACTCTCGTTCAGTAATTCAAGTAAAATTTCTCCACACCCAATAATAACGCCAACAACCACTCGCTCAAGTTCAGCAACCGCGATTTCCGTCTGCCGTCCAAACGCCTGTCCTTCGTTCAAGCTTTCCTTGCATACCATTTTTACCATCAAGCCCACGAGCGCACCACACAACCGAGATGCAATAATTTCTTTCTCTTCTGAATAGTCTCAAAAATGTCCACGCAATCCCATTCTCCATTCTCCTCACAACTTCAGCATTTGTAACATTCTTATATTTTGAAAGAAAGATCAGAAAACGTGTTTTGTCCCAGTTAAAGACGACGACGAATAGACAATAAGAAATAAACAGGAGATTGACGATCTATTGTATCATGAGGACGTTGTAAGATTCGTGAACGCTCAACGAATATAATGGCTAGGTCACCTAGAGCGGACGGATGATCAGCGTATGCCAAAGAAAATGTTGAGGGCGCAAGTCCACAATAGCAGAAAGAGGGGTCGACCTACGACAAGATGGTTGGATGATGTGCTAGAAGTCTCAGAAGAATGGGTATGGAGGGTTGCACTGAGTTGGCAATGAATAGGAGAATTTAGATAAGACTGGTGTTTGAAGCCACGGTGCATGTTGGACTGTAATGGTGAAGAAGAAGAAGAAGAAGAAGAAGAAGAAGAAGAAGAAGAAGAAGAAGAAGAAGAAGAAGAAGAAGAAGAAGAAGAAGAAGAAGAAGAAGAAGAAGAAGAAGAAGAAGAAGATTCTTGTGTACATAAAATATTTAATTAAAGAATAACTATCAATGTAATTAAGGTAATATCACAAAATCAGCCAACGTAAAAAATGCAATATTACGAACCAACAGTGTTCCGTTGTGTTTATTGCAAAGACATGACGGAGGTTATATTTAGATTTGAAGGCAGCAGCAGCAGCGGCAGCACTTTAGACGGAAGCAAAACAAGACGCGCCTCATTAATTATGGTTTACCCTATTACCCAAATGCGCCGCCGCCGTCGCTCAATTGCATCAAAGGCGCACTCACTTTACCCAGCAAGAAAAACAGTAATTACCTTAATACAGTCGCGCTGTTGTCTTCACCAGAGGCATTTTGCATTAAATGAGAGCTTTCTCTGTACATGTTTCATACAAATATAGATTTAGAAACTATAGCAGCCTGAATTTAAATTTACATTTCAGACTGAATTTGAATTTAGTGGACAGTGTTACTACTATTTATTAGAAGGTGTTGCGCAGGATGTACAACCCTATGAACAAAGGAGGAATTTGGACGGTTCGGTACAATTTATTATGAGCCCTACGGATTGTACAAGGAACCTGAGCAGCAGCAGCAGTAGTAGTATTGTAATGACGATATAATTGTATTATTTTTTTGGAGTCATGAAATGTTCAAAACTTGAAAACTGAAGGCCGGGATATTTCTCGTATTTCGAGGACTTTCGTCTCATGCTTTATGAACATAAATTAAAATCCACCGAAACCAACGAGACAGAATAAATCTGGCACTGAATACCTGGTCTGAAACGGTAATTGTGTTTTTACTGAAGCAAGAAGGATGTATTAAAGAAAATATTACTTGACGGCATAAACAGAAAAAATTTCTTATCCACCGCATGTCTGGAGTTCAAACCGTAATTGAAATAATCAATCTTTCAACCTCCATACTATTCATACACTTGCGCTCTCTCTCTCTCTCTCTCTCTCTCTCTCTCTCTCTCCCTCTCTCTCTCTCTCTCTCTCTCTCTCTCTCTCTCTCATTGTTGTTTTCTTTCTCTTTCTCGCTCAGTTCTCTTGTCAGGATGCTTTCTTTAGAATGCTAACAGTTTTCTTGACCCTTTGTTACTCCCGTCTACTTCCCTCTATACCTCCTATTACTTAGCCCATTTCAGCTTCTTCTTAAAACTCCGGTCTAAGTCTCTCTTTCTCTTCTCCCTATGTAGTCATTTATTATTCTCTTTACTTTCTTCTCTTCTCTTACGTACTTGCTTTGTCACAGTAATATAATTTCTGAAGCTTTATCGTAGCCAGCAACAACTACCCTCCGTTTGGTCACCTTTATACACATTCCTTACCACCACCGTGCCTTGCAAATCCATTTTCTTTGAAAGAAAATGTTTTCCCAGGTCGCTTGTTATTACAGACATTGTTATTAATGATAGTGCTGAACCTCATTTTTACTGTGACACTTTTATTATTTGAATTCTTTTGTGCATTGTTTTCGTTATTTGAATCCAACAGTCTGTTGCAGAATCGTTTATCTCGAATATTGGGTCTCACTGATTCTGAAATATAGGTCATTAGGTCGTAGGTGAGTAGGAAAGCTGAGAATTTCGTAGAAAATTATAGTAGTCAAAATGGGTGAGAGAATGAAGTCACGAAAATAAAATTTTACAAGAGTTAAGAGAACCATAATAAAATGTGTCAATAATTTCAGAGCGCTTAATTAAACACAATAGTCAGATCACTATATTGTAACAAGGAAATGTTTTGAAGATAGGTTTAATAAATATATTGTTACGACAGTCTCACGGATCGTCGCATGGTGCAGTGGAAACAAAATACAGGCACCAACGAAGTCAATAGTCACCAGCACCAGCACTAATTAGTCACAATGTGAAATCAACAAGGTACTCTAATACAATAATCCAAGTTAAATTTGTCCACACGCAATAATGTCAACTATTAAGAGTTCCGCACTAACTACAACACAATAATAACTTTTCGTGACAACCACTTGATTCGCCGGCCGGTGTTGTCTATATGTAGCCTGCAGTTTTTCTAAAATAATTTTCCATTCATTTGGCAGCGTGCCAGCCTAATTTACGTACTTACAAGTGCTCTCGAATAGTCTGGTCGGTACTTTAGTGCTACGTGAGTGGACGGCCTTGACACAGACGAGCCACGCTGGGATACTCGAGATGCGTGTATAACAACGCTGTCGCCTTTTTGAGAGCGTTCCGTGATTGCCGTAACAATATACTATTCGGCGAAGAAAAACGTTTCTAGGTGTGACTGAAGGCAACACTCACTTTGTACGCAGATGGAGTACCTGACTGTTTCAACTGACCGACGCACACTTGATACGTGAAAGAATAATAGCAAGCCGACAGAAAGTAGTTCTAAAGCCGTAAACCGCACGAAATCTATCCTCCACTCGTGAACCCGGAGACGAGACGCCGGCGGCCAAGTTCACGATCCCGTAGAAGGTCACGATTTCGACAGTGACGTCCTTGAAGCAAGTACACTAAAACCCCGTTTATACTAATCGCGTTTATCCGAAATCCGGTTTATCCGAAATCCTGTTTATCCGAAACAATTTTTAGAAAATTTTAAAAATACACAAAAGAATTTTCCTGTTGGTATAATCTATATTTAATGCGTAGACAAGCGATTTCACATGATATAAAGTAGAAAGTCAATAATCAGAAATAATTGGGATAAGGGGTACTCCGAGTTATCGATTTGGTCGGGTTTTCGAACATAAAGTATTATGTTCATATATTGTAAACATAAAGTACTGTATACTGTCATGTATTATAACAGTACTTTTCTGCTTCCTTTTAGAAGCCGAAGGTGACACAATGACAACAGTTCACATAAAACAATCCTATGTTAATAAACAACACTGTAAAGCGACTACTGTATAAACTGTACGGTAATAAAAAAAAACAGCGTCTGACAACCGCAAAGAACAGACACACTCTCGCACTCGCACCGCTACTGACTGACACAGCACTGGTATGCATTTGCCTACACCGACAAAAGGCAGCCACATCTATCGCATAAACACAGGACGGAAACAGGACTTTCTTGCACACAAAAAATATGATTGATTGCCGTACGAACAAGCTGTAGGCCTGTTCCAGTACTGTAGAAACTATAATTTACAGTGCGGTGACATTTTATAGTTTATTGTGTCATATTCACTGTAAGTAACTTTTAAATTATTGTTATTAAATAAAGTTACTGTACTTACATATGTATTATTATTTGAATAGAAGTTTCGGTTTATTCGAAGTTTCGTTTATCCGAAACGGGCGCGGTCCCATCAAATTTATATAAACGAGTTTTTAGTATAACAACAGAAAATTAATTAAACAGGCGACCGTCCACGGAACGACCTGAGAATTTCAAAACATTGCCAGTTTCCAATATCAGGGGTTTGAGATTCAAAGGAGAAGAGAGAAGCCCTTACGTCATTTGCTTTCAGATTGTTCACGAACATTCTGCAGAACTGCACGACATGTGGGCAAAACTCTGGAACCGGCCACACAAAACGAATATTTTGCCATTTCATTCAAGACTCTTGTGGCCAATTACTATCACCCATGCGTTCTGTGCACACGCTTTATTCACGTGATTCTACCGCAAGCAATACGATCGTTTTACTACAGAAAGAACCTCTCTGATGTGTATATAATATATATTTTGAAGCGGTCTGTCGGACTCTGAAAACAGATTGCAGATGGGTATACATTTGTTAAATCGAATCTGCAAAGACTCTGGATTGCAAATATCCACTCTTATGACCAAGATGATGGCTTTTCGTGGAACTGATACTGTAGGGTACAAATTGTTATAGAGAGTACTCTCCTGGAACAAGTTTGTAATTCTAAATTCCTGGGCTACAGTGTGTCTTATAATGCAAGCAACGATGTTGTGAACTTTGCATAAATTCAACCTTATGTTCGGGACCATTAGGCGAACCCTTAAATCAGCAAGTAAAGGAACACGCCTGAAATTCTACAAGCAGATGGCCCTTCCCACATTTCTTTATGGGTCTGAGAATTGGATTTTATCGAAAGGCCAGGCCAGCCGCATCCAAGCGGCAGAAATAAGATTTCTCAGGCATGTGCCAGATCATAGAAGAACCACAGATATACGGCAGGAACTGAATGTTATGAGTATACTCGACAGGATCGCCCAGTATCGGCAGAGTTGGTGGGAACATCTTTGCCGAATGGATGACTGCCGCATCTCCAAACAACTATGGAACTATAAGCCGAGGGGACGGAGAGGTGTGGGACGTCGGAGGAAACGCTGGAGTGACCAGCTCTAATCTTTGCTTATTTGAGACCGGAACAAACCATCCTTGGTTTAATCCTTATCTGACACATCTCCTGACATACAAATGAAATTTCATTCCTACCAATAACATAAAAGTATATTATTAAATGGAATTTAACATCATATTGTCTGACCGATGGCGTGACTCTACATACAACAGTGCTTTTCCAGACGATCACGTTATTTTGACTGATTTCGGATATTTTACAACGAGGATTGTTTAGGCCAGTCTAAAACAAAGGCAACAGCAGGTAAGCCAAGGCCTAAAACTGACCTCGGAAGGGCCAAATTAAAAAAAAAATTTGTCAATATTCCAAAAAGTTAGGAAAATTTAGGATTCAGGACCTACTTGTAATAGTGATGACCGCGAATCACAACTGTGATTGTAAATATCAATTTGTGCAGTACAATAAGGAGATATTTAGAAATACCAGGACGGGTACACAGCTGAAATGTACAAAGTTATGGCAGTCCTAGTGTGGTTTTTTGAGGATGTGAGGACTAAAATGTTTACGAGAATATTACAACAAAATAGAAAGCGCAAGATACTAAAATATTTCTCAGGATAATTACGGCAGGATACATTTTACCTGAAAAGAAGCGTAATACTAGGTTTGATCAAAACGTATAGGCAGTTCTTGTTTATTTTAAAAATTATTCCTTAATTCATCGACACTTATACTACCACCTTCAGTCGAATGCAACACGATTAAGCCAGCCGTTTTGCTCTCTTTAAAATATTTCAATCACGCACTTTTTGGTACAGCATTGACCTCGCTTAGCGATTTTCGTTTTACGTCTTCATCGATCGCGAAACGTTGTCCTTTCGTGGAAATTATCACTAATGGGAGGAGGAAGGATCGCGTTGGGACACACTTGGTGATTACGGCATTTGCCGTGTCATCATTATGACGTTTTCATTTGCCTAGCCTGGCAAAATTATTAACAAGCAATGACGTGCGCCCAGGCGCATTATTGGGCTACAATTTTCATAAATTATTCTTCCGTAAATCTGGCCGTTTTCTGCAAATGGCAGCTTCATAAAAATGGCGTAATATGTCCAAGTAGTACTCTTTATTTACTACTGCTGCGCCTAGCTATGAATTTTCGTGGAACACAAATCATAATCGTCATCTGAAAACCGCGATCTTCAACTCGTTTACGGCAGCCTTTGAAACTTGTAAACCGCTTGTTCACGCACAGCAGTCTCGCCAGAAGCCTTCTGACTACGTTTACCAGGACAGAGCAGTTTATCTCACAGTTTAAACAAAATTTAATCCATGTTCTTCAACCTTGCATTTTAGAATGACAAAAAATCGTCTAATACACCTAACAACGACGTACTCAAGTAGCTGTGAAATCTAAACTATACATCAAATAGGGCTAAAATGTTAGGCGATTGTCACTAACACGTGTACCAACTCACATAAAAACAGTTTTTTGTTAATAATATATGCAGTGGTAGACAATTAACTAAACGATAGTTAAATATAAATTAGATTTTTTTAGAAATTAACAAAAGTATAAGCTATGCTCTCACAGAGTACACACGCACCAACAACAACGACCTAGTTAAATCTTACGTTTTACAAGTTGGCACTGGTGAATTTATAACTTCATTTAGATAATCACAAAGTATATAATATTCGAATCATAATTACATTTCATAAACATAACTTTTAACTGATACACTTAATGTTTATTCAACACTTCCCCTGTTTATGTAATATATATAAAAAAGTCTTTGCATAAAAATTATTCAAGGCTTTTACAAATGATTGACCGATGTAACTCAAAAACCGGACGTGGAAGTGGCTTGGTGAGGATATCTGCTGTCTGATCCTTGGTGTTGACATACTCCAGATTCAAGACCTTCTCTTGAAACTTTTCTCTTATATAATGGTATTGGACGTCAATGTGCTTAGTCCTTTTGTGAAAGACTGGATTCTTGATCAGTTGAATTGCACTTTTATTGTCCATGTACAGAGTTGTTTTTGTGCTTTTCAAGATGCATAAGTCGTTCATGAGTTTCCTTAACCACGTTATGTCTTTAACAGCTCGGCACGCTGCCATATATTCAGCATCGGTTGTAGACAATGCTGTTGTGGCTTGTCGATGAGAACTCTAGTTAAGTACACTCGACCCTAGTTTGATTAAATATCCAGAAGTAGACTTGCGAGTTTCAATTTCTCTAGCAAAGTCTGCATCACTATAGACTTGCAAATGAGTATTAATATCTGCTTCGAACTTTAGACCGTAGTCCAGAGTTCCCTTTAGGTCTTTGAGGATTCGTTTCACAGCATTCCAATGAAGCTTGGTAGGTTTTTGAAGATAGCGACACTTGCCTTATTAACAGCAAAAGACAAATCTGGCCTGGTACCATTTGATTGGTAAAGCAAGCTTCCAACAGCTTCTGCATAAGGCGCGTTGACTATTCCAGTGTTCAGATTTTTATGAGCATCAGTGCATGTCTCTTCATGAGGATCTGCAAAGATTGTCACTGGATTTGCGTTCTGCATCCTAAACCATTCGATTACCTTTTTTGCATACGCAGTTTGATGGAGGAATATTGATCCATCCTGGTGTCTTTCAATCTGCAACCCAAGACACATATTTGCCTGATCATCAGTAACCTCAAATTCCTTTTTTAACCCATGGATGAGATTGTTGATATCATCTTGTTTTTTAGCCGCAATTAGTCCATCATCAATATAGACGGCTAAAATTAACCTTCGATCTTTATTCGTGCTAGTGAAGATACATGGATCTGCTTTGGTAGATTCAAGTCCGTACTTCTTTAAAAATTTGGTAAACCTCTGGTTCCAACATCTGGAGGATTGTTTGAGTCCGTATATGCTCCGAAGCAGCTTGGAGACTTGATTTGTTCCATTTGAAAAACCTTCTGGTTGCTTCATATATACATTCTCTTCAATCTCACCATTTAGAAAAGCAGTTTTGATATCAAACTGCTTCAGTTTGAGTTTTTCTTTTGCTGCAATAGATAAAATCATTCGAATTGAATCGAATCTTACTACGGGACTGAAAGTTTCCTTGAAATCAATTCCAGCCTTTTGATCAAAGCCTTTGGCAACTAGTCTTGCCTTGTACCTCTGGATATTTTCATTTGGATCCTTTTTAGTCTTGAAGACCCAGCGATTTCCCATGACATTGGCCCCAGGTGGTGGTTCAACTAGATCCCATACTTGATTTTTAAGAAGAGATTCCATTTCTTCATTCATAGCAATACTCCAGTTTTCAGCATCATCACTGTTTACAGCTTCTTGGTAATTGACAGTTTCAGTACCTTCTGCAATAAAACAGTCCTCGATGTTAACATAATCAGCATATCTCGCTGGAGGTTTGATTGTCGATGATTGGTGCAGTCTGCTTCTGCAGTTTGTAGTCTGGTCATTCTCAGTACCAGCTATTTCAGATTCTTCAGATTGCACTTGATCCTCAGAAGTTATATCATTTTGAACGATATCATGATCTTTAACAAAAATTTGTTTTGAACAACTTCAGGAACTTTATCTTTCTTTTCATCGAGCAAGTATAATGATGTGTATTCTTCCCTGTTTTCATCATTTTCTTCTTCACTTTCAAATGTATTTGTGAAAATGACGTCACGTACTACATTTATTGTTTTTTGTGAGGAAACCAAACTCGAAATCCTTTGATATTCTGTTCATATCCAATAAAATATCCCTTTTCAGATTTAGCGTCCCACTTCTTCCTTTTGATCTTGGGAATGTGGGAGTACACTTTTTCTCCAAATATATGTAGATCTTTTGAATTTGGTTTACGACCATACCACAGTTCATAAGGAGTGAAATCCTTTACTGAACTTGTGCTTGTGCGATTTAATACATACACCACTGTATTGACCGCTTCAGCCCAAAAAGTCTGTTTGAACTTTCTTGCGTGCAGAATAGTACGTGCTGCTTCAACTACTGTTCTGTTCTCCCTCTCGGCTGATCCATTTTGTTCTGGTGTATATGCCACTGAACGCTGGTGCGTGATTCCATGGTTACTGAGCAACTTGGAAACATTTTCACAGTCAAATTCCAGTCCGTTGCCAGTTCTCATGATTTTTATACCATTAGAACAGTGTTTTTCTGTTGTTTCAACAAAGTCAGTCATGCAAGCAAGAGCTTCAGACTTTGCATTAATAAAATACACATGTCTATAATGAGAAAAATCATCTTTTAGGAGAAGAAAGTATCTCGATCCACCTAAAGAATGTTGTGACATTGGACCACACAAATCTGCATGAAAGATCTCACCAATAGCACTGGTTTCGGAAGTACTCATTGGAAAAGGTAGGCGATGAGCTTTTCAAATTGCACATGCATTACAAAAACATACGTAGTTGCTTTTAGCTTTAACACCAAAATGTTCAAGTACCTTTTTAACTCGATGCACTAGTTTTTGATGCCAAAGTATCTGCAATATTAACACATTTATTGTTCAATTCTTCATGTTTTTTGCTCGGAGGCTCAATTTCAAATTGCATCTCGAATAAACTATGTCTTTTGCGTAACCCCACAGCTACGACTTGACTATTTTTCAAAAATTTGCACACTTTATTATCTACAGTTTGTTTTAGACCTTTGTCTAAAACAACACCACTCGATAAAAGGTTGTAACTAAGATCTGGAATGTATAATACCAAGGACGTACCCAGAGAGGGGCAGGGGGCAGCTGCCACCCCCCCCCCCCTGGAAGCTAAAAATATAATAATAAATCAGTCAAAGCGAACACCTAACCAACTAGGATATCGTAGCCTATGCTGGGTTCTGTTAAAAAACTATATCTTAAGCCAAACGAAAGACGAAGACAATACCCGAAGGGAATTTTAATTTTATTTTTTAATGTGGTATCTGGTATCGAATTCATATCACGGGTCTGCTTAGTGTGTCTTTAGTTTACTTTCTGTTTTGTTTTGTATCAACTCAGAATTTTAGTTGAGTTACTACATGTGTATACCAAAGGTCAACTGCTCGCCCCACCGGCAAGATGACGTCAACGCTCCCCTCTACAGTTCGCTACAAAGTAAGCGTCGTTCTGTACTGTACATCGCCCGCCTTGAAACTTTACATAACTCCGTGTTCTTTTTCTTCCTAATTTTATCCTTGTTTTAGTTTTTTCCTTGGGCATTGGGCATTACATTTGGTGACAGCATTTTGTAAGGTAAGCCACAAAGGATTTGACAATTATTTATACTATTATTTATTCTGTAATTTGTAACTGTTTAAAAGTAAGATGGCAAATTATAGGTTATAGCTTCTTATGTAAAACCTTGTCACTTGTCAGACATAAAAATAGTATGTAACTTATTTTGTCTTTTGAATATAGAGTGGTTCTCGCCCGCCAGCCTTGTATATGGAGTCTTTACTTTAAACATCAAATGTAACTGTCATCAGGTATTCCACCCACCTCACCTCTAGGTAGCCCACTCTACACAGCGTAGCAGCAATCATAGCATAACAGAGCACAGCACGTCGGCACACAACGTCACAGCAGACAAACCGTGGATTTCATATTTCCGGCGACCTTGGATCAGATGGATATCAGGAAATTTTTTCGAAAAGATAAGTTACATTAAGGGGTAATTAGGTACTCTACTCATTACTCATACTTTTGAAGTGAAACTTCTTTACGGCGTTATGAAAAATTTGTATATGGGACTACGGGAGTGATTAGAAAAAAATGCAACGCGACAGACGACAGATGCAACATCGTAACATTGCAACGTGTAGCCTAACGTTTTAAAAAAAATAAATACATTTATTTTTCTCGGAAATGGCTTGGACGATTTTGATGAAGTTTTCCAGTTTTATGTTTTTGAGTATGAGCAATCGATTGCGCTTGGTCTAGTGTTTGGGAAAATTCATAATAAGGGTGGAAAGGGGGTTAAATTTTCAAAGATCGACAAATTTAATGTGGGGTATCTAATGACAGGTTGTTTTTGGCTGAATTCCAAAATATGAATTACTTTTGGGGGAAATTAAAAATAGGGGTCGAGGGGCCCCAAAATTAGTTTTCTTCGCAAAGAAGATTCACTTCTGGCGCGCGTACTGAGTTACACGAACCCTTTTTTTTAGGACAACAATTCTGTTTCCTATACTTATAGTTCAGTCGGAAAGTACTTTTTGTTTACATCAAATTGGTAAAAAAAATTTTTTGACAGGAATCGGTTAAAGGGCTGTTTCTGAGTATAAATTCCAGTTGGCTTATTTAAAATTACTAATACTAGTGTACCTATGTTTTGCAGCGACTACAACTCTTAAGAGGAAAAAGGGTTGTGACAGTAGCAGTGGAAGCGAGGATAACATTGACGAAACTAGATCGCCAAGCTCGTCTAAAGCTGACACCGGACAACTGTCAAATTCTTCAGCATCTGCGGAGTAGCTGCCCCTGGGGTCGAATCTTCTCCATCAACATCTGTACAAGTTTCTGCCTCTGTAGTCAATCCCGAAATTGAAGAGAATGATGGCTGCCACGAAAATGACCTAGGCTGTTATGTAGAACGAGCTTTCCAGCTAATGGTGGAAAAGAAGAAGGAGTTGTTAAAAAGTCCCTGGGCTCCGCCCAAGAATTACAATTTTGCAATTGATACAAGCCATTTTCGAAGAAAATTTAACCATGCCTAGTTAGATCAATACTCACCATGCCTAGTGTACGCCAAGCGACTGAAGGGTGCTCTCTGTAAGCACTGTGTTTTATTCCCTCCTGTCACTGGCACTGTTAAAGGGGTTTTAGGATCGTTCATAATTAGGCCATTCACGAAGTTCAAGGGTGTGCACGAGGACTGCCGGAATCATGTCGCCACCAATTTCCACAAAACTGCAACAGCTGCTGCGAAGGCATTTCTCGAAGATGTGCCTGTGGATGTTCAAGTGCAAAGTTTTCAACAAAACATAATCAAAGAAAACAAGCAAATATTGTCATCGATTATTTCCTGTGTAGTTTTCTGCGGCACACATGATATGCCTCTTAGAGGAAAAGAAGCGGATGAAGGGGTTTTCTTTGATCTGCTGAACTTACGAATCGACTCTGGCGACAAGAAATTGAAGGATCACCTAGAGAAGTGTCGTCGGAATGCCGTTTACACGTCGCCAAAAATACAAAACGAATTAATAGGTTTATGTGGCGAAGTTATTAGGGAGAATGTAATAAATGATGCTAAGAAAACCATGGCTTTACGCAGTCTTAGCTGACGAAACACCCGACATACCTGGGAAAGAACAACTATCTATCGGCTTGCGTTTCTGCGATGAAAGCCAAGGGAAAATCCGAGAAGAATTCACAGGTTTTGTAGAGCTGAAATCACAAAATGCCCCATCAATCGCAGAAGCAATTGACAATTTTTTGGTAAGCTATAATTTTTCACCAGAAAACTGTGTAGGATTTGGTTTTGACGGCTGTTCTACAATGGCAGGCAAAGAGGGTGGCGTACAAGCGATTTTAAGGAAAAAATACACTCGAGCATTATTTTTCCATTGCTCAAACCACAAAATAAATCTTGTGGTCAACGACGCAAATAATGTACCGGAAATTAGAAACACTATTGCCACTGTAAAGGATACTATAAACTTTTTCAGGGAATCGACTGCTCGTAGGAATTTGGCTCCCAATCTTTCGCGAATGTGCGAGACTAGATGGTCTGAGAAATACAAAAGGATTCGAATATTCGCACAACATTTCTCCGAGCTTGTCAACGCACTGGAAAAACTATCTATCGAGGGAAACTACGCCACGAGAAAATCAGCGTACCAGCTGCATTCAGCGGTTACCATATCTTCGTTCATCGTTGCCCTAACTACAATAGCAAAATACTCGGCAGTATTGGAACCAGTGGTTAATGCCCTGCAAGCAAAGAGCATGGATTTGGTCAAGGTGGGAGAGCACATTAACGGAATCATTGACATACTAAAAAAAGACCGTGAAGACGCAGACCAAGTCGCTGACGAATTACTTCAAAAAGCACAAGACATTCCAATGGAATCGGAAATAGAAATTTCTGTTCCACGGCTTGCTCACAAGCAAAGACACCGGAGCAATCCACCATCAGACTGTGATAATGACTACTGGAGGCGTTCACTAATTATACCATATCTTGATTCGCTTATATCATCGTTAAATATTCGATTCTCCCAAGAACATACCCCATTTTTTGCCTTGACAAAACTACATCCTCTATACATGCTCAAAATGAGTATCAGTGACTTAAAAAAAACGCAGAATCCTTTATAGAGTTTTATGAATTGGAAGATATCACTGCGGAGCTGGACCTATGGTATAACTTGTGGAAAAAAAAGAATTTAACTGAGGACAAGTTAAAGGATATTGAAGTTATTGACCTTTTAAACGAAACCGATGCTTTTTCCCCGCCATGAGGCGGGCCCTCTCGATTTTGAGCACAATCCCAGCCACTACGGCGACCGTAGAACGGTCCTTCAGTACGCTTCGAAGAGTGAAGACCTGGCTGAGGAGCACTATCGGAGAGGAAAGGCTGACCGGATTATGTCTGATGAGCGTGTATCGAAATTTTGTTAAAGAAAATCGGGACAAGGTCGAAAAGAAAGTTTTAGAAAAATTTTCAGCAAACCCGAGAAAATTTTTATTAGCCTAAAAATTAAACTCTGTGTAGACAATAAATAAAATAATGTAGACAATAAATAAATGTAGTGCAGACAATAAGAAAATAATAATAACAAGGCAATATTGTTTATGGTGACTAATAAAAAGATTTTTTCCAAATTCGTTTTTTTTTTTTGTAAGAAGTACATGTCGTCGTGTTACACCTTGCCGCAACCGCTCCCCCCCTTCAGTCTGGCATGAGCTGCCCCCCCCCCTAGTTCAGATCCTGGGTACGCCCCTGTATAATACATCTGCTAAATGATTTTTATTCCATTTTTCACCATCAAATGTATTTACGTTTATATTGCCTTTTCCATAGGCTTTTAGAAAATCATCATTTCCAATACTCACCAAGATTTCTTGATTTAATGGTTTATAATCTACAAACCGATCTCGATGATGTGTCATGTGGTCAGCTGCACCTGAATCTTTATACCACATGTCTTTAGAGCCTTGTAAAATAGATACTAAGGCCTCACTTATAAGTGCAGTTGCCTGTGTTGTATCACGTTCTTTGCTTGTGTCATTTTTATCACTTTTATTAACGTATTTCCTGAATCTACAATTTCGAGCCCAATGGCCTGGCTTGCCACAAACAAAACAATCGCCTTTTGGTTTAGACATATTATTAGAATTGTTTTTATTCATACCCTGTTTTGCATCTTTGCCTTTATATTGAGATTTTGACGCAAAAGCTTTGCTTTCAGTCTTTTCAGTATCATACACTCGCATTTCTTCAACTCTTAATCTATTAATGAGGTTCGTTTTTGTACGATCAGCCTCAGCTGTTGACTCTCATGTACACAGAAAATGACTAAAACTCTTTGGCAACGTGAGCAGAATTTTCGACACTATCATCTTGCCATCAACAGTTTCACCCATGCTTTTAAGTCGATAGGCTAAATCTTCAATCTTCGAAATATGTGTAGCTATATCATCAGCTAAATCCTTGACAAATGGGTGCCACTGCTGCTGAAGAATGTGCAGAGATGCTTCGCATTTTTGCTCATACACAGACACAAGTTTTTCCCACATTTCTTTGACATTTTCTGGATTCACAAGATGAATCATGGTTTTTTCAGTCAGAGTTGTCACAATTACTCTCTGAGCTGTCCCGTCTGCCTTTTCGAAATCAGATTTCTTCTTTTCATATTCTGTTTTCTCGGCTACAGACGCATTATTTTCTTACATAGTGGGCATAACTTGTACACCTTTGACTACATTCCATAAGTTGTAGGATTTCAATATAACTGTAATCTGAAATTTCCATATATTCCAGTTCTCGCTACCTTGCAACTTGTTAATACTTAGTAATTCACATTCCACGTTTATGGCGTTGAGGTTAATTTTCACTTTTACCACGGGGTCGGAATAATTTTTTTTTTTGCACGTAAACACGTTTTGGACTATTACTGCTCAATTTCACATAAATATTGCCCTTTGTGCGAACCTGGGCCCATAACCTGTTAATAATATACGCAGTGGTAGACAATTAACTGAACGATAGTTAAATATAAATTAGATTTATTAGAAATTAACAAAAGTATAAGCTATGCTCTCATAGAGTACACACGCACGAACAACAATGACCTAGTTAAATCTTACGTTTTACAAGTTGGCACTAGTGAATTTATAACTTCATTTAGATAATCACAAAGTATATAATATTCGAATCATAATTATATTTCATAAACATAACTTTTAACTGATACACTTAATGTTTATTCAACATTTTTTAATTGAACACTTGTAGCGCTGGAAAAAGCAAAACTGCACGAACTTTTTGACCAAAGCACGCACATTCATAACTAGGGAACTAATGATATCATATCTAAGCAGTGTCATAGAAACATACAGGAATCACTGCAAAGACCATAGCAAACGTATGACTAAATTCAGAGCTACCAAATTATTCAGGGGTTGTAAATATCGGCTTGTCAGACCGCGTGAGGCAAATGCTGGGAAAATATGGAGTAATCAGCTGTTTCAAAGGCACAAACAAACAAACAACTGATGGCTTATACAGTGATGATGACGACGGTGATGATGCTGATGATGATGAGTAAGAGCAACAGAGCAAAAGCAGTTTCTATAAATACGTTTCTCATTGGTATTCAGTCTCAGTCCTGCCTTTCTCTGTTTGTGTTGCCAAGCCGTAAAACACACAAACACAGGCAGGTATCGAAGAAAACAAACTTGATGTGTACTACTAATCTTGAGGAGGGAGGATGCTCGTTTGCTCACAGACACGGGGTAAGAAATCCCGTATCGGATCAATGAGCAGCTGCAATATCAACGCAGTCGTCGTAGTAGTGTTGTTTGTTAACTGCCGGTACGAAGAAGAAGAAGAAGTAGAGGGAACGCGCTTTGATCTACTACTACCCTTGTTATCATATTACATCGCCTGGGCGTCGCCGCCCGCCCAACCAACTACTCGAAGCGAGCTAGCAAGCGCTAAGTTAGCTAATGAACCCCCAGCACAGTCAAACTAGTCTAATTAAGAAACTGTAATTACTTTTAGAATGACTCTTTCTTTATAATGCGATTTTTCTTACACCATTATATAAATTAAACGGAAAATACAAGATAGAAAGTATGCGGCGAAATAGATAAAGTTTCTTTTTGTGTGTGACCCGTATTTAACGGACTGGACAAAGTCGCAAGTAAACTAAACTCGGTTCTTGCAAAAAATGTTAAAATTTTTACTTGCCAAATCACTAATTATAAATCTCTGTCAGTCTGTATGTCTCTCTCCCCTTTTCTCTCTCTCTCTCTGCCCTCTCTCTCTGTCTTTCTGGGTTAGCAGCTCGAAGGCTCGTTGGCAGCAGCTCGCCATTCTCGGTTCTCTGCTTTCCTCTAAAGTTCACAGTATAATGTGTGCAATTCATAAGTTCCCCAGTCTGTCCTATGTAACATAAACTGGGTCTTCCTCTATGCCACTCCCTTCTATTTTGCCCTCAATAATACTCTTATAGCCTACCGCTTCGGATTATATTATTTGCCCGATTTAAGCTTCCTAAGAAGCTTCTGCCCTCCCAAACTTCACCAGTTAAGGACATCTCCATTACTTCTCTCTCTACAGCTCATCTCTTACATCTTCTCTCTATAGCTTATCTTGAGCTTTCTTTTGCAGCAGCATGTCTCAAAAATTTGGAATCTACTCTGTCTTCCTTCTTCTGTTGTCCACGATTTGCTCCCACACAGAGCAACACACCAAACATATCGCTACACCAGATTCTTTCTTAATTTCAAACCGATTTTTTTTTGAAGTGATGAAGATTTTATTTTTATTAAATACTACCATTTTGGACTGACTGATTATAACTTACTTATAAATAAAAAATTAATTTTGTTTCACATTTTACAAATAACTTTACACATTTTAATGAATTTCACAACATTTTTGTTCAGTTTAATTGATCGAGTTCTTAGTTTTAACTCAACAGTCTGGGAATGTCTATCTGACTATCTATCTGTCTATTTAACTTCTGAATACATGAAGCGATTTTCGTAAAACTTGGCATCCACGTCCAAACGTTTATCTTACAAAACCCTATGTCTATTGTGTTTCAGGTTGTTGGATGGCAGCAGGCAAAAATGATAGATGTCGAAATTGTAAAAAAATAACAAAAATCTACGAGGTGTACTGGGATGAAGAGAATTTTAACAAAAAAAGAACTGAATACACTGCTCAAATATACTCGTAAATATTTTGAAGCGCCAAAACTCCAAAAGCGGGTTAAGTTTAGAAAAAGTCGCAAAAATACACAGGAGGTAACAAGGTAAAGAGACTTTAACTAAATCTGAATACAGCGTACAGTTTAAGAATTTCAATTTTTTTTGAAACACCAGGCTCAAAAAAGGATCGAAAATTTTCAATGAATTAAAAATCCAGCCGAGTTAATATGAATTTTAACCGAAATCCGAATGTAACGTTTATTATGACATTTTTTATTATTAGGGACACCACGAGGCAAAAACGTAACTCAAAAGTTTAATAAAATTGTAAATGTGTAAGTGGAAGATCAAGTTATAAGAAATTTTATTGAAAAGACAAACGTTATCTCTAATAATTTGACAGAATTAATATATCTAATCACTCAATTATCTTATATTAAAATTTACCTAATAATAAATGTATTTGATTCAAAACAGCAAGCGAGTTCCGCAACTCAGGGAGTTTACTAGTTACTACACTAATTAAATCACTTTCTCCAAACAACTGACTTTTCACTTTGCGCAGAGCGCTTTCAGTGGCCGTTAGTATCTCCTTCCGAAGGGTTTGGTGGCACTATCTACTCTTCATATTGGTTAACCGTTATAGGGCAGGTTGGAAGTTTTTTCGAACTAGCAAACAGCACTTTACATTACTGTTATAAAGACTGTTTAAGTTGAAAGGGATCCTTTATAAACCTTCTTGCTCGAGCGAGATTCAGAAAAAACTACGAAATCCAGTTTCGAAAAAAAAAACGTATACAGCGTCGAACACTACGCCGGCGCGACGTAAAACTATCTATGTACAACACTTTGCAGCTCGGTAAATATTTAATGAGTCAGAGTTATTCGAAATTACTGTAAAGTGAGTGAAGCTTTTACGTGTTAATATTTTATACAGACTGTGGGGCGTTACTGATCCATGAAACGAACTCTATCACCGCTTCCCCGTGCGTGCGCATGTTTTTTAAACACTGGTAATTTAAAACTGTTTATGATTCCGCTGCGCGCCCACCCGTTCGTTAAACGACGCCGTCAGTTATTCCGGACAGTTACACTGCGGACGCGACATGTAAAAGTGATGTTTTTGTTTTTATTTCACGCGCAGGAAAATGTTTTGGCCGCGTTCACAGATTAGTAGCTTTCCGCAAGTAAAGTTTATTTATAAAAATAAATTGAGTACTTTTCTGGCGCTACATTTTGGTAGTTAGTGTACTAGGAGACAATATCGATACACCACTCATTGAAGAAGAAGAAGTGCACTAATTGTAAAATATTTTATTGCTGACTGTAATGAGAAAATACGTGATGTTAGGTGAGACTGTTTTTTTTTTTGGTAACACATAACGTTTGATAAGTAAATACAACAATTGTAACAGGTTGACACTTGATGACAATCTCAGCACGCATAAAGAACGAAACAAAAAACCAAACTAAAAAGGTGACATCCAAAGGCTTTCTTCGTCGTCGTCGTCGTCGTCGTCGTCGTCGTCGTCGTCGTCGTCGTCGTCGTCGTCGTCGTCGTCGTCGTCGTCGTCGTCGTCGTCGTCGTCGTCGTCGTCGTCGTCGTCGTCGTCGTCGTCGTCGTCGTCGTCGTCGTCGTCGTCGTCGTCGTCGTCGTCGTCGTCGTCGTCGTCGTCGTCGTCGTCGTCGTCGTCGTCGTCGTCGTCGTCGTCGTCGTCGTCGTCGTCGTCGTCGTCGTCGTCGTCGTCGTCGTCGTCGTCGTCGTCGTCGTCGTCGTCGTCGTCGTCGTCGTCGTCGTCGTCGTCGTCGTCGTCGTCGTCGTCGTCGTCGTCGTCGTCGTCGTCGTCGTCGTCGTCGTCGTCGTCGTCGTCGTCGTCGTCGTCGTCGTCGTCGTCGTCGTCGTCGTCGTCGTCGTCGTCGTCGTCATTCATAAACATGTTGAATCTTCATTAAAAGTGTTATTTATTACGAATGTAGTATATTACAACGGAATTGTATTCACTTTAACTAATGAACCTAACATTGCGAACGAAAGAGATTGTTATTTTACAAACGTGTTGCGAGTAAAACATAATACATAATACATACTGCAATGGGACAAGCATTCACACTATCTTTTTTCTTTGTAAACACAATGTTTTTATTTTTGTGCTATTGTAAACAATAAAAAAACAGTAGTGCAGTGTAAAGTGAAAGAAAATAAATCTTGTGAGCATAACGAATTATGTGAAGATACAGTAAGCCAAATAATCAGACACACTACAAGTCATTTAAATCAATATGCAAATTGGAATAACTATTAGTAACTAATTACTTTAATATTAAGTAAGTTTTACAAACATTTGTTCAAATGACTAACTAATTGGTCAATCAACCACATGCAGTTGAAAACTCGTGGTTTGGAAAGGTCTAGAAACCGGAAATGCATGTCCATTAGCACGTGGTCGATTTTCTATAACGTTTAACTTGACGTCATGTGGGTAGATGTATAAAAGCACAGATGTGCCGTTAGTTATGCCGGCTTTCACAGTCTCACACGCAGGCTCTCATAGTCTGTGGGAAGTTGGAGAGTATCGTCGAGGGCTGAAGTCAGGCACGGCGTTCGAGATCTTCAACTACCGACGGCTGTCAACGACGACTGAGTCAGGAGCAACTTGGACGGGCACAACGCCCACGAAGAAACCCTGAGAGCTATGCCTAAGCATAGGAGGACAACGGCCGGTGTAAAAGCATAGAAGTTGGCCTGCGAGATCGTGCGGACCGATGCAACTTAAGCCAGGGAATCAAGGAAAGTGAAATTATAAAATTATTTATCTTCTTCTTCTCCACGTCAAGGTACAGGCTTACAGCCTGTTCTGACTTCACTGAAACTATCACTTCCTTGGTCTACCTATATCACGTCTTCCCTAAGGACTGTTTCGTATTACTTGTTAAAAAAAATAAACAATAACCCTTGGGGGGTCAAAGGCTAGTAAAGGGTACCGAAGGGCTGTTACTTTGCCGAAAGGAAATGGACCAATACATTTAGGTTACTGCCCACAGTTAAAGTCGGAACTTGAGAAATCAAGTCAGCTCTGCTAGAAGGCGTAAGCCGCGTGGCCGCTGGAAAGCATGGCGTACAATGGTGTGCGTTATGTAACTGTCAGAAGACGCTGTAAGCCAAGTTTCCAGCGCTGTAAATCTAGAACCTTCGGCTAGGACAGACAACCCCAACAAAGAAAACAGGCCTGTTAGGATACCTGAAGGTGGCATCCCACCACCTAACTACTTAACTAGAGGTCGGTAACCTTTACTAAGGAAACTAAAACATACTCGAAATCTTCACGAAAAGCCGGACGAATCTCAACGGAAACGACTCTTGCGCGATAAGGGCAAACGATTTGGTATTAGAGAAAATCTACATATATAAAACTCAAAGTCTGAGGATTTATGTGTAGGGCCTACTGAATACAAATCCACACCGTTAGACCGATTGCCGCCAAATTTTGCACAGGTAACCTTTGACACAAGGCGGAAAATACTGTCTAATCTGGAATTTGATATTTTGCCCCGTCCGATTTAGGCCCTTTTAATTATGCCTTTTCGTGACGCGTATACAGATGTCAACAACACCATGGAGACCAGAATTAATTACCATAATAACAAGTAAATAAACATATGATATTTAGCGGCATCAGAACTGTACCTTTATCCTTTCCTGCAGTTTTTAATGTTTTTAATATGCGATTGTATCGATATATTTTCTAATTTTGTATATAGATACTTCTATATATTTTGCAATTGTCTTAAATGATTATAAAATTTATGTTTATAGGTATTTCTGACGATGCAATGAATAGGTAATGAAATATATTAAATACTACCTACCATACAATAAGCTTTATTGTCTGATTGACAGTAAAAAACAATATGAAATTCCCAATATAATGTAAACTATATAAAAAAACATGTATCATGTAACCAGTATAAATAAAATAAACCAGATTTCAATTATTCGCAGAATTAATGTTGCGACTATCCTCTATATAAAACAATGTATAAATATTTCAATGAGAAAGACTTGTGTATTTTAAACTGTTTATTTATGTACATTAAACAAATGCAAACATATTTGCAATCCTCTTACCTGAGACTTTCCAATCCACCTTTGGTCATACACTACCTCCAACTCTCCCCCGCCTAACACTGTTACTACGGTCTACTGACCGTCGTGGTACAGTGGAAAACAAAATACAAGACACCAATTAAGTCATTAAAACCAGCTTTAATTATCACAATTAAAAGTTTGTAATCAACAAGTTATTCAACAAGATTGTTCTCGTACAATTCAAGTTAATCTCTCTACACAAATAATAATGTCAACTATAATAATGTCCGCACTATAATAACTTTTTACTAATACACTACCTTAAACGCACTGTGTAAATCGCCCGACATTAACTCGAACCTCACTTGTATGAATCAATCGCCACTCAAACCGAAACTAAGCGTCGCTGAATGCTTATATTTATATCCCGCTGAGATTCCAGAATAATCCATACTACGCGTCAACGCTACTAGAAAACACTAGAGCGTAATTGCTTGCCGCCTGGAACACAGTGTGAGCCGACCGGTGAATTCTGGGTCAGTCTCGGCTACGGACGAGTGACAAGGGCCACGCAATTGTCCTTCGTCTCATAGTAGCAGCAATATGTACGCGCGCACACATTATAGCCGAGCTCTGCTGGAATAGCCGAGAAAAACGTAGAATGCTGTGTAATGGCGTAACAATACGATTAAAATCTGTCAGTTGAAATCTAACCTCTAAATTTTTCGTAACTGGTAAAACAATTGCCAGGGAAATAGAAAAATATTTGTAGAACTATACCAAGCGTTTATTTATTAAACTCAAGTATTAATAAAATGGTCCACCAAATGTCGAGCGACCATTCGATCAGTGTAAAACTAAGAGTGCGAACATTTAAAAAAAGTAAATCCGCAGTACAATCTACACAAGACAAAACATTTTCTCTCTGCGAATGTGCCCCATTGCTCAGCGTAATACAATAATCTCAGCTCTACTGCCGGCTGCAATAACTGAATACAAATTATTAAGCAGGAGAATGAGAGACAGTTTGTCGAATTTGTTTCGCGAACCTTCCTCCTCAGAGATCTCAGGTTTTCTTAAAAAAAAAAAAAAAATAATAATAATAATAATAATAATAATAAAACACAAGTAGATTTATATCCTCTTGTTTCGTTGAATGAAAAATAAACACACAGAGATGCATACAACCATTCCTTTATGATAATAACGTTCTACGGAGTAGGTGCGACGCGCGCGCGCGCGCACACGTACACCGCCAGTCGGTCGGTTTTGCGTGTTCCAAATAACAAATTATGTACACCGACGCAACCCCCCCCCCCCCACAGACGACGACGACGCTATGCAAATTCAATCGCGTACAATTTATCTGCCTCTGCGCCCCGTTTTTCAAAATAAAAGGTACCACCGCCGCCCCCTCCTCCACGCCACGGCCTTGCTGTAGCCTTCGCACGCGGAAGTTATTAAATCTCCGCCGCTCCTCGTCGCTTTGCATAACCTTTTTCTAGTCGCCCTGTAATAAGCGAATCACCCCTTCCCCTCCGCAATCTAGAAGTACTACTACAACCACGTACACAGACAAATGCGTGCACACGAATACGACGGAGAAAACTTTATTTACTGTTTGCTTTACGGATAGACAATCATATCATTGCAAGATGTCCGAATCAGCTCGGTGTAATTCTTCTTCTTCTTCTTCTTCTTCTTCTTCTTCTTCTTCTTCTCTTCTTCTTCTTCTTCTTCTTCTTCTTCTCCTTCTTCTCCTTCTTCTCCTTCTTCTTCTTCTTCTTCTTCTTCTTCTTCTTCTTCTCCTTCTTCTCCTTCTTCTTCTTCTTCTTCTTCTTCTTCTTCTTCTTCTTCTTCTTCTTCTTCTTCTCCTTCTTCTCCTTCTCCTTCTTCTTCTTCTTCTTCTTCTTCTTCTTCTTCTTCTTCTTCTTCTCCTTCTTCTTCTTCTTCTTCTTTTTTAAAGTCATTGTATTGGTATCCGCGTCACAATTATTATAATTAAACTATAAAGTTTTACCTTAATCCGTCAATGTGATCGCTTAACTTTTCTTCTTTTCTTCTAACGCGTTTCGGATTGTTAATCCATCATCAGAGGTTAAAATAATTCGTCGGTTAAGACTTCGTTAAACATTAAAAGTTGCGTAAAAGACATTTAAAAATTACACTAAAAGAACATTTAAAAATATAGTCCACAATCACAGCGACGTAGCGGATGCGAGTGCGCACTCAATACCGGTCAGCGACGTACTGCACAGTTTATTGGAGTTTTCATGTTATCTATTGATGTGTTGGGGTATGTATTCTATGGCTATGTTATCTATAATCTTATCGTATAGTGTATGCGATTTAAATGCCAATTGTTCGTTTAATATATTATTGGGATTATTTCTGAAGGCTCGGTAAATTTCGAACTCTTCTACCGCATCCATATATCGTCCTTTTCTGCAAATGTGTAAGGGTTTGCAATTTGTCTCAAAATTTGTATAATTATGATTTAATGTGACGAGATGTTTAGCGTAGTTTGATTTATTTATATTTGAAATGCTCGTGGGTAAGTGTTCTTTATATCTTTCGAAAAAGGTCCTGCCAGTCTGACCAATGTAATGCATGTTGCAGTCATCACATATCATTTTGTATATACCCGTTCTTTTTTCAATTGATGTACGTGTGGCATTATTTAGCATTTTACGGATATTGTTGGTTGTTCTAAATGCGATGTGGATGTTATGTTTTTTAAAGGTGTTTCTAATGAGCATTGAAAAGTTGTTAGTATAATCAATCGCCATATATATTGCGTTCGTCGTGACACGGTGAGGGTTGTTAGTTCTGCGTTTGTGTCTAAGCATCAAACGTTCCACTAATGAACTGCGGTAACCGTTCGTAATTGCAACATGTTTAATTATATCTACTTCTTCTTTGTGGTTGGCGGGATCTAAAGGTACGCTGTATAGTCTGTGTATCATACTATTGAATGCGGCCATTTTTTGTGAGTGCGGGTGGAAAGAATCAGCATGTATAACACCATCAGTTGTGGTGGGTTTTCTGTATATTCTGTATTGAAATTTATTATTATGTTTCATAAAAGTTAAGTCCAGAAAATTTATGGCATTGTCTGATTCTATTTCAAGTGTGAATTGTATGTTTTTGGTAATGTTATTCATGTAATGTAACAACATGTTTGCCTGTCTCGTTGTCCCGTCAAATATTACAAACGTGTCATCCACGTATCTTTTATAAAATGAGATGTTACGTTGCCATTTATTGTGTGGGGATAGCAAATATGTATTTTCAAAGTTACATTCAGAAGCTTCTTCTTCTTCTTCTTCTTCTTATTCTTCTTCTTCTTCTTCTTCTTCTTCTTATTCTTCTAGACGAGACGTTTTCCTTTCCTGCATCATGGAGATTTGGTGAAGGTCGATTCCAATTCCCCCGTCTATATTTTCTGTGGCAGTGACAGGATACGTCTCACTAGTTTGTCATTGTCGTGCGAGGAGCATGGTCGATGACGATGGCGGGAATAGAATCCGCGCTGACAGCGTAACAAGCCAGCCACTACGTCACGACAGCTCTAGGTCAAGATTGATGTTAACTTAAAAAAATAAAATTAAAACCAGTTTAAAAAAAAGGAAGTGTACAATATAACGCGTTCATTGAGAGAGCGAGACTACTAAATTATTAATTATAACAGGTGTCGGTGAAACTTGCTATCAGCAGCGTGATGCTGATGCAACATTGACAGTAATCTCTCCCTGTTAAGGCACAAATGCACTGCATTTAATATTCACTAGAGACACAGTCAGCCAGTCGTTCTGACCCACTTATGGTAATGTACAAGTGTCGATAATCGCCGTCTTATCTGACTCTGCAATCTAACTAGTCTGCATCCGCCCTTTGTAGACGGACACGTTGATAGAATTCCTCGACACATTTTCCGGACAGAATTTAAACAGACGAAGAAAGTAAACCAGAAAACTGCTAGCTAAAACTACAATGTTACATTAATTTTCCTCTTTCTCTCTTTCTTGCTTCATCATAACAACAATGACAATAATAATATCCATCATCATCATCATCATCATCATCATCATCATCATCAAAATAACTGTTACCACAACCACCACCACCACCAGTAATAAACTTCCGCACTAATTATGACACAATAACAACCACTTGATCCACACTGAATAAATCGCCACTTATAACTGACTTCTAAGCGGCAACTGTCGCCTATGTATAACCTGCAGGTATTCCAAAAGAATGGTCCATGATGTGGGTCAACAAGCACTCGAAAACTCTACAGGGCCTTGGCAGAAACACGCACCTGCTTGGCTAGCCGAGAAATGTGTAAAACGACACTCTACA
The DNA here is from genome assembly GCA_034769895.1 of Magicicada septendecula. Classification (NCBI taxonomy): domain Eukaryota; kingdom Metazoa; phylum Arthropoda; class Insecta; order Hemiptera; family Cicadidae; genus Magicicada; species Magicicada septendecula. The sequence goes on along the minus strand of CM068367.1, from coordinate 1,367,011,701 downwards.
CTGTTCGAGAACGTTCAGTCGCTACAATACTTTTATCTGTATCACAGGTGTTATCTTCTTCTTCACCTCTGGGTTTAACGTCTTGTCATCAGTAGAACGACACTCTACACTGTTCGAGAACGTTCAGTCGCTACAATACTTTTATCTGTATCATAGGTGTTATCTTCTTCTTCACCTCTGGGTTTAACGTCTTGTCATCAGTAGAACGACACTCTACACTGTTCGAGAACGTTCAGTCGCTACAATACTTTTATCTGTATCACAGGTGTTATCTTCTTCTTCACCTCTGGGTTTAACGTCTTGTCATCAGTAGAACGACACTCTACACTGTTCGAGAACGTTCAGTCGCTACAATACTTTTATCTGTATCATAGGTGTTATCTTCTTCTTCACCTCTGGGTTTAACGTCTTGTCATCAGTAGAACGACACTCTACACTGTTCGAGAACGTTCAGTCGCTACAATACTTTTATCTGTATCATAGGTGTTATCTTCTTCTTCACCTCTGGGTTTAACGTCTTGTCATCAGCAAACAACACCATGTCAAGTGAGTGTCAAAAAATTGACTAATGTTGTCATAATTGAATTACGCTCGTGTGTTTTTTTTTTTTAGAGACACACAGATTTTCTAAAATTACTTCTCTCTCTCTCTCTCTCTCACTCTCTCTCTCTCTCTCTCTCTCTCTCTCTCTCTCTCTCTCTCTCTCTCTCTCTCTCTCTCTCTCGCTCTACATATATATATATATATATATATATTTCTATCCTTTGCCTGTTATTCACATATGCAAAGTAAATGCATAAACGTCAAATGCAGGCAGACAGCGTGTAGTTGGCACTACTGTACGTATACTTGACCTACATTTTAATTAATTAACGTTTTAATTAGCCTTATTATGTTATTGTACAGTATTATTAAATAAATAAGTACCTGTTAGAGAGAGGGAGAGAGAGAGAGAGGGAGAGAGACAGAGAGAGAGACAGAGAGAGTGTATGAAGCCTATGGAGAGCTTTTATAAACTCAACAACATGAATAGTTTCACTTCATTTGCGTTAATTTCGTCGTAGGGCCAACGCCACTCATGTATTCGGTTTCATTCAATTTTATGAAAGCGTTATCATTATATCCATTCATCGATTCTAATCGGTTGAACGTTTTCTTTCCGCTTACCTCATATTACCTTCTAATTGCGTCATTACAAAAGTCATTTTAAAGCTGACTTTTATGAAAGAAATTAGTTTAAACAAGAACAGATTTTTAAAATGAATTTAACTGTTTTTAGAATTTTTTTTTTTAAACTGATTTGAGAGATAGTGCTACTATGAGGAGACAGATACTAGCCCAAAGCTGCGTGGCTACTTGACGCTTTGCACGTATACTTGCGCGGTAGAATTACGTAACGCTCTAGATCATTCGAGATGTCTCTTCCAGACGTTTCTCACCTATTCTGCCGGCCCTCTGGTGTCACTACAATGCAAAGCGACCGAGGTGTATTTGGAACGAGGGAGTTAAGTTACTTTTTTAACCAGCGACTTTACAATGTGATTAGAACTGATTGTTATTGTGATTTCCTGTATCAGTGTAATTTACCGCGAAGGCAACAATCTCTCAATCGTCTTGAGAACTTTATTCCAGCGGGTTGTATACGCCGAATATCTTGTTTCCAAAGCGCCCACGTTTCACACCCATAGGTTAGCGCGCGTTCTGTCATTACCTTATAAACTTTCAACTTCGTCTCTCTTGTTGATTTGTTACGGAGCGTGCAAACTTTAATAAGGTGACGTTTATTACTGTGTGTTGGGCAAATTTTAACTTTGTAGAATTGTAAAAAGAGTTTTTTTCTTTATTTATGACTGCTGTTTGATTAATATTGTTATTTAAATTAGCAGTCTCCGTTACTCCAACTTCGTAGTGCTTATTTGCTAAACTGCTAAGTGTCATGTTCTGGACGAGGCCTTTCAGTGTTCCACCATTTTAGGACTTGAAAATGGTGGAAACACTGAAAGGCCTCGTCCACAACACGGCACTTAGCAGTTTAGCAAGTAAGCACGACGAAGTTGGTGTTGTTTGATTCTAATTAAAGTTTTAGTTAAAGACTTTCTCTGGAGTCAGTTTTTCTTTCTCCACTGTACACCACGACGATCCGTGTGTTCGTCGTAACAATAGTTACGATAAACTCAAACACGTGATATCCAGTAATAAATTCAATTCAAATGTTTCTTCACTCTGTGCAACTCACTATGTAGATTCCAAACGATTTCTTTTGAATTTCAAAAGACTTACACACGTTACTTCAAAGTTAATCTAGTAATAAACCGCTGACATAACTATTAGTATATGATGTGTAATTACGATATTGAAAATTACGATATTGACGCAGGGGCGTATTTACGGCGACCTGAACATCAGCAATAAACAGTGTAAACAGAGTCACAGTGTAAACAGAGTCCACAGTCGGATAGCCCGAGTTTTCCGGTAATCATAAGAATATGAGAAGTGGATTAATCAATATTTGGAAACTGGTACATTATAGTGCAACTGACTACATTACAAAGTGGGTGGAAAAGCTTATGCCATCCAAAATCAGTAGATGGTTCTGATATCATCCAAAAATCCACAACTTCTGATACCAGTCGATATGGAAATCCGTACGGATCCAGAAAGGAATTATAACTCGGTAGCTTTCAAAGAATTATGCCACCTGCTTGCTATTTGAGCAGACAAGGTTTTAACATCAGTATGGTAGAATGTTTCAAAGATTTAACAGAACACAGGGCCTCCATCAAATCAGGAAGTCATTTCTGTGGCAAAAATTGTCGCCAACTTCTGTTTACCATTATGTATAGAGTCCATATGGAAACCCGTGTGGACATGGAAGGAATTGTAGGTTGAAAGTGTTCAAAGACTTATGTCAAGCGACACAGAAGCAAGAAAAGGTGGCTGTGAAGACGGAACAGGCTGGAAGCCTAATCCTTGAAGTAAAGAAGAAGAAGAAGAAGAAGAAGAAGAAGAAGAAGAAGAAGAAGAAGAAGAAGAAGAAGAAGAAGAAGAAGAAGAAGAAGAAGAAGAAGAAGAAGAAGAAGAAGAATGAACTACAGTTTAAGTTATTACAGATTTTAGAAATTTTCCTGTATGCAATGATCTTAAATGTTTAGGCTACAAACTCTGTAAAGTGTTCTAAGATTTAGAAATTGGAAAAAATTATAATGGAAAAAATGAATTCTGTCCCATATAGAGAAGTTGAGACATTAAAAAACTGCAAAATATAAAATGGAATAATCATTAAAAAACTTGATGATCATTAAAAATAAAAATGTGTTCAAGTCATCGGTTACAATAGAGAACCCAGTGGCGGACTCTCTGCGATGTCCGGAATACGAGGATTGATCAAAAAGTTCGCGCAATTTGTATTTACTTGAAAAATAAGCACTGGTTTATCTACATTTACAATGCTCCCTTCAACATAACATCAATCGGTTATAACACGACTATACCAACGCTTCTTTAAGTCTTAAAACCAGCTCTCAAACGCTCTTCTTTGTGTAGCCTTCAGCTCGCTTAGCGATTTTTTTTATATACATCTTCAACAGTCGCTGAACGTCCTTTCGGAATAAGAAAGATCGTGCTGGGACGAATACGGCTGTTGCGGCGCCAGTACAATCTTCCGTTTGCATAAAATTCTTGAAGAAGCAATTGACTGGTGCATTATCGGCGTGCGTTTTCCATAAACTGTCCTTCCATAAACGGAAATTTGGCCGTTTCCTAGGAATAGCTTTACACACGTGTGGAATACATTGCCAGACGTGTGTGAATGTTATTTTGCATCGTTGTACATAATGATAAATGTTAATGGCAAACAAAACTATACTTTTCATATGATAATCATGATCTTCAATTCGTTCACGACAATATTTGAAGCTTCTGAACTGCTTGTTCATGCATAACAGCCTTGCCAGAAGTCTTCTGAAACACTTTACCGACGACAAAACAGTTTACCTAACTCTTAGACAAAAGTTATTCGGCATTTTTCAATCTTGCGTTGTAGAATATCAAAACAAATCGCCAAATATTTCAAAACATACCTTAGTCAATTATCCGCCAAATATAAATCATTCGTCCAATACCGTTAAACTTTCAGACAATTGTCACTAAGATGGGTACAAACGTCACATAAATACAATTTTTTAATCGAACATTTATAGCGCACGAAATCTGAAAATTGCACAAACATTTTTTATCAAACCTCGTATATTAAAAAAAGTTGTTTATCCCAACGAGTTCCGTTTTATAGAGACTTGCAGGCAGGCGTGTAGTACTCAAGTAGTAGTACTCAAGATTTTCACTGGTGGATAATGATGAAGAGACGATTATTATTATTAGTGTCAGGATTGCGCGGGGGCTTATTACGTGCTGACAATCGGCAACATAGTTAATGCAGGCAGAGAGCAGGCAGGCGTAACAGTGCCAGGTAACCTCACTAGTGCACCAATTTGCAGCACTGTATACTGTTGTAAACTGTATAACACAACTAATTAGCGTCGTTAGGTTTATTGTCATTTAACCTAACTACTATAGTATTCTTACACACCTTTAGAACACAATAATACTATTGAGCTCCCTTAGCTGTAGAACTCCCTCATTATTTTGAACAAAATACATTTATATTATCAAAACGATTAAAAGCCGGACTGTTGGGCCGAGATCGGTTGCTGTATAACATCGACATCGTCGCCAACGTTTCGAATCCCAACCCACGGGTATCTTCATCAGTCCGTAAAAAGCGACAGTGTTGTGAAAGAGTTACGGCGGATTTTGGCCGAACGATACCCGACAACTTTGACGGGTTGCCCTTTTTTATTAAAGTTAACTGTTTATTATTTTAACTTTAATAAAAAAAAATAACGTTACCATACCAAACACGCACGATATTTTTCAGAATTTTCCAGTTAGACGGAAACAGTTTTCACCTTTATCTTTTTCGTTTTAAAACACTTTGATAAAGAATACGATCAAGCATAAGAGTCTCTTTGTTCATGTGACGTTCCCTATATATTTTAACCGCAAATTACTGCACTTGCAATACAAGAGACTTGTAGGCTGAGATAACGTTTATAAAGTCACTAACAAGATGGAATTGCTTTTAAAATGGAGCAATTCAAATCAGTGCAAAACCGCAATGCATTTTTAATACCAAATATTTATAAATCTAATTTAGCCACGCTTTGTCTGAATAATAATTACCAATTTCCGGGTACTGAAAATAGCAAACGAATTAGAAACATACAAAAAAGACAAAAAATGAGTATTTGGGTAAATATTAAAATTTACAAACACAATAACAATAATACGCCGAAGTGACTGGGAGGCATGGGACGTCCGAGGAAGCACTGCAGTGGTCAACTCTAGACTTTGACTGTTTAGGACCGGAACAAACCATCCACCATCTTTGGTTTAATCCTTGCAGATGATGATGATGACAATAACAATAATTTATTAATTAAAGTGCAAACTCAAATAAATACAAAACAAGATGACCTATCTAAAATTATAAATTAATTACAATAAAAATAAAAATAAAAATAAAAATAAAAATGAATAAACATAAAATATTTCCAATACAACCGATAAATCAGCTGATTAAGTAAATAAACATTAAACAATCGATAGTTATAATCGAAAGAAATCGATTGTTTGTTATTTTATATTAAAATTGAAACAATTTCTATTATGAGTTGATTTCGATTATTGTTGACTCATTTATAATCGTCTGAAGATACTGATACTATCAGTGAAACACACGTCAAGACAATTAAAGAAATAATATCAACGACTTGCAGAAGTGTGCATAATCTGATAGTCAATAATATCAACGACTTGCAGAAGTGTGCATAATCTGATAGTCAATAATATCAACGACTTGCAGAAATGTGCATAATCTGATAGTCAATAATATCAACGACTTGCAGAAGTGTGCATAATCTGATAGTCAATAATATCAACGACTTGCAGAAGTGTGCATAATCTGATAGTCAATAATATCAACGACTTGCAGAAGTGTGCATAATCTGATAGTCAATAATATCAACGACTTGCAGAAGTGTGCATAATCTGATAGTCAATAATATTATTCAAGAATACTGCAAGAAACTCATATAGTTACTTATAAAAGAAATTTTATATACGGTACTGTACACACGAAACTATTCAACATTTATACGTTCAGACTACGATACAGTGTACTACAATGTATTATTATATTTTAAACCTACTCTACACTGCGTGCACAAGGAAAGAATACTTTACAAAATAAACTAAAGAGGAGGAGGAGGAGATAAAAACGAGGTGGATAAAAGCGCTTTGAGAAGAAACGCTGATGCAGCATTTCTGTGCCTGTTCTGTGTAAATCTAATTTTTCGGGAATACATGATAAGTTTTATGTTATCGTTATCGACTTTCCGAGAACCGCTGACGTACGTATATTTTGGGCCTCCTTTACTCGCCGACTTTTGTGTGCGCGGTGTCCGTCCGTCTACCTGTAAACGTGCGCGTCTCACAACCTACTGCCTGTGTTTATGTAAAAATGGAGTTTCGACTACTGACTGTGAGTTCTTACCACGACGTAAGCAATACCTGTACATTGTACAAAGAAAAACTTCAAAACCATCGTCTTCACAACACGGCATAGGCAAAGTGCTGCTGTTCAGCCTTCGAAAATCCTCCAGCCATCTCTTCCGGGTCTACCCACACACTTGTGTCTTATAGGTTTTTATTTCCAGACTTGTTTGACAAGTCTGGAATATGACGTTCCTTCTAAGTGTTCTTTCCACAATTGTTTGTAATTTTTAAATTTTTTTATTCAAGTTAAAAACTTGTAACCCTCCTCCATTCCACCTTCTTTACCTCAACGATCCTCAGCTGCAGACCATTTTTACGCAATATATGCACTCATCAAATCATCTTTTGTTTATATTACTTTCATCAGGTTTACGTCCTGTCCTGTTCTCGTCAATACTTCATCGTTTCTCACTCTATAAGTCCAGTTTATCTTAATCATTCTTCAACACAACCGCACAAGCTCTCTACATATACCTATCTTATTTCCTTTTGATGGCCCATGTCTCACCGCCACATGAAACCACACTCCAAATAAATTGTTTAGCAAATCTCTTTCTCATCCTAATCGGAATCCTTGCTGCCAACATTGCTTTTACTCTTACCAAATCTTTATTACCATACACCTCACTTTTAATTTCGTTTGTGCAGCTCCCATTCCGTGTAGCTATACTCCCTAAACACGTATTAAACACTAGGCACCGTATATTAAAAATCTCTTCTTTTCATGAAAAATTGTTTTCTCTGGACATCAACGTGAATTACTTGACAACGATTTTTTTTATACTCAAAGATCCGGCAGTCCCTACAAAGTGCAGTTACAAGGTATGTCGAGATTCAAAATGAAAGTTCTACAAAGTTATAGCAGTCCCTATACTGTCCTATGGGTGTGAATTATGGACAACAACCATAATTGTAACCATAATGTCTAGGTTCAAGACAGTAAATACAGGCCTCGGAAATTTAACTTAATAGAAGTTAAATGATGTTCTAAACTTGACAAGATAAACAATAAGGTCACAACTTGAATGAAAAATTAAAAGGTTACAAACAACGGTGGAAAGAACATTTAGAAAGAATGTCAGATTCAAGACTGGCCAAACGAATCTGGAAATACAAACCTATAGGACACAGATGTGTGGGTAGACCCAAAAAGAGATGGCTGGAGAAATTTTGAAGGCGCAAGAGGCAGCACCTCGCCTATGTGAAGATGATGATGATAATGATATACAAATATAATTAATTGCTTTCTATAATTAAAAGCACGTTAAAGAAAACTGTCAGTTAGAAAAATAACACGAGACTTACGGAATACCAAACTAAATAAGATACTGTACTACAATTGCAAACAACAAATTAGATTCAAACATCCTGGTCAGAACAACTCTATTATCTTTGAATGCCGGCCGCTCTGACGAGAATCAGCTGACTTAATTACACAAAGTCACGTACACATTGAACTGCGATTGACTTACCCGTTCGACTAGCTATGAATAGCTATAGTCGTGTCCTAGATTTGTCTCCGATATGTTGATTTGGATGGTGAGCGCCGCACTGTTGATCTGAATACTATAAGGGGCGACGGCCCAGCTTATTCAGGTCTCACAGTATTATCACAACAATGACTGACGAACCAATTGTTATGCATAGTATTACATATTGCCTGTTTGATTGAGTGTTGTTGTTACGTAAATAGTAGTCTGTATAGTTCAGCGGACTTATTATACACCAGAGGAATTCATCCCCATCAACGGTGAACAAGCGTGCCAACGACGCCAGAAAATGTTTAGCGTTCCACTGTTTATACCTTGGCATGTCCTGTGTACACTTACTTACTTACTAGCCAACGCCCACCCTTGGCTGTTGAGCCATTAGGCGACGCGCTGACCAGTAGCGTCGGGCTTCGGCGATCTCGGTGTCCTCGTTGGACGGGGTGTGGTCTAAGGCCGGGCAGTCTCTCAGATGGTCGGCGTCCATCGTCGCGTGGCCGCACAGCTGGCACTCAGGGGTTGGCAGCGCGTGGAGGCGGTGCAGATGTGAAGCGAGATAGTCGTGTCCGGTTTTTAGTCGGAAGTTGGCGACACACATTGCACGAGGGAGGTTGGGGTTGATTGGACCCTCGGTGACGAGGCTTCCCCATTTTTTACCGGCGGCCGCCTCAGACAGTCTTCGCTTATTCCATATGCTGACGATGTCCTGTGTACAGTCGTGTGAGTAATTCTCTCGTTACGATCCGTTCGTTTACAGATATGTTTAAATCACTTGAGTTACAGATCGTAAGAGAAGAATACCGGTCGACCACTTTTTCGTCATCGTCATCTTCAACAATCTCAAGGATTAGGCTCATCCTGAACCTGTTTCGGGCCTCACTTCGCTCTCGGCCGTCCTACATCTTTCTTCCCCACCGGTCTATATTCCGTCGCTAACACTGGAATCCTGTCACCCGCCATTCTTCCCAAACGTTCACACCATCTTCTCTTGTTGCTTCTCAGGTGTTCCAACAATGAGTAGACGCCCAACCCCGTCCTTATATCCACATTCTTCTTTCTATCGAGATTGGTACAGCCTAGAGGATTCCTCATAAACTTCATCTCTGTTTCCTGAATATTTGCTTTGTCTCTGTCTGTCGTAACTGTGGCTTTATCTCCGTACATCAAAACTGGTACAACTACAGTGTTAAAAATACTTATCTTTGTTTCCCTCTTTGTCTTATTATTGAGGTATCTCTGAAAATGTTCCACAGATGTTCTGATCAATTTCTGTCCCTTATGTAACGTAACATGCCAAGTAATTGAATTGCTGGACTTGTTCCATAATCTTTCCACCTATTACTATCTTAGTTCTTACCGGTTGCTTCCCTCTGATACGATTGTATTAGTCTTGTCCGTTGATATTTGAAAGCCACATTCATCTGGTATTCGATTTAGTATGCACATTAATTTTTGTAGTCTATCGTCGCTGTCCTGGAATTTTTTTACGAGAAAATGCCGATGAGCATTAGGGAGCTGCGCAAATGGGTAAAACTGGTCAAGTGCGTCGTACCCGATATTATTTACACTTCTGTCAGTGTGTTTTTTGTCTTCCGCTTACCGCAAAGCTGGATTATCACCGTATGATTTCGACGATTCTATAAGAAACTCTTTGTTCACTTGTCTGATGTCAGTCGCATTTCGCAACACGAAACAACTGATGTTGCGGGGCGTGGAGTGGCGCGTGCGATTTGCCAAAGACATCCCACTACGCCACGCCATTCCAGATGGGCGAATCCATTCCCGTTCTACTACGGTGTAGGCCGCGTCCACTAGTACGCGCGATTTTCCACGAATCCCACTTTTCCAAGAGAAAGAACGTGTGTGTATGGACCGCTAATGATTTCACTTGGGTTCACCGGCATACGTGTCAACATCTCACGTTCGGAAACTGTTCAAACGCATTTTCACGTGAATACGTATTCAAAAATTTCCATTATTTTTTAATATGTATCGCAATATTTTAAAAGCCTCTACCTATGACTCGTTCGTTGCTAGATTTCAAATCGTTGATCGTATCATAAATATATTTCGTGTGTAATTTAGTGTATTCTAGAATTCAAACGCATCCTAAATATGTACCGCTACGACAATTATGTAACGCTTTCGAAAAGTCGGCAGGTACAGTTACGTTAATAGTTATACACGCTTCTCGGCTAGCCCGCCCAGCGGCGTCTGTGTCAAGGCTATCCACTCGCGCAGCACTCAAGACTGTTCGGGCGCTCTTAACTGCAAATTGGTGTTGGCACGCCGCCAAAAGAATGGAAAATTATTGTGGAACATCTGCGGGACCTATATAAGTAACAGCGACCGGCTTAGAAGTTAGTTACACCTGGCGATATTGTAGAGTGCGGATCAAGTGATTATTGCTGACAAGTGAGAAGTGTTTATTGTGTTAGAATTAGTGCGGAATTCTTAACAGTTGACATTAGTATTTCGTGTTTGACAAATTTAACTAGAATTATTGTACGATAGTACCTTGTTGATTTCAAGTTATTATTTGTGAATAATTAGAGCTGGTTATTAGTGACTTCATTGATGCCTGTATTTTGTTTCCACTGCAGTATACGACGATCAGTGAGACCGTCGTAACAATACGTACACTTTTGTAAAAAGTTCTACGAAGTGGCCGTTGTAGTATCCATAGTTATGAGATAGTCCAAAGTTGACGGAAGGCAGCATTGAAATCATAGCAATTGATTGTAAATCAATAAGTCGAGTTGTATCAAAACGCTGCCGTACTGGTAAATTGAACCCCATAATTCACGGCGTCGATTCTCACTCCTTAAAACTAGGCTAACGAAGTGGAACTATTTATGTTGTTGTTTATGTTAAAAGCTCTACACAAAGTCTCTTTCTCTCTGTCTCTCCCTCCTCTCTCTCACTCTCTATCTCTTTTTCACTACGCGTCGGCCTATTACTTATTTACTAAACATATACAAGAATAACACAGGCTTGCGGCGAAAAACTTTTTTCTTAATTTTGTCTTGCGCAGAATTCAAAAATCGCATAAGAATTTTCCCATCACGTGAGGTTTTCTAAAAAATACATATTTTTCATTTTCATATAACAAGAGGTTACTCAGGGTTTGCATTCAACATTTGTTAAATTTTGGCTCAATTATTAAACACGTGGCTAATAATAATTAATTAATAAATCAAGTAATCTGTCTGTTAAAAATTAGTTACATTCATTCTCTTCAGTGATGGTTTTTATTTTTAATATTACTCCAAAAAATTTTAATTTTTATCATTTAACCCGAAATATTTACTAGCAATAGTGAATGAATGCTTCACTGCCCGCATGCTTCAGTACCAGTTGGCCACTCAGTTCACTTGAGAGAAAGCTGTGAGAATTTAGAACTAGTTCTATAACAGATTAAATACAAGGATCATGGCTGTATGGTGTGTGGTGATTTAAAAATATTAACCATGCTTCTAGCAGGATGGTTATATTAAGTATCAATGTTTCCTATGTGAGTGGGTCAGCCAAGCGAGAAATCACCACTGGGAGAAGAAAAACTTCTTTGCAAGGAAGTCTCATGAACCTGGAAGCAAGAATATTCTATGTAAAAGTCTTGTCGACTCGAAGAGAAAACTTTTCCCTTAACTCCATATGAAACTTGGGCTTATGAAACACCTTGTAAATGAACATAAAAATACACTTTTTACATGCTCATTTAGACTTTTCCCCAAAAATCTTGGTGCAATTAGCGAGGAACAGGGTAAACGCTTCCATCAGGATATTAAGGAAATGAAGAGACGATATCATACCTGCTGGATGCTACACCGTGAAAATCTAGATTTCTCCTATAAGAGGAAAAGCAAACAGCCTTCATGAGGCAATATGCGACTTCCACTAAGGTAAAGATGTAATAATTTGTTAAATATATTATTATGAAAAAACAGATATAATTAAAAACATAGTTTGAAAAAATGTTGTTTTATTTAATGTACTTTCACTAATATAGCTCCAATAGGGAAATGCGTTCTACTAAAAAATGCCAATGCCAATTGCAAAACAAAATACTACCTGATAGAGAAAAACTGAAGTCATATTTGAATTCAGCAATACAGAAAACTACAAAATCAGATAAAATTTTGAAAAAAGTTTTTATGAACCTAAATTTCGCAGGCCTGTGTAATTTAAGGCTAAATAATTTTCTGCCGACTCTGCGTAGCGATATATATCTCAAATAAATTTTCAGGAAAATTTCAGAAGTGAATTTGAAATGATTATAAAATCTATTCTTTTTAGAGAGATTTCTTTCATAAAAGTCACCTTTGAAGTGACTTTGTAATGTTATAATTAGAAGGTAATAAGAGATGAGTGGAAAGAAAAATTCAATCGATTAGAATCGATAAATAGATAGAATGAAAAGTCTTTCATAAAATCAAACGAAACCGAATACACCTACGGCGTTGGTCCTGCGACGAAATTAACGCAAATGAAGTGAAACCATTCATGTTGTTTTTATAAAGCCCTCCGTAAGCTTCGTAAACTCTTTTACTCTCTCGCCGTAACAAGTACTTATTTATTTAATAACACTGTACAATAATATTTAAGGCTAATTAAAACGCTAATTAATTCACATGTAGGTAAAGTATATGAACAGGAGTGCCAACTACACGCTGACTACCAGCACTTGACGCTTATGCATTTACTTTACATATACAAAAAGGGCAGAATATTTCATTAACATATATAATATATGGTTTTTTGCTGACTGAAATTTACAGCCTTAACGATTTTCATTTCTTGCGGTCTAACCAACCAGTGAACTAATGAATGACATGGAATAGTGCTATCTCATATCATCATGATCGTTCTCCAGTGACCAACTATTAATGGATAGTTGTGTGTGAGTACGCTTACGCCCGTAAGGTACACTACATATTATAAAGGTAAGGATAATTTAATTTTTTTTTACAATCTAGAATTAATTTAGGAAAGATGGCTATATCTACATTAAATGGCATCGTGAATGATAAGAAAATTACAGCCGAAACTAAAACCAAAATATTTAAAACCATTGTTGGAAGTATCATAACTTACGGCTCAGAAGTTTGGACTACTAATAAAAACACAAGAACAAAATTAATGACAGCAGAGATGGACTTTTAGAGACGTTCTGCAAGAGTATCCAGACGTGAGAAAATTACAAATGAAGTCATTAAGGATTGAATGAATGTGACAAATTTAATTGCTGGTTTTATCCAAACAAAAAAATTACAATCATATGGACACACAAAAAGAATGACACAGAAAAGACTGCCAAGGAGACATATGGAATGGACCCCACCAGGAAGAAGGAAAAGAGGAAGACCACCTGGATAAAAGAAATTTAGACTATATTGAGGGTACGAGAAATTGAAGAATATCTTTGGGTGGACAAGCAGCAGTGGAAGCTGATAATTCAAGCACTTCTGTAATCTTTGGTTCCGGAAAATGTGTACACATTGTATAGCCGGAATAATAATAATAATAATATATTAAATTTTCCAGCTTATTATAACACTAGCGCACGTGTGGTTTTAGAATTGTAACAAAGCTCTGTGTTCGTTTCTACGAGTCAGACTGGTTCTGTCTGTCTGAGGGGTTAAAGTATAAAGGGTGGTGGTGGTGGTGGTGGTGATGGTCGAAACACTTAGTCGACTATTGTTCTCTTTTTCGCTGCCCTCACACTCTCGATCACGGCACAACATCTTCCTAACTCTTACAACCTCTCGTAACCTCCCACTCCTCACGCAAACCCCTTGACTCAAACCTGCTCACTCTACGTTAGGATCGCGAGGCGAATATGTGCTTCGGAATTTATTCTGGAAACAACGGTATACCTCTCCGTCGAGTCACTTCGCTCCCGTGTTAAAAAGTTAGGATAATTCTACTGTGTTTTGTATCAATCACAGTAAACTCCGCTTTAGTTTTATATCTTCACGTTTTGGGCGGCTCTTAGTTTTCCTCATTCTCTGAAGTAGTTAGGCCCACGCACTTTTCTTCTGTTCAATTTAATCTTTTTTTTTTAACTTTAGAAGCATATTTATTCTCTTATTGCTTAATTTTTGTATCATGTATATTTGATTACTTTTTTTTTTTTTTTTTTTTTTTTTTTTTTTTTTTTTTTTTTTTTTTTTTTTTTTGAAAATTCGCCTCTGGATTATGACTCCTATTACCTCGTACATTTCTCGTAACCTATATTTCGCTGACGTAACTGAGTGTGGTAGCTACCAATGCACCGTCTCTTCTCTCTTTCACTCTTTTATTTGCTTTTTAAAAATCAGCTGGCGGCTCAGTAGACCAGTGGGTATGGCACCTGGCTACTAATCTAGAGGTCCCGGGTTTGATTCCCGGGCTCGCACCATAAAATCAAGGTGCATTTTCCAGCCCCCAGGTCGACTCAGCCTGTTGAAAATGACTAACTGGGATAACATACTGGGGATAATAATGGGCGGCTGAAGCGTAGTGCTGGCCACACTGCCTTCCTTGTATGCCGTACGGCTCGCATACGGCAGCCTACCCTGCCTAAGCTGCTTCGGTGGTACACATGGGAGTCATTATTATTATTATTATTATTATTATTACTATTAAAAATGCTTCTAACACAGTAACACATGAAATAAAGAATTTAGCGTTTTTGATTTAACAGGTACTTTATAAATATCTCCAAAGGCTTTATAAACGGGTACTTTTAAATTTAGAAAGGCACCAACATAACTATTTAGTACAAGTTAAAATAGTACAAGTGTTGAAAACAGCTTTAGAGAGAATTCGACTAATGAGTACAAAATTGTTATACGAGCTGACAGAACGCCATATAGACATAGACAATAAAAATTATATTAAAATACTTACTAAAAGTCAAATATTTGCGTGCGAAGCCGCGGGTAACAGCTAGTATAACCTAATCCTTGAAGAGGGGAAGAAGAAAAAGAATTATCAATTTTATCATTATCAGCGAGTATGTTAAGTTATATATTTCAAAGTATTTTTATACAAAGTTTACAAAAAAAATATTTTCCGTAACATATTTTGAACATAAAAAGCAAAGATCATACTTTGAATTTCTAACACCACTCCTCACAAAAAAATAAAAATAAAACTTTGATTTTTGTATATAGGCAGGGTTGATACACTGGGGGTGGGGAGAGAAGCTATCGCCTGCCACTTGTTAAGGCGTGATAACTGCTTTAATTAAGGGTGGAAAATTTTCACCGCCACAACAAGGTAACGTGAGATCGGATAGCGAACTGAATGATGGTCCGCTCTTTGACGGACGCTGACACTACATGAAAGAGAACACTGAATTTATATTTTTTTTTATTCATACAAACACGATCTTGTCAAAGGCTTTTATATCCGACACCTACTGCTTTCTTCACTTTCATATTCATCTACCCTTCTCACCTTCAGCAGGATAATTGGATGTTTTGTGATTAACCAGACGAAACCCAAATAACAAAGGTAATGGCATGTGTAATTACAAACCATGTGTAAGTAGCGTGAGCGCGCGCGCGCGCTCGTCTGCGTATTGAATATTTTACAGATTAATTTAAAGGACATACATTCAGAGCCGAACAAAGACAAAAGCTCACGTGCACATACAGGACCCGAACCCGAATCCAAACCACACAGTCTCTAAAAGATTTTTCAGAGGTTTTACTGCAAATTATAGCAAATAGGCTACTCGTAAACAGAACTAAAGTTTTGCAAATGTAAGTATAACAATTGTTTGACAAAACCTATGATTTTAGATTTTTGAGGGGTAGGAATCTAAAGACGAAGATCCAAACTCTACAATTTAACAATTTTTCAGAATAAGTCACTTGAATGTTCTTGTAAAAAGAAATTCGAAGCCACGATTGAAAAGTTTCAAATTTTAATTCAAAATTCTAAAAGTTTAGAAGTTATTTTTAACAATTCTACAAAAAAAATATTATGCCGAAATTACACTTTACAATAAAATTTGAGCTAGATCTTTTTGAGACCGAGTTATGGCAGTCCCTGTACTGTCCTATAGGTGTAAATTATAGACAACACCAAGAAACAAGAAGTAAAGTACAGGCCACGGAAATAGCCTTAAGAGGAGTTAAAAAGTGTTCTAAACTTGACCATAGAAAGAATGAGGTCATAAGAGAAAAGTTACAAGTTTTAGCTTGAATGAAAAATTAAAAGATTACAATTAACGGTGGAAAGAACATTTTGAAAGAATGTCAGTTTTCAGACTGGCAAAACAAGTTTGGATACAAAAACCTGAAGGACACAGGTGTGTGGGTAGACCCAGGAAGAGATGGCTGGAGGATTTTTTTAAGACGGAACAGGCAGCACCTTGCCTATGCCGTGTTGTGAAGATGATGATGATCTTTTGGAGACCGTATCTTACAAACAAAGCACTTGAAAACTAAGTTCGTATACACACGAGCACCTGAAGACACGAAAATAAATTTTTAAATTTATTTTTACCTGTACAACATACCATGAGAACAGTCTTCGTTATTTCATGTAACACTGCGCCCTTTCGAGAGAGTATTCTCACTAATAGGTTTTCGCAGTGTCTTTAGTGTGTTGCTGAATTCATAAACGACACTGGTAATTTTTCTCTCAAGTCCTTTATCTGTTTCAACATTAGTCAAATGTTGACTATATTGAGAAGATGAATTATCACTATTATATATATGAGCTGAATAATTAAAAACCCTCTATAAAACCAAGCGAATTCACTTTTCAAACCAAGGGCTTAGACTGCGGGACACCTGTATGTACACGATTGAGGTGTATGAGAAGAGCTTACCTCCACGCCGGAGACGCGACTCTCTAAGGCTTTGCCCACGAGAGTTCGGAGAAGCGCTGTTACGTTCGATAGGCTCGACTGCCCGTAGGCGAGTCGGCAGTAACGATGGTTTGGCAAACCATCGCGGACGGTTCCCGCAATTAGGCACTTGAACACCTCGCGGTTTCTCACCAGCCGATGCGGCAATGTAGGTGCTAACTGTAAGGGAGTCTGACTTCTCTGGCAGACGCTGGTTTGCAAGCCGCCGCCTAAGGAAATTGCGTCAGGCAGGATTCAAAGATGCTCAGGATGGTGGTGAGCGGTTCAGTGGGGTTCTTGTGAAACTCATGGGGGGATCGTCTAGCAACGTCCGAGAGCGTCTGACGTGTACTGAGAGCTGTGAATTTTCTATACTGTCCAGTTGACTAAGGCACTGGTCAGGGGATTCACCGGACTTTGCGAACAAGGTAGTCGCCAGGGACCAGACGAGAATCTCCAGGGTAGAAACTCGAAGCGTCATTTCTGACTACCACGGGGGGGGGGGTACAAATATGTCGAGAGAAACCGGAGGGTTCTATTTTGGAAGACGGGTGGATGACAGCCTACTAAGCATATTGGAAGCCGACAGGAGGGGCCACCAAACTGGCGCCGTATACGTCCGTACTCAGTTCGAAGGAACAACCAGGCGGCTACTTCACGAAAGCATGGGGAAGAGCTTGGCTCTCACGTCACGAGCTTTATTTAGGACATCAGTCGAATGCTCGTTGAAGTTTATCAAATGGTCGTTGAAGTTTAAAAGGTGGGATTCTTTTCTTAAAGAATTGTCTGGTACTTGGACTGAATCTATAGTTTCTATATGTTTCTAAAATCCTCAATCGATTTTCCGATGTGACCGGTATTTTAAGCTCGCTGGCTGATTTGTTTGTTTCTTTTAGTTTTTTTTTTTTAATTGCTGGCGATGTGGTTAGTTGAGACAGCGCTTAACGATCCTAAATAAAAATTCAATTTAGCCCTAAAGTTTCCAAAACAAACTTAGTAGAGCAGGTAACTTTATATAGTTGACAGAAACTTACCAAGGCAACTGTATCCGTTGCGGTGTAGTACGTAGCCCTCTTTGCAATCGCATTCGAACATTCCGTCGTGTAGTTCGTAACACAACTGTTCGCACGGACTGTCGCGACCGCATCGTCCTGAAACACAGAAAGTCACAGTGTTGTTATCAACAATTTCTCCTCACAAACATGTGCTTATACTGGCATGTGGAACAACATGTTTTTAATATAAGAGACATTATTATACTATCTTATTGACGTGAATTTTTTGTTGTTGTTGTTGTTCTAGGCTTGTCTAAGAGGACAAGTCTCAGGATATTTTAGGGACAGGACCCCTTAAGCCGGATTTTGGATTTTGGTATTTGGAATGTGGAGAAGGTGGACGCACCCAGAAGAAAGAGAAAATGTGTAAGTGCGTGTGAATTTAGTGCGAACAGCCAAATGGTGTTCGGAGGGGACTGATATGGGATTGCCAAACTAGATAACAGATAACAGCCACAATAAAGTCGAGTAGCTCAGAACGCTAAAGATGGAGGGGAGCGTCAATGCGGCGTCAAGGGTTAGGCGGGGGACTCAACTAAGAGGGCATCTAATTAGATGTGTAGTAAGGAAGAGTTATAGAATTAGAGCATCGGAGTTGATTGGTGCTGGAATATGTGTTGTGGTGTGTTAATAATTAGTCATTTCTGTGTCATTTCTATGGCTCATTGGCGATAGCCAGTATGCGCTTAATGAGGAAGGAGGGTCTATGAGTGTTCCTGGTTGTTCTGCTGATGGAGGCTGTGGCACGGATTGGAAGGAGGCACAATGTTTAGCAGTCTGGGCATATTTACAGTGTAAATTATACAGGATTGGGAGTCTAGGGTTAGGAAGCGTTTATTGAGGGCATACAGAGCGCTATTACTGGTTTTAGTTTTGAGAGGACGGCGGTAAATTAAGCGGAGGACTCGCCGTTCAGTTATTTTGTTTCAAGCGGGCAGAGTCAGCAGTTAGCAAGATGGGATGTCATGATGGGGCGAATCATTTCTTTCAATTATTTGAATTATTTCTATTATGTATGCTGAAATGAAGAAGAAGAAGAAACCTGCAGATTAAAATTTTCATTACGTCCATTCAATACACACCTTGAGGGCACCAGGTTGTGTGGACCTGTCCAGTGTTATTAAAAACTTTAAAGATATAAACTGACTCTTTTAGATATATATATTTTTTATCAAATAACAATAAAATACGTTTTTCCAAAAATCATATGCAACATTTATTATTTATGATAATAATGAATGGGGACACTCTGGATAATGTAAAAGAATTGAAGTACTCTGGAATTAAAGCCACCAAAGATGGATCAGGCAATGGCAAAATAAAAGTACAGGATCGTCTACACAAAAGTACGTACTATCCAACAATAAGAAACGTTTGTTTATAACTAATCACACCAGCTGAAGAACAAAGAAGATATTATTGAAAGCATTTGTTAGGAGTTCGCTTTGTACGGCTGTAAAAGCAGGACGATAGGAATAGAGGTTAAACGTAGGTCAATGTCTTTTGAACAACTGTGCTACAGGAGAAGGATAAGTATTAGTTGGAAAGACGGGGAAGTAAAACGAAGTTTTTTGAAGAGGATGAGAACATAGTGCCTTGCGAAGAGTGAAATCTACGCAAAACGGAGTAAATAAAACGTAGTCTAAGATTCGAGGGTACACTGAAAACTATACTAGAGGCAACACTGATAGAAAAGAGATACAAGGAAAAACTGCGTTTATATTAATCCCAACAAATTATGGAAAATCTCCACTATAAAAACAAAGGTAATGCCATTTCCAGGTAAGGAGCCAATAAGGACAAAAATAAAGATTAGTAATCGAATTCTAGAACAGGTGAGCCACTTTAATTGTTTGGGAAATATTATTCGCTATGATTGGAATTATGACATTGATGTTATGTTAGGTAGGTTTCAGACCATCTGTGGGACAATCGGCCGTATTTTTAGAAACAAGTTACGTTGAGATACAAAGTTAAAGTTCTACAAAGTTATGGGAGTCACTGTACTGTCCTATAGGTATGAATTATGGACAACAAGCAAGAAACAAGACAGTAAAATTGAGGCTTCAAAAATGGCGTTCTTAAGAGGAGTTAAAGGGTATTATAAACTTGACTGTATAACAAATGAGGCCATAAGAGAAGATTTACAAGTTTTTAACTTAAATGAAAAATTAAAACCTTACAAACAACGGTGGAAAGAACACTTAGAAAGAATGTCAGATTCATGACTGGCCAAACAAGTCTGGAAATACAAACCTATATGTGGGTAGACGTAGGAAGAGATAGGTGGAGGATCTTTGTAGGCGAAACAGGCAGAGCCTTGCCTATGCCGTATTGTGAGGATGATGATGATGATGATGATGATGATGATGAAATTATGGGAGCTGTTGGTCGTGGGAGATACGTAGATAGGAAAAGAATATAAAGAATATATATGTAGAATGCTTTAAAAGAGAATATTTGTTATGTAATCTATTCTTGAATATATATTACTACATATTACGAGAATGATACATAACTGCAAGGAAAAACTGTACATAACTCTTGCCATAAAAAACTTTAAAATGGTTGAACGACCGTGTAATTTTTCTTAACTCGTTGTTGAACTGGATTGATCGTACAGCATTTGGTGTTGACACCTTGATTCCAACACATTACTAATACTATATAGATCGATAACATATATCATCGTGGCGCGCGCGCGTGTGTATGTGTGAAACAAGCTTCCGATACATTTTATATCATCGATCGTAAAGTATATGTTATCATATTAATTTCGAAACACTATTTCAAAACAGTAAGTCTTCAGGAAGCTTTCCGGGAACGATTTTATCTAATTGGTCTGTATCTTTAGAAAACTACGATGTACCTTCAGTATTTATACGTCGCTACATTAGAGCAGAACTCCAAGATATTCTTCTTTGTATGATTATTATATTATCTAATGCGTATCATTACATTATTGAATGCAGAGTATTGTAAGTCAAATATTAAAAATATCAATTTATTTTTCATAGAACCGTATTAGTGTATGACCATCATCGTACATTAACTTGGAGCAGAATTAACCTATGTCCACTTAAATAAAAACAAAATTTCTGTTAAAAATTTATTTATATAACTAAGATGTGTATAACACTATTGCAAAGTAGGTACAAAACATTTGGCAATGTTTCTTCGAAAAAGTATAGACAAATTAAACTTCTAAATTGCTCTCCTGAAAAGTTGTGTCGTGGACAGACGGTAGTTCTGCTCAAAGGTAGGAATATATGAATTGTTTCGCACATTATCATTACAGTCTTTCACTCTTATTGAAAAAAAATGTCAATTTTTTACGTTTTTGTTTTTGATTTAATGAGTTTAACAATTTTTTGTACCTGAGAATGCGTGTTTTGTTTTGCTTTTATATACTGGTGACTTGAAAAAGCTTTCGTGTTTCAAAGTATCGATAAATAATCGATTCTCCTGTCTGACCCCGCGTACAATTCATTGCATTTACGATATTCCACTTTATAATCATATCGTTTCTATTTAGGTTATTTGTTTGTCAGGTGCTTTGTGGTGAGGTATTTGTTTGTTTTGTGTGCTGTTTTTATGTTGTATCTCTTTGAGGTTATTTATATTCTGTGCGCGCGCGTGGACACACTCAAAAAAAAAAAAATAATATTTTGTTTTTTAAGCAATAATATATTTTTTATTATTTAACAATATTTCGACACTTTATATTACTGCCATCTTTAGAAATATAATGTGTATATAAATATTCCAATGAGTAAAACATCAACACTATGTGTGATTTACATAGGGACATATTTACAATAAGACTTAAATTGTGTCCTGCGTAAAGGGGTGTGAATGTTATAAGAAACTATTCTTGTTAGGATAAGTACTGCATGTTAACCTAGTTTAAGACGATAATAACAAACCATAAAAAAAAACAGCAGTGCAGTGTAGTGTGAAAGTGAATAAGTGCTGTGCGCGTAACGAACTGTGTGAAGATAATTGACAGTGAGCCAATTAATAGACACTCTACAAGTCATTTATATTAGTGTGCAAATTGGAGTAACTATTAATAACAAATTAGCAGAGTATAAAATAAATTGTAATATCATTTATTCAAATAACAAAATAATTACTTATGCAATCACATACAGTTGAAAAGACGTGGTTTGAAAAGGTCTATAAACCGGAAATGCACATGTCCACCAGAAAGTGGTCAATTTTCTCGAGCAATCTAGAATGTGTTCCCATGTAAAAATGACGTCATGTGCGTAAATGTATAAAAGTACTGGTGAGTCGGGAGTTTAGACAGTCTCTCATATTCACTCCTAAGTTTGAGGTAGCAATTTCGAGTTCCAGTCAGTCGTTGGGAAGCTGGGGTGGTGGATCATCAAGGGAGCGGCTGAATTATACCACGAATACAGACACGGCGTTCGAGATATTCAATGACCGATGGCTGTCAACGAGCACTATATTAGAAGCAGCTTGGACGAACGAACACAGCGTCCACGAGGTTACCCAGAGATCGACATCTCACCTTAAGAGGAAAACAGGCGGTGTGAAAGCGTAAGAGCAGACCGGCTAGATCGTCTGTACTGATGCAACTTAACCCAGCAAATTCAGGAAAGAAAAATTATCAAACCATTTATGAACTATAAACGAAGTAAAGGCTTCTTTTTATTTTAATTGATAACTGTAAAGTATATGGAAATTTATATTTTTCAAACTCAGAATTTTCAGACAAAAACTGTATATGTTTTACATATAATAAATAACCAATGATTGTATTAGTTCACCTATGAAGCTCCAAAAGTTCAATCATATGTAAGGGACCATTGAGAGAACTCTCTAAAATTAACGAAAAAAGAAACACAACCTTTCCATACTTCTCTATGGGTCTGAGAATTGGACTTTATCGAGATAATAGGTCTGTCGTATTCAATCGGTCGAAAAGAGATTTTTCACGCACATGGCAGGATATACTCTTCAAGAACACAAAAGAAATGTGGATGTACGGCGGGAACTGAGTATTACGAGTATCCTTGATAGGATTGTCCAATGTCGGCTATTTGAACATCTTAACCGAATGGATGACAAACGCATCCCAAATCAACAATAGATTTGAAAATCGTAAGAACGGAAAGCTGTGAAGCTGATGAAAAGGTTAGAGTGAGGAACTGTAGCCTATCTGCTTCGGACAGAAACAGACCATTTTTAATTTACTCCTTGCTGAAAATGATGATGATAATAATGATGGTGATGATGATGATCATCATCTTCACGGATTAAACCAAGGATGGTTTGTTCCGGTCTCAAATAGGCAAATATTAGAGCTGGTCACTCCAGCGCTTCCTCGAACGTCCCACACCTCTCCGTCCCCTCGGCTTATAGTTCCATAGTTGTCTGGGGATGCGGCAGTCATCCATTCGGCAACGATGTTCCCACCAATTCAGCCGATACTGGGCGATTCTGTAGAGTATACTCAAATATTCAATTCCTGCCGTATATCTGTGCTTCTTCTGTGATCATGAAGAATATACCCTGCCACGTGCCTGAGTAATCTCATTTCAGCCGCTTGGATGCGATTGTTCTGGCCTTTCGTTAAAGTCCAATTCTCAGACCCATAAAGAAGTGTGGGAAGAGCCATCACCTTGTAGAATTTTAGGCGCGTTCCTTTACTTGCAGACTCAAGGCTTCGCCTAATGGTCCCTCACATAAGGTTAAACTTATGCAACTTATTCACAATGTCGTTGCTTGCATTATAAGACACACTGTAGGCCAGGTATTCAAAACTGACAGTACCATTTGTAACACTTTTTGCCCGTACGCGATCAGTTCCACAAAAAGCCACCACCTTGGTCTTACTTGTGGATATCTGCAATCCAGAGTCTTTGCAGATTGGACTTAACAAATGTATCCCATCTGGAATCTGTTTTCAGAGTCTGAGTGTTGATGATAAGAACAGATTAAAGAAAAAAAAACACACACACGCAGACTCACACACATACAAATCCATTAACAATCTAACAGTGACATTTGTGCGAAAGTATGTGGAAGTTATTACAGCGACAGGGTTTGATAAAGTTTATTAAATCTGCATGTAGGTACCGTGCAACCTGTATAATTACTTGCAGGGCTCGCGCGCGCGGGTGTGTGTGTGTACGCCAAGTTGTTGCTGTAGGTTAGGCCGTGCATACGTATGAGCTGCTGTATTCCCGAGTTTCTAATGGCCCGCACCTGTGTCTAATTGCTCTTCTTCTGCTGCTGCTGCTTTGAAACAACCCCATATTTTATTCTCCAACTTCATGTAGAGAATATAATTAGTGTGCCTGCAATATTCTGTGTGTTCGTATAGTTTTTCAAGAAAGTAGCACAATGCAGAAACTATTAAGGGGAGTCGGTGAGCTCTATGCTGGCCATGTTAAATTACACACATTTAGGTACATTTTTCTCTGAAACCTGATAAGATAGAGTCTTGAAATTGTTCTAGGTGTTTTATGTATATGTTTCATATCTACTAAAGCAGAATTAATTAATTTCTGTGTCCACAAAAAAAATTTATATTTGACCGTATTGAAAATGTATATGTTACGTTATAGCAGAACGTTCTACTTGTTTCTCGGCTATCCCAGCAAAGTCCAGCTGTAATGTTGTGTGCGTAAATAGTGCTACTACTTTGAGATCAAGGACAACTACCTGACACTACAAGCCGAGGCCGTTCTAGACTTCACCGGTCCGCGCGCACTGTGTTCAAGGCGGCCAGCGATTACGCTCAAGTGTTTTCTAGTAGAGTTGACGCGTATTATCGTTTATTCTGGAATCTCAGCGGGATATAAATGTAAGCATTCAGCGACGCTTAGTTTCAGTTTTTTAAGTGGCGATTTATTCAAGTGAGGTTCCAGTTATTGTCGGGCGATTTACACAGTGCGTTTCAAGTGGTGTATTAGTAACAAGTGATTATAGTGCGGAATGCTTTTAGTTGACATTATTATTTGTGTGGACAGATTAACTTGAATTATTGTACGAGTATAATCTTGTTGAATAACTTGTTGATGACAAACTGTTAATTGTGATAATTAAAACGGGTTATTAGTGATTTCATTGGTGTCTTGTATTTTGTTTTCCACTGTATCATACGACGATCAAGAAGACCGTCGTAACAATATTTACTTCTATTTTATAACCTTTTTTCAAGGAAAATTAATAATTTGTTTTTTAACACCCAATGTATACGCTTTAGTTCTACAATTCTGCTTCCGTAGGTAGACAATGGTAACTCACGTCATCCATGAAAATTTCTCAGATACATGTACCTTAAATATTGAAAACGATGGTTAAAAACCCGTTTAATTTTAGGCTACTCTGGATTGCAGATATCCACAATTAAAACCAAGATTATGGCTTTTTGTGGAACTGATCCCGTACGGGCAAAAATTGTTATAGACGGTACTGTCCTGGAACAAGTTAGCAGTTTTGAATACCTGGGCTACAGTGGTGTTTTAATGCAGGCAACGACGTCATGAATAAGTTTAACCTTATGTGCGGGACCATTAGGAGAACCCTTAAGTCAGCAAGTAAAGGAACACGCCTAAAATTCTACAAGGTGATGGCTCTTCCCACACTTCTTTATGGGTATGAGAATCGGACTTTAACGAAAGGCCAGGCCAGTCGCATCCAAGTACAGTACTGGAACTATAAGAAAATAATATAATTATATCACAGAATAAATACTTTAGTTATTGAATAATTTGAAATCTAAACAATATTAGTAGGGAAACTTGAAAAAAAGGGTAGCATTGTTTTCGAAGGGCTGGGCACTTGTACCGTCTTGTATTGCCGGCTCAGACATCGGTATTAAATTGTAAAAATATTGAAATGTATCTGGAAGATAAAACTGTTATAATGACGTGTGTACATATGTAACGATAAAACCATACGTGAAACTAAATAATACGAACAACTACAAGGAATATGTTAAGCACTGGAAACGTTGCGGTGGGGTAAGATTAATGGTTGTTGTAGTTTTAAAGCTTATTGTAACCCCCCACCTTCCACAAAACTACAGCTAACACCTGCTGGCTGCCTTACAATCGCCTGTATTTCATAAATTACTGCGATTCTGTGCCTGCACAACCTACAGTTACACAATAACAGTTTGCACAAACCGTGATACAACACGTACTGTGTACACAGAAGCTACACAGACCGAACAGACACAGTTGTCGTAGATACAACCCGTCTACTAAAATACACTGAACTATTTTGTAATGGCGTTCCATTTTCCAATCGTTCTGTACTTTCTCCTGTCATTATCGGTTCAGTAAGTACTATTATGTTTCTCTTTTCTTCAATAATTGTCATGCCAACGAGAATCTATATAACGTGGAACAAAACGAACAAAAATAAGACAAAAATAAGCTGCTGACACCTTGATACCAGAGCGGCCCGATTTTTATACTGCCATTGGAAATGACGTGTTCTTATTGGTTCGCGGCTGATTGCGTTCCTGGTAAGCCGGTAGACCACTCGAATTGCTGATTGTGTCTGGGTGGTGATTGCGACGGTCATCGTGATCCCGAACCAGGGAAAGGATGCTTCCCGCCCCGACAACCTCCGGCCTATCAGCCTACTCTCCGCTACGTCCAAGGTTTTTGAGCGACTCGTGCAGCGTCGTGTGCGAGAACATCTAATTAACTTTGACGTGCTGGTCCCCGAACAGTTCGGCTTCCGTGTGGGGCATTCGACCACTCATCAACTGATGAAAATGGTGAAATACATCACGGACGCCGGGTGTCGGAGAGAACGGACCGTTGGCTGTTTCTTAGATGTTGAAAAAGCCTTCGACAGCGTATGGCATGATGGCCTATTATTCAAGCTTAGGGAAGTCTAGCTCCCGGATTGCTACCTTCATCTGGTTGCTAGTTTTCTGACGGAGGGGACCTTCTGCGTGAGAGTTGGAGATTCAGTTTCTTCCAAGAGACGAATCACAACCGGCGTCTCTCAAGGTAATGTTTTTGGCCCCCTTCTGTTCTCACTCTACGTCAAAGACGTGCCGAGACAGCCTGGAGTCCAGGTGGCCCTCTTTGCGGACAACACGGCCGTATTTACGGCCGATCGTCATGTAGAAAGAGCCGTCTTACGACTGCAGCGCCAGCTCGACACGCTCGGGGACTGGACTGAAAATTGGAGAGTGCAACTCAATTCTCGAAGCGACGGAAGCAGCCGTTAGGCAGTTACGTACATTGCGCTGGTCCAAAGAGGTTAAGTACCTCGGATTACACCTCGACCGTCGGCTCACCTGGCGTACCCACGCTTAAGCGAGAATCCACTCGTCTGAGCTTACTGTTTCCACTCCTGATCAGCTCAGCCATGACCAGGAAATTGGGCAAGGTGATCGTCGGCGCGTATTTTCTGCTGGTCATTACCTACGCTTGCCCGGTTTGGGGTTACCTCGCCGCAATGCATAAAAAGAAGTTGCAGATCGTCTTCGGCTAGCGGCCAAAGTCCCCCGTCGCTTCTCATCACGCCTTCTAAGGAGAGGACTTGGCGTCCGCTCCTTAGACGAAACATTCAGGGGGCTTGCACGCAAACTTTATGCACGTGCGGCGAGGTTCCCAGACAATCCGCTTGTGGCTGGGCTGGGCAGGTACCGTCCAGGTGATTCGTGGAAACGCCCTCGGTGTATACTGCGCTAGTGCAGGCTAGCACAACAGCCGAGAATCGGCCTGCTACAGAGCACACGCCCTACTTGGGCAGGATCACGAGGCAGGAGCTCCGGAAGGTAGCTCGGAACTCAGTTACCGAGCGGTTCGTCTCTGCGACGCACAACCGCACAGACCAGAGCGTCTGGGTGGGCTCATATGCTGTCTAGTGTCCAGACGACTTGATTGCAAGCCTAAAGATGTGTTTGCTTTTGGTTGGAGCATTCCCCTCCGCAGCCGTCTCAACAGTGTCTGCTGGACTACGTATATTAGTTTCCGCTATGCGGGGCTACGCGGCCATTTCATTGATGTGCTCAGCAACTTGATATAATTTCATAATATCATGTTGTCTCGCACTGGCATTCAAGTTGTCTCTCCAATGTACGTGCGAATAACAGTTATCTAATCCAAATGCCTACCTTTGATCACACACAAACACGCGCGCGCGCATACACACACACACACATGGGAGAGGAATATTATTACAGTAGTTTCACAAGGATATTTTACGGGCAAAGAAGACAGGAGCGACAAAGTTTCTTCATGTTTCTCTGTTGACTTTCTTCATTTACCTTACGGGGTAAATTTAATTCACATACTCGCGCAATATCATCCGCGGGGTCACGTAATTCGGACAAATTTAAAACTCGTCATTGTCTCGTGCAGGAGGAGGCGGAAGCAGTGCTTTGCTACCGTTTAATTAGCAGCAGAGCACACTGAGATACAGTTTTCAGGCTTACTTTGTTCATAATCAAATGAAACTTTGTTTCACCCGCACAGAACTTAGAGGCACGTCCATAAACTTAGTTGTTCTTCTCCGACGCTAGTGTCACCTTCCCTCCATTGTAATAGACTTTTAATAGGCCTTAATAAAATTTCACGTTACAATTATTCATACTACACTTGTTATCAAGCTAAATTACTCAATGATAATATTAATATTTATCACATACTAATTCTCAGCAACAGGATGTCACACTTACTTTAGTGTACCGACTCTTAAGAATTATCCCAGGGCGCCAGTAAAAAATAAACACAATTTGATTGTTATTAATTAAGTTTTAATAACTATTTTGCATTTACATATTACAAAATTTGTAAGTCATTACTTTAATAATTTTACTATAAAATTTGTTCGTGCTTATTCTTGGCTATGGATTCTTAGACTTATTGAGTCACCAAATATGATTTACATACATTTAAAATTAATAAGCAATAGTAAAATGAGTGTTCATTTATTAGTTACTTGTATGTTGATCTCATTCTGCGATGCGATGTCATCAATTCTGCTGGTTCCAGGATGGTCGTCCGACGTTGATCGTTGAGCAGTTATCCTTGTTAGTTTGCACTATTTTACACTGGTTTCACAAGTATTACACCATTCACTTAAATAACTTAGTGATAATTACACAGGTGCCGTATACTAATACACTTGTTGAATACTGAGTATATCCTTATTAAAGCTAAGTGCGTCTAACACCGGATTGAAAACTAATATCGAGCGACTGTCCCGTACTGTGATGTTTACACCTTAAATTTCTCTATGTAATTCGACATTCAACGATTGATGTTGTACTAAGTAAAACTTGGATATATTATTCGATTTTAATTTATCTTCTCTAATTACTCTGAACATTATTCTTGTAAACGCTTATTAAGTGTTTATGATACTTCCACAATGCTTAATATCGCGTTACCGCAACTGACTTTTTCGTTGCGATTGAAATATATTTATTTAATTTATCGACAAATTTCTTAATACACTAAATACGAGTCTTTGAATTGTAATCTCCCCGTAGACTAACTTAACTTCTTACACTTCGTTTTTTTATACATTGCTTCGAACTACCCTCACCAACTATATACAAAATACACGCCGATTGGTCTGACATACCGCTAATTTCAGATTTACCCAATCTGTCTAGTGAACACGTCCCGCGTTAAAAATGACGCTTTCCGTTATTCGTCAACGATTTGCGCGTATAAACGTAGTGGGAAAACATAGCGTCTATCTCCATCTCGCTCTCATCTCTCTCTGTCTAACCTAACGGTTCTTTTGTTAGGTGTACTTAACTTTTACAATCTTAGGGAATTCTTCTGACACCCTTGAAAATAATACAATTTTATGACGGTTCGTCCGCTATGTTACCTTTTCATAATTTTTAGCCGATTTACGGGCGTCAAGTCAAGGTCGTCTTTATGAACAACTACCGCGCCTTACTGAAACATTTTAATATTTCTTACTTTGAAGTACCACCGCTCTAATCGGTAGTTTTAGTTTTATTTTCTCCCCGCTTTCTGCGAATTTATATTTCTCCCTGGGTATAACATGACTTTGTCCCCGTAAAATTGTTGAGAGTGCAAATTTTACGTTATACTATCCCTAACCTCTCATCCTCCAGTCATGCTCCCACTGGTTACTGAGATTGTTCACAACGTCTCCCTGCTGGTGTCACTTCCTGCATATTTAATTATATCCGAGTTACTTTAATTTTTGTACGCGAAGGTGCGCGGTTCTCTGAACAACGGAATGAAAAAATATACTAAGGACTAAAAAAGATACCAATTTTGAATACCTGGGCTACAGTGTGTCTTATATATGCAAGCAACGACGTCGTGAGTAAGTCGCAAAAGTTCAACCTTATGTGAGGGACCATTAGGCGAACTTTTAAGTAAACAAGTAAAGAAACATGCCTAAAATTCTACAAGGTGATGGCCCTTCCAACACTTCTTTGTGGGTCTGAAAATTGGGCTTTAACGAAAGGCCAGGCCAGTCGCATCCAAGCGGCTGAAATGAGATTTCTCAGGCACGTGGCAGGGTATATTCTCCATAATCATTGAAAAAAACACATATATACGGCAGAAACTGAATATTATGAGTATACTCGTCAGGATTGCCTAGTATCGGCTGAATTTATGGAAACATCTTTGCCGAATGGATGACTGCCGCAACCCCAAACAACTATGAACTATAAGACGAGAAGATGGAGAGATGTGGGACGTCCTAGGAAGCGCTGGAGTGATCACCTCTAGACTTTCCCTGTTTGAGACTGGAACAAACCATCCTTGGTTTAACATTTGAAGATGATGATGATAAAAAAGATACTCAAATTAAAGGGAAATAATATCATCAGAGTAATTCATTCTACAAGGTTTCTCGATTACTCTCCAAATATCGTACCATCCAAGCAGACCCGGGACGTTTGGAAACCGTTAAACGTTAGTTGAAAAATAACGTGACCAATGGCGGATACCAACAAAATCAGCGCAGAACTGTCTATACTGAGTGCCCAGGAGCAATACCGCATTTACCACTAGGCCGACTAGGCCGCGGGGTCAGAGGGACCCGCAAGCTACAGATATATTTTTTTAACATAAGTATTTTTATAAAAGTAGGAGGCACTTTGATTTATTTAAGTATGATATTTTGAAATTAAATTATCATTTTTTGTAGGATTAAAAAATTGAAAGAATAAAAAACTCTATACTTATTTTTTTAACTTTATATAAATTGTAAGACAAAGTTAACGTGTCTAGATAATAAAAAAGAAATTTTCTATGTTAAATTTCTGAATAAGCTTAGTTCAGTTACTGTACTTAAAAAATAAATTAATTTGCTCAGTTCTTTTGCATGGTTCTTAATTTTTTGAAAAAGTTTGCTAAATGAAAGCACGTTTTTTATAGCAACCTACTGGTTTTAAATTTGACAGTAATAATCTGACATCAAATTACTTCTGCAGTACATGTATTACTTCGAAGTCACAGCCGGGGGGGGGGTAGAAAACTTGGCCTAGGGCCTCAAAAATCTTAAATCCGGTACTGCCCAGCGGTAAAAAATGAAAGGCGTTCTGTTTCCAGTCAAAATGGGAGACAAATTACTTAGATAAAAACTTACCTGGAAACAGCACGTTCCAGCCAAAAAACTTCGCAGTTCAAATTTAAAGACCAACATCCTGGCTCGTTAGACGATAATTCAAACTGTCTATCGGAAACAAGTTCTTCCTATACAAAACGTTGATCAAACGTATTTTATCGTAGGAGTCCGCTGAGTGGGGTTGCGCCTGTCAGTTCAATACTAAATTATCCTAAATTAAAGTCTGCAATCAGTTATTTTAACTTTCTTCCCGAACTATACATAGGCTGATATTCGACTAGGATGGTCTCCCGGTACATTATTAAAATTAAACATATATTTTACTTATAGTTCCCTAAAGTACTGGAGAACATGAGTAATGCCTTAGGTCTCATCCCTTGATGAATATCCAGCCGCACCTGCAAGTGGTGGGGGATGGGCAACACCTACAGGTGGCTAACGCGGCTCTGGAGACCGAGTGACAGCCGTTATAAGCTGTCCCTCCTCTACTTGTCATTGTCAAGTAGAGGTTAGGCCACACACTTGCCCTTGGGGTAAGAAATTACCCCTA
This sequence comes from Magicicada septendecula, assembly GCA_034769895.1. Classification (NCBI taxonomy): domain Eukaryota; kingdom Metazoa; phylum Arthropoda; class Insecta; order Hemiptera; family Cicadidae; genus Magicicada; species Magicicada septendecula. Next base: position 1,366,979,577 of record CM068367.1, on the reverse strand, counting down.
AAGACGGATGACCTTCCACTGGTCAATGACGTAGGATGTGCGAATCAAGGAGGAACCACTATATTAAAGATCCTTATGGATATCATAACAGGGAAAACTAGTATCTTTAGTCTGGTAAGATTACCAGTTTATGGTAGAACACCCAGACAGAAAATCTGGCTGGGCGTTGAGCCTGAAGGTGGCAGTCCCAACATACGTCTTACCCTGCGATATGATAGTAACATATCCAGGGGACATATTCACTACTAAATTGCCTCAAAAAATGACTAGCCGGACGGATCAGAAGTTGCTGGCCACAGATTTGAATAAAAGGAAAAAACTAATCGGTATTCCCCCAAACAACTATGGAACTATAAGCCGAGGGGACGCAGAGGTGTGGGGCGTCCGAGGAAGCGCTGGAGTGACTAGCTCTTAATCTTTGCCTATTTGAGACCGGAACAAACGATCCTTGGTTAAATCCTTGAAGATGATGATGATGCTGATTTTACTTATATTCAAAAATTCATAAAGCAATCATATCTAATACAAGTGCGTTTAATCCTTCCAGAAAAGTGAAGCAAACGTAAATATTTTTAACTGTTTTTTAATCGGACGAAATAATTTTGACAATGAGCCTTCCATATTTTGGAAATTGAAAGGTTCGTCACGACCGCCTGAAGAAGATATGATCACTAAGAGAGTGGCTGATCGGTTGGTTAAGGGAAGTGGTGTCAGCTTTATGACGCTAATGGTCGACAGTAACGAAAAACAACGATGTACACAATAATCGGAATGTCTCTGGTAAGTGGGGCATTCTGAAGAGGAGACGGAAATAGGAGGACGAGAATGTAAATAAGGAGCTGGCGGTGGAGAAGAAAATATTCTTCTTCTTTTTCTCCTTCTTCTTCTCCTCTTCAAGGATTAGGTTATATAAACCTTTTCCGGCACCTATCTCATCCTCGGACGATCCACGTCTCTTCTACCAATGATTTTATAGTTCAGTGCAGCTTTCGGCAATCGATCCTCTGTCATCCTTTGCACATGAACAAACCATTGTCTTCTGTAAACTGCAATAATCTCATTTATGTCATATACTTTGAGTTCCGTTTTGATATCTTCGAGAATCTGCATTTCAGCACTCTGAATCTTGCCGCTTTCCTTTTTTGTCATGACCCACGACTCACTTGCATAAAACAACGTGGGTGTTGCAATTGTCTCATAAAACTTAACGCTTGTGCTGTGTCTTGTTTTATTTATAAGATTTCTATGAATTGGACCACACATATTTAGATGAGGAAAGATGTTGCACTGAAAAACTAATTCACAACAAAGTAGCGATTACCTCATGGGAAAGTATTATTTTCCCCAAAATTGTTACAACAACTATAAGTTCAAACCAACATTAAATTCTTAAGCACATGTTTCCCAGCGGCAGCAAATGAATCAAACCTGCGAACGTCACCTCATTAATTAAAGCCCAAGACTGACATTTTAACGAAATGCTTTGGTTACGTTTTAATTTTGTACGGTATGTGTCGACGAAACGCCCTCCGCGTACTTCATATCATAAAGTTAATTTAATTACGTTTAAAAGCCTTCGCCAAGGTAAAATGTATGCCCTAAGCGCGTAACGTACAATCTCATGGCACGTGTATAAACAAGGGTCACGGGTTTTCACATACAACCTTAACGCCTTAACACACAACTTATGTTTGAAGTTTTGTACCGACCTTGGATACAGCGATTTCTACTTACACAAATATTTTACTTAATTAATACTAGTTTACGTTCAAAATGATTGTGGTACATACTTCGAGCATCAAATAGTTTGCCCATCCTCAGCCATCTTAATTTTTTGTCTTGTTGAATACCTGTGTCCAGTTTGGTCGTTCCTTTGGGTTCGTGACATGCTTGTTTGTTGTTTAAATTGGTGTTAATTTTGTTACGACGGTCTAATCGATCGTCGTAAGCACCACTGTTAACCGTTCTGTCGCACTTCTAGCCCACTGTTACGACGGTCTAACCGATCGTCGTAAGCACCACTGTTAACCGTTCTGTCGCACTTCTGGCCCACTGTTACGAAGGTCTAACCGATCGTCGTAAGCACCACTGTTAACGGTTCTGTCGCACTTCTGGCCCACTGTTACGAAGGTCTAACCGATCGTCGTAAGCACCACTGTTAACCGTTCTGTCGCACTTCTGGCCCACTGTTACGACGGTCTAACCGATCGTGGTAAGCACCACTGTTAACCGTTCTGTCGCACTTCTGGCCCACTGTTACGACGGTCTAACCGATCGTCGTAAGCACCACTGTTAACCGTTCTGTCGCACTTCTGGCCCACTGTTACGACGGTCTAACCGATCGTCGTAAGCACCACTGTTAACCGTTCTGTCGCACTTCTGGCCCACTGTTACGAACGTCTAACCGATCGTCGTAAGCACCACTGTTAACGGTTCTGTCGCACTTCTGGCCCACTGTTACGAAGGTCTAACCGATCGTCGTAAGCACCACTGTTAACCGTTCTGTCGCACTTCTGGCCCACTGTTACGACGGTCTAACCGATCGTCGTAAGCACCACTGTTAACCGTTCTGTCGCACTTCTGGCCCACTGTTACGAAGGTCTAACCGATCGTCGTAAGCACCACTGTTAACGGTTCTGTCGCACTTCTGGCCCACTGTTACGAAGGTCTAACCGATCGTCGTAAGCACCACTGTTAACCGTTCTGTCGCACTTCTGGCCCACTGTTACGACGGTCTAACCGATCGTCGTAATCACCACTGTTAACGGTTCTGTCGCACTTCTGGCCCCCTGTTACGACGGTCTAACCGATCGCCGTAAGCACCACTGTTAACCGTTCTGTCGCACTTCTGGCCCCCTGTTACGACGGTCTAACCGATCGTCGTATGGTACTATAGAAAACAATATACAAGACACCAATTAAGTCACTAATCACCAGCGTTAATTATCACAAGTACAGTTTGTAATCATCAAGTTATTCAACAAGATTACTCTTTTACAACAATTCAAGTTAATCTGTCCACACAAATAATAATGTCACTATTATACCTTTAATTCTAATATCACTTCCGTACTATAACCACTTTTTACACATACACCACTCGAAATGCACAGACTAAACGCCCCAAAGTAAACTCGAACCTCACTTGAATAAGTCGCCACTTAAACTGAAACTAAGCGTCGCTGAATACTTATATTTGTACCCCGCTGAGATTCCAGAATAATCCATAATACGCGTCAACATTACACTAGAACGTAATTGATTGCGGCCTTGAACACAGTGCACCGACCGGTATGGTCTGGAATAGTCTCGGTGGCGTACGTTAAGAATCGCGTACGCACACACAACATCACAGCTGGGTCTGCTGGGATAGCCGGCAAACATGTAGAACGCTCTGCAATGGCACAACAATATGTAGGCGTATGATATATCGTTTTGTTTTTTGAGCGTTTTTAATGTTTTAAAAATTGTACTATGTTTTGCGTTGAACTGTATTTGTTCTAGTATTAATTTGTCTTGTGTTTTATGTTTATATATGTGCGTAGATTTTCCCATATATTCATTATAGTGCCTTTGTGTGGTATGTGTTCTATTAGCGTCATGTTGCTGACTGTCTGGAAATTCATATTCTACATTATTTATTGCATGTTTGGATACACACGCCTGAATTTATTGCCTGTATACCACACCACACCTATACCACATATACCACATACACCACACACATAGACAGTAACACCAATGTAACCACCCAAAAGCCAACAGGAACCCACAGCAACAACCAACCAGGACACAAGTATTAAACTAAGATGACAAAAAACTAAGATTACTGACGATAGTTTAACGACGAAGTAATCATTAATCAAGGATTAAAACAAGGATGGTTTGTTCTGGTCTCAAACAGGCAAAGTCTAGAGCTGGTCACTCCAGCGCTTCCTCAGACGTCCCACACCTCTCCGTCTCCGCGGCTTATAGTTCCATAGTTGTTTGGGAATGTGGCAGTCGTCCATTCGGCGAAGATGTAACCACCAGTTCAGCCAATACTGGGAGATCCTGTCGAGTATACTCATAATATTCAGTTCCTGGCGTAGGCCTATATTTGTGTTTCTTCTATGATCATGGAGTGTATACTCTACCGCGTGGCGGAGAAATCTCATTTCAGCCGCTTGGATGCGACTGGCCTGGCCTTTCGTTAAAGTCCAATTCTCAGTGGGAAGAGCCATCACCTTGTTGAATTTAAGGCGTGTTCCTATACTTGCTGACTTAAGGGTTCGCCTGATGGTCCCGCACATAAGGTTGAACTTATGTAACTTATTCAGTATGCACGAAGTAAGTACCAAAATCATTTTTAAACCTAAACTAGTATTAAATATTAATTCAAGAAAAGATCTGTAACAAGTGTTTGAATTATACAAATATATACATACATATCTTATGGGCTGTTGTTTGAAAATGTATAATCATCATTTCTTATAAAATTAGCGTAAGTTATATTTATAAAATTTAAATCCTATAATCATGTATTTTCCATTCTGTGTCAAATGTATGTTGCAACAGCGTTTCAATATTTTAAACATTTTTTGGTACATCTACATCGTGAAACAAAAGCTAGACTATATAGAACCTTAATAAAACCGGTCCTGATGTACGGAAGTGAAACATGGGTAGTGACACAGAGCAACCTGTTTCGAGTTGAATCTTTTGAAAGGAAAATACTTGGGAAAATTTATGGACCCATTAGGGAAGGTTAAGAATGGAGAATGAGGGACAACAGAGAGATCTATGAGTCATATAGATCGCCTGATATTGTGACATCAGTTAGGATCAGATTACGCTGAGAAGGGCAGGAAATGTACTGAGAATGAATGAGGAGGATGTTCTTAAGAGGATTATGAAATCCCCACCAGAAGGAAAGAGAGGACGTGGAAGACCCAGACTACTATGGATTGATGGAATCCTAGTAGACGTGAAAGTACTTGGAGTGAAAAATTGGTGGACATTGGCTAAGAATAGGAAAGTCTGCAGGAAATTCCTGAGGAAAGCTGAGGTCCACGGTGGACTGTGGAGATTCTGATGGTGATGATGATGAAATATTTATTGGTAGCAGTATACATCCTCGTTTTAGAAGAATATTTCCATACTCATGAATGGATGTATTCATGAATGTCTTCCGTGGAAAGATGTCAGAAACATTATCATCACGGTCACCTTTATTTTCGATTCATAATCTCTGTTGTCAATAGGCTCATAACTCATCGCTATTACTAGTAACCTGATATTTTGAATACGGTCCAAATTCACCTTTTTTAAATCCAAATTTCCTTCCATTTTTTCTAGTCTTTTTGACGTGAAAAACGATAAAGAAAATTCGCAAGAATAACAGGTGTCGCTTATGCTTTACAAAAAATAAAAAATGCCAAAAGTATTAAAAATCATCATCATCATCTTCACGGATTAAACTAAAGATTGTTTGTTCTGGTCTCAAACAGGCAAAGTTAGAGCTGGTCACTCCAGCACTTCCTCGGACGTCCCAGACCTCTCCGCCCTCTCGGCTGATAGTTTCAGAGTTGTTTCGGGATGCGGCAGTCATCCATTCGGCAAAGATGTTTCCACCAATTCAGCCGATACTGGGCGATCCTGTCGAGTATACTCATAATATTCAGTTCCTGCCGTATATCTATGTTTGTTCTATGATCATGGAGAGTATACCCTATCACGTGACTGAGAAATCTCATTTCAGGTTTTAAAAATGTTTTAATAAATTCCAGTCCATAGTAACTTTTGCAGATTAAATAAAACACGACTATAATCGGCCAAGAAGATTATGTAAATGTAATTAATGACGTCAACCAGACAATTGCAAAGGGAAATATAAAAAAGATCTGGGAAATGAGAAAATAAGAATGGGAAATAAGAATAAACATGGAAAAGACCAACATTTTGGTATTATGGAGGTAAGACGATAACAACAGAGGAAATACAGTACGAGTTGAAAATTAAAAAATTCTAATAAAATTTCTCAAGAAAACAAAGGCCAATAGCAACTGTGTTCACTCCTTCTGTACTGTACCTTCAGCTTTTTTTTTTATGTATCGGCCATCTTAGGACCACATGCCAATTTCAATTCTTCATTATCTGTTCTTTTATTTTTCTCCAATATTTTCCATCTTTTCACTGTGTCTCATCTTCCTGCCTTCAGTCCACTTTGAACCTGCGTTTTTCTCTTTCACTCCTTCCATTTTTAACATTTTTGCCCGAAAAACGTCTGTTTCAGTTGCTTCTTCTGCGTTTACATTATTTTTTTCTAAATTCTTTTGGATTTCTTTAATCCAACTTGACATTGACTTCTTCCCCCACAGATATTTGAAGATCTGCTTTGTTAACATATTGTCGTCCATTCTATATAAATGCCCAAAAAATAATAGTCTTCTTGTTCTCATTGTTTCCGTTACATTTCCTGTACTCTGATGTATTTCATCGTTACTTCTTAATTTCCAACCTTCTGAAGTGTGTCTTCAGCTTTAATTTTAAACGTGTTCATTGTCTCGGTTTGCGCAAACTGTTACTAATGGTTTGTGTAACTGTATCTTGCACACGATGAATCATTATGTTTTATGAAATACAGGCGATTGTTGAGGCAGCCAGCAGGTGTTAGTTGTAGCTGTGCGAGGTGGGAGAGGAGTTACAATCAGTATTAAAAAGCATTAAAAGCACTTAAGACTACAACCATTAATCTTACCCCACCGCATCGCTTCCAGTACTTAACATATTCCTTGTTGTTGTTTTTGTTGAACTCTACATACGTTTGTACTGCCAGCCTGTCTACATACATGAGGCTCCTTTACCTTCGTTGTGCATGTTGTCATTTCATATTTTTCACTATATTATATGTCTTATCATCATCATCATCATCATTTCCACAACACGGCATAGGCAAGGTGCTGCCTGTTCCGCCTTCAAAAATCCTCCAGCCATCTCTTCCTGGGTCTACCCACACACCTGTGTCCCAAATATCGGTATGGAGAACCATACATGACTTCCATGTTCAAAGATTTATATTTAAAATCATTTTCGAAATGAAATATTACTATAGAAACTACTTCTTTCTACTTACTGCTTCAGCCTTAACCACAGTACTGTGGTCACTAACGTATACCACCTCACGTTATCGCACTCGATTTTCACTGATGATGGAAGTCGATGGCATTGCCGAAACGTCTGATTTTGTAGAAAACATTGGACTACGGCCAAACATCCCGGGAAGGAATTTTAACAAAAACTACTTCTTTGTTGCCGATAACGTTGTACACAGATATATAAAAAATTGCATAAAATTAATGGCTTGTATAAGTTAATGTTTGATCTCCATTGAGTAGTGCTCAAGTTTCCAAAGTTTTAATATTATGATGTCCGTAATTAAAACATCAGAGCAGGTTTAGTGTGTATGAGGGTACACCTTGGACAAAAATTTTCAACATTTCCTATTGAGCGTTGCTACATTGTTCCTAGTTGCAGCGTTCCTATCAAGCTGCGAAACTACAGTGTATGTTTCACAGAACAAACACGCGAAAAAGAAGGAGCGCTCCGAAGTCACTCATGGACCCTCAGCATCTTGCAGAGGGTTCATTCTCTAAAGACGAAAAGTCTGTCTATGAATCGTTCCTCTGTAAACACGTGCAGTTACACTGCCCAGCGATTCACAGGAAGCAAATCACTATCCACGCTGGACACTTTTTCGGCTTGCACGCGTTATGTTGGTATGGGTTTCGGCACTTACCATTTAAAAAGCGTGCAAATGTAAGAAAATAAACATGAGTGAGGCCAGAAATAACACGAATTGTGTGTGTGTGTGTGTGTGTGTGTGTGTGTGTGTGTGTGTGTGTGTGTGTGTGTGTGTGTGTGTGTGTGTGTGTGTGTCTTCTCTGCCTTTTTATTGCGGTAGTCATAATAATAAAATGGAAACGTAAACATTACATAACTGAGATATGCTTGCCTGCCACGAACGATATATTATTTTATACATGTATATTAACTCATACATAATTTACATTAAAATGAAAAAATTATAATTTTATTGCCTGGCAACAAAATTATTTTATTTTTAACAATTACCATTGTTTCAAAAGTTTAAATGAATTTTCAAGTACTTTACTGTTGTTAAAACGTAAAAGGTAGGGCTATATACAAAAAATTGTTTGATTCTGTTTGAATTTGCGGCTGTTATCGTTTGCCATAGAAAATACCCTTGTTAAAACATAAAACGTTGCAGGTAAACTACCCCTTTCCCTTAACCGATCTTCACCAAAATCAATAGGTCTTGAGAACTCTACAATTCAGGGCTGTATGCGAAACATTATTTAATTTTGTTTGAATTTGCGGCTGTTATCGTTTGCCAAAAAACAAAATTACCCTTGATAAAAAAAACCGTTGCCGGTAAACTACCCCTTTCCCTCAACCGATCTTCACCAAAAACAGTAGGTGGTGAGTACTCTACAAATCAGGGCTGTATACAAAAAATTATTTGATTCTGTTTGAATTTGCGGCTGTTATCGTTTGCCATAGGAAAAAAATCTACAGACAGACAGACAGACACAGACAGACAGACACACACACACACACTTTTCGAAAACGATTTTTTTTCATGTTTTGAGTGTAGTACAATCAGAATCTGCAATAATCTCGAACACGATTTTTTTTGCCATCACCATACTTCCATTTCCTTAAGGAACATGGAAGTAAAAATACAGGCCTCGCAAATGGCGTTCTTAAGAAGAGTTAAAAGGTGTTCTAAACTTAACCGTATAATGAACGAGGCCATAAGAAAAGATTTACAAGTTTTTAACTTGAATGAAAAATTGGAAGTTTACAAACAACGGAGTAAAAAACACGTAGAAAGATTTCAGATTCCAGACTGGACAAACAAGTTTGGAAATACAAACAATACAATAATAAGTTTGTATTTCCAAACTTGTTTGGCCAGTCTGGAATCTGACATTCTTTCTACGTGTTCTTTACTCCGTTGTTTGTAAACTTTTAATTTTCCATTCAAGTTAAAATCTTGAAACTCTTTTCTTACGGCCTCGTTCATTATACGGTTAAGTTTAGAACACCTTTTAACTCTTCTTAAGAACGCCATTTGCGAGGCCTGTATTTTTATTGTATTGTTTCTTGATCGTCGTCCATAATACATGGACTGTCACAACTTTGTAGAACTTTAGTTTTGTATCTCGACGCACCTCGTTTCTAAAATTACGGTTGACTGTCCCACAGATCGTCTGGAAATTACCTAACTTAACATCAACATCATAGCCAATATCAGTGTTGTCTGATTGACACACAATGTAGATTTTCAGATTTAGTGATTACAATGACGAATTGTGGACCGTACAACGTGTTTATGTCTGCCGTAAATTTCATGTAACCCAAGGGATGTTCGGCACTCGTTTGAACATCCCTTGATTCGAACTCGTTGATTTGAAAAACTTTATTTCATAACTATATGGTCACTTCTTCGTTATTTTAAAAGAGAGAGCGCAATCCACTGTTCCAATTCGAGCGTTCGTACTAATAACTCTTTTGTTTGGTAAAAGATTTTTATGGTTTTTTACCTTTTTATAATACAGTTTCCACTGTCATCGTTGTTCTAATTTTGTTTTTCCGCTCTGGATGTCACAGATGCTCCACCGAATCTTTCTCATGTTCCACTTCTGTTACTTCATATCTTCTGCTTGTAATTTTTTATTGCTTTCTTCAGCACACGACACTGCGGCCTTGTTTCTTTCTACACTTTGTGATACTTTCATTCTATATGAGTTTGTGTAGCTCTTTAATACGCATTCTTGTCCGATATAGTTTATATCTTATTTCTACCGCAGGTGTTACGGTTTTTGATACTTTGAGGTTTGAAATTATAAAATATTACAGCTCCTAGCGAAACCGCCATCAGTTTCACAATCGAGGCGGTTTCTGAATTGAGCTAAAATGACGTTTCGAGATGTTCACCAAAACTTCAAGTGAATTTTATTAACTCCTGGACAATCCGCCTCCAGTCGTCTTGATTCTCTGTTTTCAGTCTCCAGCTTCTAACATCGAGCCTGCGTAGTCGTCATCAAGATCATCCTAGATCCACAAGATCGTCCTCAAGATCAAGACCCATCGTTTTCTGGGCAGACCCCTCCTTCTTCTTCCACCAGGTAAACATTTTCTTCAAAGTGGATGTCTCTAAATTTCTATGGACATGCCCTGCTCACCGAATTCTACTTTTCTTTATATCAATGACGACATCTGGTTGTCCATAGATTTGCTAGATTTCTGTATTCGTTCTTATTCTCCATGATCCTTGGACTTTTAATTAACAAAGTTGTGTTAGTGTTTATAATCACAAACAGAATTAACACTGTTGCGCTTAGAAGAATTATTCCGATTAGCGCTTTCAAGCATCACAGATCGGAAATAACTTTAACTTGCGCGTATTTCGGAATGGCATTATTAGCCAGACATTGTATATTAAACCATATTTTACTTAAGACCCTCTTCAATTTGTCTTTTAACTTGCAATATTTACAGACATTACTTACCTTATTGTTGTCGTTTATTACCTCATTGTTGCCGTCTATTGCCTGTCGTCGATTGCACATCTTATTTCCGACCTGGTGATGAGCTGTGAAGCTTGAAAGCGCGAATCGGAATAATTTTTCTAAGTGCATCAGTGTTAATTCTGTTTGTGATTCTTGGACTTTCACTGCACCAAACATCCTCATGAGGACTTTTATTTCCAACATGCGCAACCATTCATCCTTCGTCACTGTCATTCCCAAGTTTTGGACCCGTACATGACCACTGGTTTAAGAACTGATTTATAGAGACGATAATTGGCTGCTCTGCTAAACACTGGTTTTTAAACTTAAAGATTACTTGTAGGGAGAAGTAACATCTGTTTCCAGCATATGTTCTTTCTTTTATTTCTTCGACCATAATGTTGTCCTCAGTAACTAACTATATTAGTAGTTACCAGGTATTTAAAGGTATTTAAATTTGTCAATCTTTTGAAATTCGTGTCCTCCAGTTACCGGGGGTGCTCTTCTCTCTTGCATTTTACCACCTGTTAACATGTATTTGGTCTTTTCAGTGTTTACTTTTAGACCCAAATTCGTTGCAACATCTTCAAGTTTCAAGAAACCCTCTACGCGTTCTTGGAAACTCACAAATTCACCATTTCATATGCACTAATCACACAGAAACAGTGTAGAGTACATACTGTTGGCGCAGCCACACACTTTATAGGCAACCAGACTGGCTGCGAGCAACCTATGGGGAAATTTAATAAACTCCAGCCAACGGCAGAGCTTTAATATCATTCGCGCAAACGTCTTTACTGGAGCTTCATTTGTGCGTGCGTGTGTATATTGTGCCAGTGTAATTTTAGTTCAATCTGTGAACACCATTTTGCTTGTCATATATATTCACGATATGTAAATGGTTTTTATAATGTTATAGATATTATATATTATAATAATATATAATTATAATATCTCTATATTATAGATAACCACGCGCGCACTGAGATGTAAGCATTGCGCGCGCGCGCGCGCGCGTGTGTGTGTGTGTTCAGAAACCTTTGGTGATATAGATCTATTCTATGGAACGTGAGTCAGATTGAAATAAACGATAAAAATAAGGACATTGTACTTGCGTGTAATGTAATTTCATGACAGAGTCAACATAGCCGCTTTATTTTTTTACAGGCTGCATTACGTGTCGTGGAGTTTAAGCAAGCAACACTATCAGACATCCTACTTTTAAAGAGATGGTGTGACATTACAGCGCGGAAACGCTGTGAAGAAACTGTTCAGACAAAAATTACGGACTTTTCTAAGTAAAACTCTGGAACTGTGAACATGATATTCATGTTTATAATTTAAACTTTTATACTTAAATAAGTTTTTTTACTGAAAATTTTGTGTTTTTTATGCCTTAATTAACGGAAATAGACTCCATGGATTATCCGGAAAAAATGCGTTATCCGAAATGGCTCCGCCCACTTTAGTTCGTTTAAAAAGGGTTCTACTGTGTGTGTGTGTGTGTGTGTGTGTACGCTTCATGTTCCTTGGACGAGTTACACACTAATACACGTGTTATCCAATAGTAATCATTTCTGCAAGTATATTTATTTATTTTCATGTATAAACATTAATCTATAATACTGCAACAAAACCGATTTTTTTTATATTGGGAATGACGACAGATTGATTCTGTGCAAAAAGTGAATCGGGCAGATAGTAATTATTATTTTATAACACACACACACACACACACACACATATATATATCCATCATTTGCTACACGTAACTCAAAATTTCTTGCAGCAATTATAGGTATTAAACAGCAAAAACGCAACACTTTACTTGCATAAGAAACCATATTGAACGATATCACAATATTACACACACACACACACACACACATTTTTTATAGGCATTTAGAATATTTACTTAATATAAAAACACAGACATTAAAATAGTATAAAAAACTAATAAAAAAAAATTTACAAAATCTAATAACACACACAACAAAGGTAATACAACAACCAATGATATATACAAAATCAAATGCCAAGATTGCAATAGATGTTACATAGGGCAAACAAAAAACGACTAAAAAACGTTATTTTGAACATCTAGATGCTTACAAAAAAAAAACAGAAATATATACTTCTAACTTGGCCACACATGCAGTAAATACAGGACATGAATTCCCAGACATAACCAACATGACACTAATAAAACATACCACACAAAGGCACCATATGGGAAAATTTACAAATGTACAAACACAAACACAAAACAAACTAATACGTGAACAAATACAAATCAATACATGACACAATATTCGAAAACACTCAACATCGAGATAGTCAAAATACTAATACATACACCCCAATCACACACAAGAATAACGATATAAAATACCAAAAGCAACCATAGCAACAATCAATCAAAACACAAATACTCCACAAGATACAAAATCAAGAAGGCTGAGGATGAGAACAATAAGATTCTCGAAACATGTACCAAATAAGTGAAAAACATCTTGAGGTAAAGAATGTATAAATATTAAGTAAATAATGTATATAAATATATGCATACGTGTATATGTATTTATATGTACGCATGTATGTAAAATAAATATGTGTGTGTGTGTGGGGGAAAGGTCACGTGTACGACAACCGTGTTTTATTTGCTATTTGTAGCTTCTGTGTACACAGTATGTAAATCATTGTCTCACGGTTTGCGCAAACTGTTACTAATGGTTTGTGTAACTGTATGTTGTGCAGGCAGTGAATCATTCTGATTTATGAAATACGCGCAATTGTAAGGCAGCCAGCAGGTGTTAGCTATAGTTGAAATAAGCTTTAAAATACAACCATACATCGCTCCCGGTACTCAACGTGTTTGTTGTAGTTATTACTGTTATTACTCAACTTTACATTCGTTTGAGTCTGTCTCGCTAAATACATACTCCTAGCTTGACTGTACCAGCTTTGGTATCAATTAAAGTTTGTTCACGCTTAGAGACCCAGACGTAAACAAAGAGGAGTGATACAACACTGGGGCGTGTAAAGTATAAAGGTAAAACTTTCTTAACAGACCCAAAGGATTATAGAACTATTTGCCTTAGTTGTATTAATCACAATATAAAGCCAGGAAAGAGACAATGTTGAAATTGTATACAATGGCTGTCCCCGCACTTATATATGGAAACGAAACATGGGTAACAACAAATGCACAAGAAAATCGAATTCAGGAACAGGAAATTATATTCTTAAGACGAGTTAAGGGCTGTAGTCGAATAGACAGAATAAGAAATGAAACGATTAGACAAGAACTTCAGGTATTCAACATAAATGAAAAGATAAAATTTAATACAAACAAGTGGCAAGAACATTTAGAAAGAATGCAACAATACAGGATTCCAGTAAAAGCTATAAAATACAAAGCCAGAGGAAGAAGAACTTTAGGTAGACCAAGGAAAAGGTGGGAACCGTAACAGGCAGAATGCCTAAAACATGAAGTGAAGAAAAAGAAGAAGAAGATTAAACACAATTATATTAAAAAATTTTGTTGACGTATTTTTAATCAATTAATAATTTTGATCAATTGTGAACTACTTTATTTCTAGCGGAGCATTTAGTGATGCGGCAACTCGTCCAACCATTCCACGTACGTTTACGTTTAATCCGAACCTGTAAGTATGTAAAGGGACCTTTAAACAATTTTATTTCAATGGATGGTAATGCGTTGACTGTACAGACGATTTTGGACCAACACAGTTGAAGCAAATACATATTTCATAAATTTCACCGCCACATGTAATTAAAACGCCACGGGAGGCTGTTTTCACTTCTACAACCGTTGGATTTGGCCAAGTTTTAATTTAGTCCTTTCATCTCCCCCAACCTCCCCACTGACGCAACGTTCCCTCCCTCCTTGACTTAAGGTTAATTTAATTACATTTAAAAGCTTTCGTCAAGATGAAATGCGCGGAGTGTGCAATGTCACTGCTTGTGTCTACACTCTTAAAAGCAAACTGCGGAAGGCAAACCTACGCATTTGAGAAATCAAATCTCAACCCTATACAACGTTTATTTAATTTTTTGCTTTGTAACTTATGCTCATATACACTTGTACATATTTATTATAAATTTTCAGTACACACCTTGTGAATACAGTATAACAACAATAAATACAAAATACTACAAAATAAATTATGTAAGCCAGTCTACAGGATGCAAAAAATGTGTACATAATCTGAATGAAGTCGTTTTCTTTTCTGGTCACAGTTAGAATCCCTCATTATCAGTAAGACACTTTTCTTTGTAAGTACAATTTTTGTTTGTATTATGCTATAAATATTTTTGTTAGGTGTATGTAATGACCATATATATTTAGTATTGGTACATATACATATTGGTACATATTTAGTATTGTAAACCTCTCCACTTCAAACACTATTAACCTAAAAATAAGGAAGAAACTAGTAAACACATACGTGTCGACTGTTGCCCTATACGGGAGTGAATCTTGGATAACTGGAGAAAGTGACAAGAAAAGACTCCAAGCATTTGAGACCCGGTGCTACAGAAAAATATTCAAGATAAGCTGGAGGGAGAAGATAGCGAATGAGGAAGTCTTAGAAGAGCTCAGGAGGAGACGAGGTTTCTACGAAATTTAAAATGCAGAAGAGCTAAGTTTTTAGGGCATATTCTACGACACAATGGGTTGGTCAAGAGAATAACAGAAGGAACAATTAATTAAAGGGAAGAATCACAGAGGACGACCCCGTTTAGACTACGTGAAACAGCTTATGGTCGATATGAACTGCTCGTCATATTGTGAGTTGAAAAGAAAAGCAGAGAAGCGTGAAGAATGGCGAGCTGGTGCCAATCAGCCTATGGGCTGCTAACCTAGAAGAGAAGAGACATAATATAATGTTGAACACCTGAAGACGAACTCCTAATTTTTAGAGGTCGAAATGTTGTGTGTTGGTTCTGTTTAATAAAGGTGGCTAATCTCCATAACACTATAGTATGTAACAATAATAATAATAATAATAATAATAATAATAATAAAAGCCTGCCATCAACTTCCAATTTTCCAATTCATTACAAATACAATACAGTTCATTACAATTCATTCATGTCTGTCTGTCTATCTGACTATTTGTCTATGCACTCTCTCACTGCAACTCTCTCCAAGTCTGTTTTCCTTCGGCCTTAAAATAATTTCTTACATTATGTTAACACGCCGCGGCGGGCTAGGCTGTTCCAGTCGTTTTGAGATCATTCAGCGCGCCAGAGCTGCATAACGCTCTACGCTATTCGAGATGCCCCCTTCCGTATGTTACTCGACTATTCTTCCGGCATCCAGGTCCGCTACGTCACTTCAGCGCAAGGCGGCGGTGTAATAAATACTGGATTTCGAAGCGGCTAAGTTCAATTACACCTGACGATATTACAAGTGCTTATCGAAGTTAATGTTACTGCTTAGCTAAAGCGATTATTGTGTTCATTATTGCAAGACTGAAATGGGGTGACATTTATTGTTGCGTGTTGGACACATATAACTTGAATTATTGTATAAGAATGTCGATTGTTGATTTCTAACTGTTGTTTGTTCCTAATTAAAGTTGTAATTACTTGGTGTCGGTTATTCTGTTTCCACTGTACTACACGACGATCCTTGAGGCCGTCGTAACAATAGTTTTTATGATTTTAATTCTCCATCGTCCAGCTTTTATTTTTCACCCATTCTTCCTTATCATCATCATCATCATCATCATCGTCATCATCATTATGTTCAAGGATTAAACCAAGAATTGTTTGTTCCGGTCTCAAATAGGCAAAGATTTCACTGCAGGCGGTCATAGGCGGTCAGTCCAGCGCTGCCGTATATCTGTGTTTCTTCTATGATCATGGAGAGTATACACTGCCACATGCCTGAGAAATCTCATTTCAGCCGCTTGGATACGACTTGCCCGGTCTTTCGTTAAAGTCAAATTCTCGGACCCATAAAGAAGTGTGGGAAATGGTACAACCTTGTAGAATTGTAGGTGTGCCCCTTTACTTGCTGACTTAAGAGTTCGCCTGATGGTCCCGCACATAAGGTTGAACTTACGCAAATTATTCACAACGTCGTTGCTTGCATTATAAGACACACTGTAGCCCAGGTATTCAAAACTGCTAACTTGTTCCAGGGCAGTACTATCTATAACAATTTTTGCCCGTACGGGATCAGTTCCACGAAAAGCTATCACCTTGGTTTTAATTGTGGATATTTGCAATCCGGAGACTTTCCAGATTCGGTTTAACAAATGTATACCCATCTGTAATCTGTCCTCAGTTTCACCCATTCCTATTACAACTAAATTCAATCCTTCCAAAGCCTCAGGTCTTTGTGGCTCTGTAAAATAACATGTACACAGAATGAGACAAACATAAGCGACTATGTGTCCAATACTGATGCAAAGCTGGACACTGCTGCCTGAGCGAGTTGGTTTAATCTGCTTTAATAATATAGAAAGCTACGATTTTACAATATAAATTTGTAAAAGCCTCTCTCTCTCTCTTCTCACTCTCTCTCTCTCTCCTCTCTCACCCCCTCTCTTGTCGATGTATTTTAATTTTCCGTAAACAAGCGTGGTAGGGCGTCGCCAGGAGTCTTTGTTTAAGCTGAGAACAGCGTGCGTGGGTTTTCCGATCTCCACATTGTTTCGCACTAACGCAAAGGTCAACAGCCCAAACGACCTTCTCCTCTGCAAAGGCTAACTCTTTGGTGTTATTATTTTGGGAGCCAACGGAGATTACTGCGAATTAAATTTCTGTTTTCTAGTTCCAATTTCTAATGATAAACAATACGAATTTGATTTAATGTTAGAGGAATTAAATTTAAATACGGTTGTAAGATTTCAAAACATATTTCCTGTTTCTGACAAATTACAATCGAGGACCAACTCACAAAAGAGATTTATATGAATACGTAGAATAACAATGCTTTGAACCTGTAAGTACTGGCAAGCAAAATCAAGTATGTCCTCATCCCAAGGCTTTGATCCCTTAAGATGTAAGCTCGTACTAGAGGCGAGAATAATAAAACAAAACAATATCTTCAGATGTCTCGGCAGTGACGTCATTTATGACGCAGTGGATGTTGACAAGAAATGAAGAGAATTACCCCACTGATGGCATATTTAAAATATGTCTTTAAAAGCAGAGTATATAAGGACAAAGTTTAGAAGTCTATAAAATTTTTGCTAGTAGTAGAGTTCAGTTAGCTCAGATAAGCTTTCTAAGGTTAGTTATAGGGATAACAACAATAGAGCGCAGACCTGGCGACGAAAATGCTTACGGTACTTAGTACGCTTGATACTTTGTATAGAAATTCAACTTGACTTGCTAGAAACGAAGTGGGGGAGTCTGGCGACTTGCGCCCTCAACGCCTCAAAGGGCTAAACAATTAATGAATAAAACATTATAGTAGATGGTCTGGCTTTTTGATATGTCCAATTTGACTAATATAATAAATTAATAAATACAATTGCCAGGCATTTTCGGTTCAAATAAATGTGTTATTAACGTTATAGCAGTAAAGTATAATTCATACATGTTTTTCCTAAATGTGTTTATAATTTCTTGCAAGTAGCCAGACAAATAATCCGATTCAAAATTCAGCCAGACCACGTGAAAGGTCGACAGAGCATGTGAGAGTATTATGCGCTTCTGTGGTGTGACAGAGAGTATTTATTTATTTACTGACAAATAAATGAATGAATAAGCAAATAATTTATGAGTTTATCTATTATATAGTTGTATTTCAAAACCCAGCAGATGTTTTTGAAATAACCTCAAGTAACTGCATAAATCTGATGCGACAGGAGTAAATCGACAGTTATTCTCCTACTTCTAATTGGAATAGCTTTACTTCTATAACGCTAATAATACATTCCTTCCAGCACTTTAAAATCGTCTGTCAGCAACTTGGAACCAATAAAAGTGTATTGCACTTTAATAAATACACAAATTGGATTTATTAATTTATTATGTTGTCAAAATGAATGCATAAAAAAACCAGACATATTGCTATAAATTGTTCTCATTAATGTGTTAGCTCTTTGGAGGGATTGAGGGCGTCAAGGGAACCGGTAGCAAGTTGCTAGGCTCCTCACTGTTTCTAGCAAGTCAAGTTGAATTTCTATACAACGTATCAAACGTACTGAAATACCGTATTTTCATCGCCAGCTCTCGGTCTAAAACGGATAGACTTATAAATGAAAAAGCAAGTAGGGAACCTTTAAAATTTATAAATTAAATAATAATATGATCAAAGAATATACCAAAGGGCGAAAGGAGCGCGGGTTAATAACAAAGGATAAATTCTTGCCAGAGGAAATCCTATTTTATAGAGCTAGAGGAACAAGTAATATTGCAGGCCAAAAAGAGAACGAACGTTATCAGAATGGGCAGTGACAGATTCTGCGGGGTAGCCTTGTAGTATCAGCTGAAAGGGAAGAGAAGCCTGGGAAGACCCAAGAAGAGATGGTCCGACCAGTTTATAGACTAAAGAGTCTAAGCCGTGAAAAAGGAAAAGACATCGATTTCTAATGATTTTTCCATTTCTCTGTCTACTTTGATATGCAGCCAAGAAGTTGTTATAACTACAGTCAAACGTAGTTGTTGTTTTGACTCAAACGTTATTCTATTCAAGGTTAATCCACAGAGTACGGCAGTAACGGTATCCCCACGGGAACCACAAAAGTGTTTAGGAGATAATGTGGTAAACCGCGCGGGGAACGTTTCTGTACCCCTTCCAATGAATATGCGGGTGTAGTGGCCGGGGGATAAACCACAGCCCTGGACGGTACCATGCATATGTATGGAGGAAACATGCCGGTGCGTGCAGAATAAGGTCGTTCAGACTTACAAACGCGTAATTATATGTTCGTAATATATTATTTATTATTATATGTATTTTTATTATTACAAAATAAAATTCACACTAGAAAAAGAATCACATAATAAATATTAAATTACTTAGATTTAACCATAAATAGAAACGAAAATAGTTTTGTACACTCAATACAGAGAAAACCATTTCAAACTGATTTAACCATTCCTCCCAAACATAAAATGGCAGCATTCAGTTCACTAACATACCGAATGCATAGAAATCCATTAAATGAAAAAGAAATAATCAATAAAAGAAATATTCTCAAAGAACTAGAAATATATAATGAATACAAAGTAAAAACTATCAATAGATTAAAAAATAGAATAAAACATAAACTCAATAAACAAACGCCTATAAACCTACATATAAGAATCCAGATAAAACGAAATATACGACCTTTAGTTATTATGGAAATATAACTCGTATACTAGGTAAACTATTTAAAGATACAAATTAAAAAATATCTTATAACACAGACATATTGTTTTTAATAAAATAAAACCTAAAACTAAATACAATATTTAAAATAAAAATGGAATATACAAAACAGAGTGTCCAGATTACAATAAATTTTACGTAGGCAGGACAAAGAAAAAACTACTCGATAGATTCCGCCAAAACTGCAATGCATTTTTAAAACCTAATATTTATAAATCTAATTTATCCACGCATTGTCTAAATAATAACCACAAATTTCCAGGCATTGAAAATATAAAGTTAATTAAAACCATACAAAAAGGCCAAAAATTTTGTATTTGGAAAAATCTTAATATTTACAAACACACTAACAATAAGATTAATTAATTTATTAATTAAATAACAAGATCAAATAAAACAAAACAAGTTGATCTATTTAGAATTTTAAATTTATTAAGATAAATAAAACATAAACATTAAATATGTCAAATAAAACTGACAAAACAGCTGTTTAAATAGATAAGCATTAAAACAATTATTAATTAATCGAATTACTTCAAGTATCCGTTAGTTTCTATACTGATGTAGAATTATTTTGATGGTTGTTGATTTATTTACAAAGCTCTGATAATGCTGATATGTTTCAGTGAAACGTGTGTCAGGTATTGAAATGACAAAAACGTAATACACTACATGCAGAAGATACTATACTGAATAATATAATATTATATATATATAAAATATATAATATATATTACTCTACTTATAATATTTAAAATCATATTACGAGATATTGTGTGTGTGTGTGTGTGTGTTTTTTTTAATGTGTAAACGTAAACTTAATACATATTGAATACAATTTTAATTTAAAAGCTAATATCTGGAAATTAGTGATTTCAAGTTATTCATGCCATTAAATCGGCTACATTAAAAGCAAAAGTACAGATAGCAGAATATAATAGAAAAAATAACTTTTACATTTGTTTGTTAGACTACCAATTCTCCTTCTTGTTTATATCTCCTTTACAACATTCCACGTCTCCCGGCACCCAATGTGCCATGCGGCCTTTACGGCAGCGAGACTTGGGCACTGAACGTAAAGACCAAAAGCGGGATACAGGCTAGTGACAGGATTGGACAGACCATGTTGATAGGGTGCATAAGAAGAGGTTACCATAACAAATTTTGGTTTATAATCGGAAAGGACGGCGGAATATTGAAATACGAAGTCCAAAGAAAAGATGGTCAGACCAAGGAGTCAGCAACGGATCGCACTCCAAGCTGTGCGTAACGGTGCTTCAAGGTTCACAGCTTAAAGAAGAAGAAGAAGAAGAAGAAGAAGAAGAAGAAGAAGAAGAAGAAGAAGAACATTATTATCAATATTTATTTGTAAAAATGCAAGAACACTAAAACAAGACTCACGTTTAATTTATTTGGACAATACCTAGTTCGAATATAAATCGGGCGAGCGCATCCCCCCCCCCCCAATCAGACACATATTAATTTTAGAGTTTATTTGGGGCTACGGGATCTTATAAATTAAAAGGGGGCATTGATCGTAGAACTTGAACCCTCTGAATTAGATATATTATCTGAACAGTCTTGAATTTATAGTTTTTTTTATAGTTTTTGAAATTGTCTTCTATCAATCTTCTATCAATTAATTGTCTTATTACTTATTGCAAATAACAATGTAAATCACATTTCATTTGAATCAATTTATCCTTTTGTATACAAATTGCGTACATATTTTTTTGCTAACTTTGAACTTTCTAAGTTTTATTGCCGAAATTACGAGTTTACGCACCGACCAAAAAACATTTCCACCGTGTCAACGAGGCGCCGTAAAACGTAATAACTTAGTAGTCGCATTGAGATAGTATAAAGTTTTAAAACGTTAGTGAAAGTTTAAGGAGTATCAGCAGGAGCAGAGTAGGATGTTTAGCGCACATTACGGCGCGATAATACGGAGTGCGTTTTGTCTTCATTACTTAAAGACCGGCGGGATAAACTTCACACTGCAGCAGTTTTCAAATAATGGTTAAACTTTTTACCGTAGAGCAGAGAAATAATTGCAATTTAGTAAGACTCTGAATAATTCTACAGTATCGTCTTATTATTATTAATGACGACGGTCTTTTATATTAAAATTGAAACTAAAATGTGAGCTCATAAAATAAACAATTTTTAATCCACGAAGTATGTTACTTTTTTATGCGATAAAAGTCAAACAGCTTGGCATACTTGTTGAAACGGGAACCCTTTCGAACAGCCTAGAACATTCTCCACCCGTCCCCCCGGGATGTTGTAGCAGTAACAGGCGTTGTCTCAGTCAAGGCCGCGTACAAGTGTGTTCCAGTTTCTTCAAGAGCACGCTTGAAATACGCAATTAGAGTCAGCAATTAAATTGAGGTTGGAGAATTTACAGAAGGCGAGAGCGACTTATAAAAAGTCACAGCAGCCGGTTTGTCAGTTAGTTATGGGAGCGATTTTCCTTAGCGCGGATCAAGT
This sequence comes from Magicicada septendecula, assembly GCA_034769895.1. NCBI lineage: Eukaryota > Metazoa > Arthropoda > Insecta > Hemiptera > Cicadidae > Magicicada > Magicicada septendecula. Next base: position 1,366,957,146 of record CM068367.1, on the reverse strand, counting down.
GTTTGCAGAAGTATTGTAGCGAAGTGTTGTTGTGTTATAATTAGTGGGTTGTAGTTAACATTATTATTGCGTGTGGAAAAATAAAACTAATATTATTGTAAGAGACTATCTTGTTCATTACAAATTATTAATTGTGATAATAATTAAAGCTGGTTATTAGTGACTTAATTGGTATCTTGTGTTCTGTTTTCCACTGTACCATACGACGATCAGTGAGATCGTCGAAACATTATTAATATTATTGTTTGCCAGGCTATCAGGCCGTGGCCCAGTGTTAATTGACGCAAACGTTTCAGCCACCCCATCGGTGGCCATCTTAAATGCTAAAGGACTGAACACTGACAGATCTTACAGTCAGTGAACACAGTAATGTAACTAAGGCTGAGCTGTGGTTCACTGACTGTTAGATCTGTGTCAGTGTTCAGTCCGTTAGCACTGGTCAGTTGTAACATCGGACCACGGCCTGATAGCCCAGCAAACCATAATATTAATAACTATGACGCCTTTAGACAACAGTTAAACGTGGCATACTGCTGGATACTAAACTTGCGTTGGGAGCTCGTTTTTCAAAACAAAACAACTGGAAATATCAACAATTAAATGTTCTGGCGGAAAGGAATTCTTTACCAATATACCAATTATTGTTGAAAAGTTCGCGGAGCGACATCTATACCTTAGCGGAAGAACTTAACTTTTATCGTGTGTCGTAAGGTTCATATTTCATATAAAAACAACTGTTAATTTCTACATACTAGCCGTTTAAAACTTATGTGTCACACATGTTTTGAAAAATCGAAAACACATCACAGATTCTCTGCTTGTGAATCGTACGATCTATCGTACTTACTTCCAGTCCTCTTCTTTCCTTAATGTTTGAGTGGAGGAGCTGGAAAGAAGAGGACTGAAAGTAATTTCGGCAAAGACGAAGACAACGGTTGTTAAGAGAGAGCCAGCTCAACACAGGATTACCATCAAAGGGAAGCAACTGGAACAAATCCAAGAGTTCAAATATTTAGGCTCTGTAATAAGCTCCGATAGTAAAATAAATTCGGAAATTAATTCAAGAATAAGCAGTGGCTCGAGGCTAAGTTTATTAGTAAGGCAGATATTTTGAATAAAGCTGAGATGACCATTTACAAAACAACGTATATGCCAGTTCTTACTTATAGGGCTAAAACCTGGGCTCTAACTGATAAGCATTTAAACTCTCTCCAAGCTATGGAGATGAGGCAGCTCAGGAAGGCTGAAGGAAAGACAAGAAGAGATCGAGTCATAAACACTACTATAACAACGAGTCTTAAGACGCTATCTTTGAAACTTCAAATTAAGAAAGCACAATTGCGCTGGTTTGGACACGTTAAGAAGATGGAAGGGGATGCACTTTCAAAACAACTGTATGAGGCAAGAATTGCTGGGAGGAGACCCAGGGGCCGGAGTAGAGTGGCTTGGGAGGACAATGTGAGGTGCTCTCTGCAGAGGCTATGGGGAATACAATGGAATGAAACCACCGCCCTGGCCATGCAGAAACCACGGTGGCGAGACCTTTGCTCAACCTCTACACCTTGCGGTAGAAGAGGATTGGAATAAGAAGAAGAAGAAGATACATCGTACGATAGACCACAAGTAAATAATGCTTGCACAATAAATTAAACTGAGATAAGAGAGAGCAGCAAGAAGCAGCAGGGATGAATTACGGCAAAGATCCGTAGTTAAATCTGGGACGTGTGTGTGTGTGTGTGTGTGTGTGTGTGTGTGTGTGTGTGTGTGTGTGTGTGTGTGAGAGAGAGAGAGAGAGAGAGAGAGAGAGAGAGAGAGAGAGAGAGAGAGAGAGAGAGAGAGAGACATCGATTTTTTTTTATTAAACCGTGTTACAACTCAGAATACCTATACAATGCCGTCATCAGGATGCGTCCTGAAATAATATACAGGCCTCCGTCGCTTGATATATATACAGTTTGTGCTTGGAGCGAGCAAGAGTGAGAGAGAGCGAATAAGTTGCGTTATCATGTTATAAATAATTTATGATTTCTCCGCCGCTTCATATAAAGCCAACAGCTCACCGGGGCTGTATATTCATGACACCTTCCAGCAGCTGTGAAATATATGAAGGAGGCCGTGTTGATGATAAGTCGCGTAACGCGAAACCGAGAGAGAGAGAGAGAGAGAGAGAGAGAGAGAGAGAGAGAGAGAGAGTGAGTGTGTGTGTGAGTGTGTACTTCTCTTCTGCGTAAATGAAATGTTTGCTTTCTCTGCGACTCGTGACGTGGACATCCTTATAGACGAGGTAACAAAACAATCTTACTGAAGACTATAGAATTTTTTTTCCGATTAGCACTTTCAAGCTTCACAGCTCACCATCAGAACGAAAATATTTATAGTGATAAAAAAAATCTCTATAGTGGTGTGCAACAGTGTTATTTATGTTTGTGATTATAACCACTAACATAATTTTTTTTTGGTATCAGCCATCTGAGGACCGCTTGCCAATTTCAATTCTTTATTCCTTGTTCTTTCCTTTTTCTCCAATATTATTTCATCTTTTCACTATGTTTCTTCTTCCTGTGTTCAGTCCACTTTGATCCTGAGATTTTCTCTCTCCTACCCTGAACTCCTTCCATTTTTAACACTTTTGCCCAAAAAAATTCTCTTTCAATTGCTTCTACTGCATTTATATTTTTTTTCTTCTAAATCCTCTTGTACTTCTTTAATCCAACTTTATGTTGATTTCTTACCCCACAGATATTTGAAGAACTGTTTTGTTAACCTAATCTAACATAACTTTATTAATTAAATAATCTTACTGAATATAATATTATATATTTTGCACATTTGGCTCAAGTGGAAAACTGCTAACTGGATATCTATTTATGTTTTTCCATAATAATCTGATCCAAATAACAATCTATTGTCACAGTGACTGGATGGTGTCAATTTAATTTCGGAGTTTATTTTTTCCTTCCGTTGTTGCACAACATCGCCAATAAGCTACACCCTTGGCGAACCTCCCCCCCTATTAGTTTTTATAGGTGCAGTTTCATCTTCTCCAGTATTTATTACAATTCTAGTAGCCACTGAATAGCCCCTATCAAGTGTTTGGAATACCCTCGTCTGTACGTAATTTCAAAAAAAAAAAAGAAGTAAAATAACGTCTGTTATTTTTAATCAAATTGCACATTTGAGGTTGACGTGCTAATTTGAAAAAAATATTGTGGTTCTCTAGTTTTAATTAAATATATTTTTCTTTGGATTCGATCATTTTTTCACAGACGCTTTGTGACGATTTTATTAAAAAAAAAATATATAAAAAAATTAATAAAATAAATAAGAAGGAGAGAGATTTATGTTTAAATTAAAATCGCACATTTAAACAAAGTTCAATCCCTAAGGTAAAACAGAAATAATAATAAATAAAGAGCTTAAAACCAAGAGGAATGCGAGTATAAAGGTAAGGAAACACCCTTTAATTATTAACCATGCTTAGACATGCGGACACCGGCATCAACACGCAGAATAACACGTAAATAAAACTAATAAAAGTAGGAAATTACCACTCGATATAAAAAAACATAAAGGTATATAATAATTAATTACGAAGTAAAGGATACCGTAGTATAATTAAATATGTCAAAGATTAAACCGGTAGATATTAATCGGCATGTGGAACTACTTTTATGGTGAAGCGTAAACGACGAGAAGTTACTTTACCTGGCCCAATAAACAAACCCCACTTGCAATGGAGCGTTCACGCCGTAAGCTGCGCACAGCGTTAATGTGCACCGATGACAATATTGTGGTTTTTCCAAGTGAATAATCTCAGTTTATATATATATATATATATATATATATATATATATGCACTCTGTACACTCTTAACCGAAATGTACCGTTAAATAGTTGGATCGCGAAGCAGAGATAAATATGTTGAAAGCTAGTAAAAGAATATCTAAATTGTGCGCCGATGACATCTCTACCAAATATTAAATAAGAAAATTATGTAATTAATACAGTAATAGGACCATAAGGTGAAATTCAACTAATAAATAATCATGTAAAGTGAAGACCAGTGAAACAAACTTTTCCATTAATTATTCTAACAACGAAATATTACTACCAGTCATCTAAGAGGAAAGTACCAGGACCCAGAATGATCTAACACACGTCAGGAACTTCACCGTCACCGGATACTAAGATAACGACAGACCTTCAGGAAACACACCGAGAACCGAGGAGCCGAATCTGCATCAACTACAGGATACCACAGGTGACATGGAGGCTTGTCTTCCGTGGTTATGAGATACTAAAATTATAACCAACAAAAGACAATTTAACTAACACTTTAAGACTTTTAAAAACAGACATTATATGTAAGATGTAGTCTGTAATCTGATAAAACTATTTGTAGTAAAAGAGTAAAAGTTTAAACTGTAAAGCATTATTGTTTTAAAAGGTAAATCAAGTCCATTTATTACAATTCTAGTAGCCACTGAATAACCCCTATCAAGTGTTTGGAATACCCTCGTCTGTACGTAATTTCAAAAAAAAAAAAAAAGTAAAATAACGTCTATTATTTTTAATCAAATTGCACATTTGAGGTTGACGTGCTAATTTGAAAAAAATATTGTGGTTCTCTAGTTTTAATTAAATATATTTTTCTTTGGATTCGATCATTTTTTCACAGACGCTTTGTGACGATTTTATTAAAAAAAAATATATAAAAAAATTAATAAAATAAATAAGAAGGAGAGAGATTTATGTTTAAATTAAAATCGCACATTTAAACAAAGTTCAATCCCTAAGGTAAAACAGAAATAATAATAAATAAAGAGCTTAAAACCAAGAGGAATGCGAGTATAAAGGTAAGGAAACACCCTTTAATTATTAACCATGCTTAGACATGCGGACACCGGCATCAACACGCAGAATAACACGTAAATAAAACTAATAAAAGTAGGAAATTACCACTCGATATAAAAAAACATAAAGGTATATAATAATTAATTACGAAGTAAAGGATACCGTAGTATAATTAAATATGTCAAAGATTAAACCGGTAGATATTAATCGGCATGTGGAACTACTTTTATGGTGAAGCGTAAACGACGAGAAGTTACTTTACCTGGCCCAATAAACAAACCCCACTTGCAATGGAGCGTTCACGCCGTAAGCTGCGCACAGCGTTAATGTGCACCGATGACAATATTGTGGTTTTTCCAAGTGAATAATCTCAGTTTATATATATATATATATATATATATATATATGCACTCTGTACACTCTTAACCGAAATGTACCGTTAAATAGTTGGATCGCGAAGCAGAGATAAATATGTTGAAAGCTAGTAAAAGAATATCTAAATTGTGCGCCGATGACATCTCTACCAAATATTAAATAAGAAAATTATGTAATTAATACAGTAATAGGACCATAAGGTGAAATTCAACTAATAAATAATCATGTAAAGTGAAGACCAGTGAAACAAACTTTTCCATTAATTATTCTAACAACGAAATATTACTACCAGTCATCTAAGAGGAAAGTACCAGGACCCAGAATGATCTAACACACGTCAGGAACTTCACCGTCACCGGATACTAAGATAACGACAGACCTTCAGGAAACACACCGAGAACCGAGGAGCCGAATCTGCATCAACTACAGGATACCACAGGTGACATGGAGGCTTGTCTTCCGTGGTTATGAGATACTAAAATTATAACCAACAAAAGACAATTTAACTAACACTTTAAGACTTTTAAAAACAGACATTATATGTAAGATGTAGTCTGTAATCTGATAAAACTATTTGTAGTAAAAGAGTAAAAGTTTAAACTGTAAAGCATTATTGTTTTAAAAGGTAAATCAAGTCCATTTATTACAATTCTAGTAGCCACTGAATAACCCCTATCAAGTGTTTGGAATACCCTCGTCTGTACGTAATTTCAAAAAAAAAAAAAAAGTAAAATAACGTCTATTATTTTTAATCAAATTGCACATTTGAGTTTGACGTGCTAATTTGAAAAAAATATTGTGGTTCTCTAGTTTTAATTAAATATATTTTTCTTTGGATTCGATCATTTTTTCACAGACGCTTTGTGACGATTTTATTAAAAAAAAAATATATAAAAAAATTAATAAAATAAATAAGAAGGAGAGAGATTTATGTTTAAATTAAAATCGCACATTTAAACAAAGTTCAATCCCTAAGGTAAAACAGAAATAATAATAAATAAAGAGCTTAAAACCAAGAGGAATGCGAGTATAAAGGTAAGGAAACACCCTTTAATTATTAACCATGCTTAGACATGCGGACACCGGCATCAACACGCAGAATAACACGTAAATAAAACTAATAAAAGTAGGAAATTACCACTCGATATAAAAAAACATAAAGGTATATAATAATTAATTACGAAGTAAAGGATACCGTAGTATAATTAAATATGTCAAAGATTAAACCGGTAGATATTAATCGGCATGTGGAACTACTTTTATGGTGAAGCGTAAACGACGAGAAGTTACTTTACCTGGCCCAATAAACAAACCCCACTTGCAATGGAGCGTTCACGCCGTAAGCTGCGCACAGCGTTAATGTGCACCGATGACAATATTGTGGTTTTTCCAAGTGAATAATCTCAGTTTATATATATATATATATATATATATATATATATATATGCACTCTGTACACTCTTAACCGAAATGTACCGTTAAATAGTTGGATCGCGAAGCAGAGATAAATATGTTGAAAGCTAGTAAAAGAATATCTAAATTGTGCGCCGATGACATCTCTACCAAATATTAAATAAGAAAATTATGTAATTAATACAGTAATAGGACCATAAGGTGAAATTCAACTAATAAATAATCATGTAAAGTGAAGACCAGTGAAACAAACTTTTCCATTAATTATTCTAACAACGAAATATTACTACCAGTCATCTAAGAGGAAAGTACCAGACCCAGAATGATCTAACACACGTCAGGAACTTCACCGTCACCGGATACTAAGATAACGACAGACCTTCAGGAAACACACCGAGGACCGAGGAGCCGAATCTGCATCAACTACAGGATACCACAGGTGACATGGAGGCTTGTCTTCCGTGGTTATGAGATACTAAAATTATAACCAACAAAAGACAATTTAACTAACACTTTAAGACTTTTAAAAACAGACATTATATGTAAGATGTAGTCTGTAATCTGATAAAACTATTTGTAGTATAAGAGTAAAAGTTTAAACTGTAAAGCATTATTGTTTTAAAAGGTAAATAAAGTCCATTCTTCAAATGGCACAATTTCAAGATAGTATATGGGGAGGTGACCATTATTAACATACTATATTCAATCCCGGATCCGTGGAAAAGTTAAACCGATGGACATCTTTATTTTGAGGGCCCTTCTGAAAGAATAAAATATATAATCATCTTGTAAACTGTAAACTGTTGAACCATATATGTTGAGAACTTTAAGTAGAGCCATTAATGGTATTATGTAATAAAGAGATGTCATGGTACAAAACAACAAAACTGAGTGAATAAATCTGCCCCTGTCAATGTTCCTCAATTATAGGACCCGATATTAAATATATACTCCTAAGTGCTTATTGTTGTTTAATTAGAAGTTGGTTAAGACTATGGCAGCCTGTGTAATTGACCTGAACCAATTAACCACAGGTTCCCGATATTATAACGTAGGAGACGTTATAGCTTCAAGTTGGTTTAGTTTAGAACGTTTTGTAAACAATATTTATACGTCTCTCATTCAAACCGCACCCGTCGTCATTACGGTATCAGTCGTAATTAATTGTTTTAGCTCACATACGTTGTTGACACGTTTCTGCGTGTCATTAACCAACGTCTACACCGACACCACGACGGGTGAGCTCGATTGAAGATGATTATTGGTATATCATGACGCTAATTGTGGCGTCAACGTGGATTTAAATCGATAATACCGTCTTACTACCGGTGCAATATGATCGGTACACAGAGAAAGTATCGACAAGTGCCACACTTTTGATAACACGTTATTACATCAAAGGCTTTCGACTCTCGTCCTTTTCGCCGAGCCAGTATTGCAGGCGTGATACGGTTATCGTCTGATAAAACTTATTGTAATCCATTAAGACTATATTATTATTAGATTATTATTTTACCAGTCTAAATATCGGTATGGAGAACCATATATGACTTCCATTTTCTAAGATTTATATTTAAAATTATTTTCTAAACGTAATATTTCCATAGAAACTACTTCTTTTTCATATTTAACCACAGTACTATGGTCACTAACGTATACCACCTCATGTTAGCACTCGATTTTCACTGATAATGGCAGTCGATGGCACTGCCGAAACGTCTGGTTTTGCAGAAAACTATGGACCACGGTAAGGAATTTTAACAACAAATAACTTCTTTGTTACCGATAACGTAGTACACACATAAAAAATTATCCCCTCTCCCTTCAACTATCATTTTCATATTTAGAAAATTACCCTCTCCCCCTTGAACTACTATTTTCATTTATAGATATTTCATCTACCTTTCTACAGTGGATTATTATGACCTTCTTTTTAGGATACTTTATTTATCGGAATTAAATACTTTACTCTTGTTAAAACATAAAACGTTGCAGGTAAACTACTGCTTCCCCTTAACCGATAGTCACCAAAATCAATAGGCTTTGAGTCCTCTACAACTCAGACACATATGAAGAAAAAATATTTAATTCTATTTATTATTTAATTTGGCAGTTATCGTTCGCTATAGAAAAAATTTACAGGCATTGCACAAATGCAATCCACAGAGAAGGGCATTGAAAATGCTTCAATAAATCTAAAAAAATATATATATATTTTTATGTTCATTCACCAATCAATGAATTCATTCTTCATTTACCAATGTACAGATTACAAGTTAAATGTAGTCGCATTCATAAGCGAAGTTTTATATGTGTACTACATTATTGACAACAAAGAAGTAGTTTCTATGGAAACTCACCGGTTCCAATTTTTGATCACGCACCAGCGATCGGCCACAAATGTGCGACACGTCCTTATAAACATTTTCAATGTTTTCAATGTTAAAATTCTATACAGACACACACACGCACAGACACTGTTTGGAAAATGACTTTTCATCATGATTTGAGGGTAGTACAATCAGAATCAGCCCATATCTAGAACAGGATTTTTTTCGACATCACTATACTTCCATTTTCTTATGGAACATGGAAGTGATAAAAAATTGGAAAGTTTCATATTGTCTGTTTATTCTCGGACAACGAAGATTAATGTAGCATACTAGGCGCTATATAGGCAATCAAGATACACAGCTGTTTAAGATAACGTTTACCTACGTTACCGGTGAAGTCGTGTTGAGGTGTGCTAAACTAGTATTTCAAATACCACTATTATATTAACGTCTCGGAACACAAAGATTTTTATAAGTAAAAAAATAAAGTTTTACCTTACAGCCTGAACCGGTTTTCGCCTTTAAAAGGCTTCATCAGAGGCTGCCGCTGTTAGCTCTGCCCGTCCTGTTGTGGGCGACGGAATCGAATTTCGAAAGATCGATGCTGTGTGTGTAGGGTGAGATATGTTCCAATAATGCGTGCGATTTGAATTGTGTCTGTTCGTTTAGGATGTCGTTCGTTTAGTATTTCAAAGTAGCAGTTACAAATGTAGCCGTTCCAAAAAAAGTAACCGTTACAAATACCGGTTACTTTTCACGCTTACTTTTAAACCAGTATTTTATTCGTCCGCTCTGTTTTCAAATACTTACTAGCACACTGATAGAAAAATAAAAAATAAAATCCAACTTTGTCGTGTTTACTTGCTAAACTGCTAGTTGTCATGTTCCAGACGGGGCCTTTCAGTGTGTCCACCATTTTCAAGTCCTCAACCACGAAAGGCCTCGTCCGGAACATGACAAGTAGCAGTTTAGCAAGTAGGCTAAACACGACAAAGCTGGAATTACAGGAACTGATAATTCAAATAACAAAGTGAAAAAATAAAATATTTATATTGTTCTTATTATAATATTATAATGTATTATAAAATAACTTATATATTTTGTTTTTGTTATAAGAAAAATTGTCCCACAAATTAAAATAATGGAATGGAAATTAAAATTAAAGGAAAAAAATTAAAATAATATAACGTTTTTAGTAAGGTAACATACTGTTTTATCTGCTATGTCTCAGTACAAAAAAAATACTGTGTAGTGTTTTACAACGAGAACGTTACAATCCGCCGCCTAGGGAAACTTATCGTCTCCACCTATGTGGCGCCGACGGTCACCTACGCGATCCCTGTATGGGGCTACTTGGCCAAGACCCACAAGCTATAGCTTCAGTCTCTCCTTGACCGAGGATTGCGCTGGGGGTGCAAAGCCCATTATCTGACCTCAAACAAAACAATCCGAGACTCTCTGCGTGTCCGTTCCCTGGACGCCACCATACGGACACTGTCCCGAAAATTCTATCGTTGCTCCGCCCGATTCCAGGGCAACCATCTCATTAACGCCCTCGGTCGCTACCAATCTGTGCCAGGAGAATCTTGGATCCATGTTAAAACATTGTAACCTCACTAAATAAAATAATAAAATGACTCGTGCACAGAAAATGTGCGTCAATTCTCTAGGCCTACTGTGCTCTGCCTCACGAGTTTGGACGTTCTCCAAGCTTGCTTCGTTTGAAACACACAGACACCTCCTTCCTGAAACAGTTTTAAATAAAATAAAACTAGTTTTTAAAGATCTCTCTAATGAAACCATTTTGAATAAATACTGTTTGAGAAAGACCCAAAATCCAAACGAATCATTCAACGCAGTGATTTGGAAAATATTGCTGAAACCTATTTTTGACAGCATTTCAAAACTAAACGTATGAGTGTATAATGCAGTTATAACACTTAATAAAGATGCAGTGAGAAAACTGGATGTACTTAGTGTTTTCGGATTAAAAATATAGTGAAAATTATACAATGCGATTACAGCAATTTGACAGAATTTGGGTGGGAAAAGCTGATAAAAGTTCAGTGTATATGAAGAAAGAAGAGGACACAAACGAATAAAGAAAAAAAGAAGAAAGAAAAAAGGAAAGACACAAAGTTATGGAGCCGGACTGTTCTGAAGTGTAAATTGTCCACTACTTTATCAGGAATGCATTAAAAATACCTTCTTTAACTTAAACAAGTTTCATGAAAAATTGTTTAGTTCATGAAAAGGTTTTTAGTTCATATATGTACCTTCTTCTCAGGAACTATAAAAGATAAAGACTTGACTTTTTTACTATAGCTAAATTTCTAAGATTACATGTGTGGAATGTGAATTATGATGAAAAGTGTTCTACAAAAAATTTTAAACTCTTGAAAAAGCCAATTTTTTAGACACCTTTTTAAAAAATCAAAATTTTTTAAAAATGACTTCAAAGTATAATTTTGCTTCCATACGCACAAAAGGTCCTAAAAATAACTTGTCGAAATTTCACCTCCCTATCGTTTATAGTATCTTTTATAATACACACAAAAACACTAAAAATAACAAGGTCGACATAGGGTGTGAGGTCCCTCCTTAATATGTTTTCGTTATTATTTTATGACTGTTAAATTTGTCTATTAATGTAATGCGTACGTTTAAAGTCTTATTATTTTGAATACAATAAAATATTAAAAAATTACAACTTCTCTTCTCTTAATTTTTGCAATTTTATTCAAGCAAATTTAAATAAGGATCTGTCAAATGTCCCAAGAAGGAATCCTGGTTGCGTCTCTGATATATTTATTAATGTAACCCTTACGTTTCCTTAAGTTTCCTTACTTTCATGATTACAGGAGAATAAATATCAAATAAGAGTTCTTTTCTTTTAATTTTTGCAGTTTCATTTAGAAATGTCTAAAATATTCCCACACTCTTCCCCACAAATAATCTGGGCTGCACCTCTACCTGTAGGTAGTTTCATCCTGTTTTCAGACAGAGATTGTTTATTTAATGTATAGTTATAATACCGTATGATCTCTAAGGATATTTAAATTTAAAATGAATTAATTACGTTTCTATTGCTGAAAAAAGGACAGTTATGTTCAATTTATTCAATAGTCACGTGATTTAGGATATGAATGTCTTTTTGAAATTAGGCCGATATTTATCGGTAGTAATATCAGTCTTAAAGTTCTCTTAAGGTCAAACGTTTATCTGAATTACACAGATTGAATGATGGAAGCACTAGAATAAAGGAATTATCCGATTGTCAGAAACGTTGTGACATCTTTGGAAATTATCTTCCAAGTCTTTTACATTGGTTCAAAATGTTTTACCATATTCTTCTTCTTTTTCAGCGGCGCAACAACCAATTACTGAGTCAAGGCCTCCTTTAGCAACAGCCTCCGCCCGTTGAACCGGTCAAGTGCCGCTGCTCTCCAGTTCCGTGTCCCAAGGATATGGCGCGCATCATAGTTCACATCGTCTTCCCAATGTAGTTTGGGTCTAACAACTCTCCTGGTACCATAGATCTGTTCTGAGAGTGCCTTTCCGGGTATTTAATTTTCCCCCATTCTGATCACATGTCCAGCCCACCTGAGTTTACCAAGTTCTATAATTTTTACAATATCTGGTTCATTCAGAAGAGTGTTCAGTTTTTGGTTAGTCCTTTTCCTCCATTCACCTCCCACACAATTGGACCAAAAATGCTGCGGAGGATTTTCCGTTCATGAACCAGCAAGCTTGGCTCACACTTTCTAGAAATGGTCCAGTTCTCAGAACCATAGGTGATCTCAGAACACTGGGCGGATCAGTGTTTTATGCAGAAGCAGCTTGATGGTCCTGACAATTGTTCTGCTCTGCAACAGGGGCCTGAGACCAAAGAAGCACCAATTAGCTGAAGAGTCTTACCATATTGCCTAACAGAATTTATAATTCTCATTTCTAGAAACTGTTTACTCGAGGAAATGTTGTTAACTTTGATATAAAAACATTTCTGAGATAAAATCTGACGTGACATTATATAAGAAATATATTTAACGTTTAAGCGTTGGCGAGGACGTGCACTCGAGACAGACAGATAGCTTTACTTATACCATGAATCGATCGACCAGACAAGACTCTGGCACAACAAATAAAATCTAGTGAGATGGAACTGATAAGTTGATAGCCATTGGCACGCTGACAACAGACCCATCCAATTGACCCTTTTGGCACCGACCGAGTGTGCAGTAAGCCGTTTTGCTTTCCCCGCGTAATGGACTCTCACAACTTAAACGCGTACAGTACACTTTTCCGATACGAAAATTTTAATACACTTTTGTAAACCTGAAAATTAGTTTTGTGTCTACTTTTGTATAGTTTACTTTTACGTAAAACGTGTTTTATAGGATAATTTTACAGACGTGTTTTTCTTTCGACACTATGTTTTCTTTCCATTCTTTAAAAGGAATTCCTAAATGTCTCTTTATCGTTTGGAATAAAACTTAAATTCCCAGATACGGTTAGTTATGACTAGTGTTAATATCATTAAACCAATCAGTATATCCCTATTATTGAGATTTCAGTACACAATCAATCATACGACAGTGTATTGTAACAATACTGACCAATTCAAATACACACACACACACACACACACACACACACACAAACTCTTTTTGCTACAGTGTATTTCTTGATGCCTATGAAAAATTTAATATTTATAATAACTTTACCTCAAGATGTTTTTTCCCTTATTTGAACATGTTTCCGGACACTTATTGTTAATAAATTAAGGCTTCTTAATTTTGAATCTTGTAGAGTACTTGTGCGTTGGTCGATTGTCGTTATGGTTTCCTGTTGGTTTTTGGTAATTTAAATTGATACTATTGTGTGCGATTGTGGTGTATATATTCGATTCGATGTAAACTGGAAATTGAAAGGAAAGTTATAGAGCAGGTAATTGACTTTCAATATTGAAGGACAGACGTATCTAGTGCCCGAAGTACCTCTCCTCTCCTATGGCACTACAGCCCTTGTTGGGCCCTGGCCTCCTTCAATTTTCCCCCCATTCTCCTCTGTCAGCAGCCATCCTCCTCCAGGAACGCACAATATTTCTCTTGCATCCTCATCCACCGCAGCCTCCCATCTTCTCCTTGGTCTTCCCACTGGTCTTTTTCCATGGATTCTGGTATACAATAGTTTTTGTGGTATTCTGTCTTCCCCCGTCCTGGCTACATGACCGGCCCACCTTAGACGCTGTAGTTTTATGTACCGTGTTAGCGTTGGTTCTTTATACATTTGATACAATTCAAAGTTATATCTTATTCTCCAGCCATTTAGGGCAGACTTGCGTAATTTCACAATATTCTTAATTTCGCAGCATTTTGGATTTGGATGTACTGTGAAGTCAGGAATGGTAATATGTGACATTTTAAATAATTACTGGAGATCGCAGCACTTGCTTTATAATCTGGAACCATTACCAACCACTGTTCGTCGACAGGTGAGTCTAGGCTTTTGTATCGAGAAGACGTCTGCACCTGTTTTCTGTGATTTTCTTCCAATTTTGCAAAGTAAGTTGTTTTTATTTGCTGTACCCTCCTAATTAATTCTTTAGTAAAAAACTATATATTCATTAAATTCACAAAAGACTAAGCTTTCGAAAAATATCAATATATAGTTAAAAAAATTTTTTTGAAGGTGTTTTTTTATCTATCCCCTGTCATTGAAATATTAGTTACAGAGGCTCAAATTGGGTGGTCACAGTGAATCAGCTGTTCTACTGTTGCCTAGTATTCAAGCCACAACAGTGTTTTCCAAGCACGTTTCCATCCCACACAACCAACTTACTTCAGTCTCTAGACGTAGCAGTTTTCGGCACAATGAAATCTCTGTGGAAGAAGGAAGTAAATAAGTTACTGCAAAACTGTGGTTACAAACCTTCCAGGAAAGATTTTATGGACACGTTTTCCTCAATTCCGTTACAATAGCAAACATCTGCAGTGGTTTCAGGAAGACTGGAATATATTCCTATAATAAAGACGCAATTTCAGACGAGGACCTGAAAATTTCAGAACCTCTTGTTTCTTCTACGCTTGCTCATGACAATACTAACGAAGATAATGAGATAAAGAAAGTGAGCCCAAAGAAAATAGCACCGTCTACTTTAACATTAAGTCCTCTATTGCCGCTTTCAAAGCCAATTGAGAAATTGCAAAAACGCAAAAGTAATGCAGCAGTTGCACGCCTTTTTGAAAACAGTAGGTCTACTGATAATCAACATTCAACTTGAGGCGTCCAAGTTGTAAAAGCCGTCGTCAAAGATGCCGAAACCTAGAGATGACATTTGTTCTTTTTGTGGTGTGGCGTACAAAGGGGACACAAAAGGAGGGAACTGGATTCAGTGCCTACAATGTCTTTGCTGTTTCATTATAAGTGCCAAAATTTAAAAAAATATGAACCAAATTTTAAGTGTAAAATTTGTATTACTGAGAACGGCTCGGACTAAAGACAAAATAAATAAAAATCTAAAACTTTCATCATCACTTTTAATTTGACTATGGATTAATGTATAATTTTTAGTAATTTTTATAATCAAATTAATTATATTATTAAATAGTCTGTAATCTATTTCGTTTTAGTTTTAATAATTTCCATTAATTATGTAACTTTAATGTTAGCTTTGTAATTACATTTGTGTAATCATTTTAAGAATTGTTAAAAAATTAAAAAAAAATGATTTTATTAGAAGAATATAACTTTTTATTATTTGTATTATTTATAATACGTTTTAAACAATATTATGTTACAAAATATATGTATTATTAAATATAGAAATTATAGTGCGAAATAAGGAACACCTATTGCGAAATAAGGAACACCTATTGCGAAATAATGAACACGCTGGGAAATTAGGAATAGTGTAGTAGCTTTAGTTTAAAATTTTTTTATAATTACCTCCATGGTGTTCTGTATTTTTGTTATAATATATGTTTTGCTTTTGTAGCAGTAAATATTTTGTTAAGAAAACCTGTTTTTATTAACACACACACACACACACACACACACACACAGTTTTAGTCATATATGTGAAATTACTGCGAAACTAGGCACGTTTGCCCTACGTCATTAATTGTTCCCAGGATCCCAGGATTAATTGTCTTTCAAAGGTATCGAGAGTATTTGCTGCTTTGGAATTCAGGATACACGTTTCGCAACCATAGGTTAGGATGGGTCTTATTATTGGTTGTATATCCTTAGTTTCGTGTTTCTGTGGATGTCTTTGGATCTGAAGATACTTGATGTGGCGAAATACGCTTTATTGGCTTGGACTATCCGGTTTCGGATTTCGGCTTTTTCTGTGCCCTTTTTTTTCTAATATGGTTCCCAAGTATTTAAAGTTGTCCACCTTTTCGATACTGTCGATTGTTCCGTAGTTTCTTTGTCTTCTAGTCTGCACTAATATTTCTGTTTTATCTATGTTGATTTTGAGGCCTATATTGCTAGCATTTTCTTTGAGTTCAGAGTACGTTTCCTCTGCTGCGTTTTTTGTCCGACACATTATGTTGATGTCGTCCGCGTAGGCTGCTAATTGGACCGATTTGTTTGTCAGTACGTTATTTCTTCCTACTGACAGTTTTCTGATCACATATTCTACAGCTAGATTAAACAAGGTCGGGGCCGGCCCATCTCCTTGTTTTAACCCTCGATTGATTACAACCCTCGATTCTCCAAAGTACCTACGGGGAAGTATGAAAACAAGCAATAAAAGGAGTTCGTGCTTCTGGATAATCAATGGATATAACCTAGAGAAATAAATACGTCAGACTTGACGATAAAGCAAAGATATACAATATGATGGCGCAAACCAGTGCTGAGTTACGGAGGTGACACGCTAGTTGACACTGGGAGAACAAACGGCTATAAAAATGAGTACAGGACAAGGAGACGAGATAGTGACGACGGTGTAGCACGTCTTGTCGAGACGTCAGTGCTGGCTGAACTCGTGGGTGCAGTTTCCAGGAGGACACACACGCAACCTGAATAGAGCAGTCGAAATCATTAGTTGACAATGAACTCGATAAAAATTTTACAAGGTAATGGCCATGCAAATGTTGTAATGGTTCGGAAACTTTGCGTCCGGTGAACGACCGTCTGAGTAGAATACAGGCATCGGAGATGAGATTCTTGCGATCTGTTAAGGGATGCACACAAAGGGATAGACTCTACAACGAAGACATTTGCAAAGAGATGAACATGTTTAATATCGAACATGTTGTTGCAGAAAACTAAGAGAGACGGGTTGCTCATTTGAATAGGATGCCGGATGGCAGGTTGCCTAAGACGGTTTGGCAATACAACTCAAGTGGCAACGAAGTATAGGAAGACCTAGGAACTGGATGCATGTCCTTTGGGGGCGGAACAGGCGACTCGCCTATTCCCTGAGAAGAAGAAGAAGAAGAAGAAGAAGGAGAAGAAGAAGAAGAAGAAGAAGAAGAAGAAGAAGAAGAAGAAGAAGAAGAAGACGGAGAAGGAGAATGGAAGGGGAAGGAGAAGGAGAAGGAGAAGGAGAAGGAGAAGGAGAAGAAGGAGAAGGAGAAGGAGAAGGAGAAGGAGGAGAAGGAGGAGAAGAAGAAGAAGAAGAAGAAGAAGAAGAAGAAGAAGAAGAAGAAGAAGAAGAAGAAGAAGAAGTTTATAAAGATATTCATATTCTTAAATAGTCCATAGTTAACGTCACACAACAACCATGTACCAAGAGCGGTTTAATTATTATATTTTATTGTTGTATTGGAGTGTTAGTGGTCTCAAATATTTCTACTAGTAATTTTGTACAAACCACTATGTTGTATTTGGTATTGACGAGCGCTTTCGGCAGTCAAGCCATCTTCAAGTCATTTACCAACTAAATGACCTGGTAAATGGTAATTGATCAGGGTTGGTAAATGACCTGAAGATGGCTTGACTGCCGAAAGCGCTCGCCTATACCAAAGACAACATAGTGGTTTGTACAAAATTACTAGTAGAAATTAATTATTATAATTGCAAAAATACGAGTAGTTATTACTACTTTATCACACGTGAAACATAATTAGTCCGGATACAACGTAATACCAGGTAATGAATAAATTATTTCCTGTTTATTATATGTATTCACTTGATAATGTGGTTAACTACTGGCGTCATGTTTAAAGTAGATGGAATTCCGTACGATACCCACGTGAATAATCATTTTATGAACTGTCGTGTAGTTGAACACGTGAAGCCATTTCTCAGTTTCAACTCAACAGTTTTGCGGTTGTATGCCTATCTGTCTATATTACTGATATAGACATGCCTATCTGGCGTCATGTGTCACGATATTTTCGAATACATCAAGCGATTTTTGTAAACAATTGACATGCGTGTTCATACTTTTACCACACAGAACCCTAATCGTTTTTGGAGTAGTTGATCGCTCCAAAATAAGAGGCTTGAGGTGGCAAATTGTGAAAAATCAAATTGCAAAAGCCCGCACGGAGAATCAAATTAAAGCCAATTTTATCCGCTATGTAATAAAAAATTCATTTTTAATAGTTTCAAATGTTTTGGATGTCAAGGTCCAAAAAGTGGATGAAAAGTCTGATTAAGTTATCAAACATTCATCATGTGGGTTACCGTATTACAGATAATTTTAACTTGAATCTGAAAGTAGTGTTAAGGTTCGGGCATTTTAGAATTTTGAAAAATTTGCGAACACCGCATGGGGGAATCAAATTAAACGGAATTTTATTCACTATGTAAATAAAATGTTCAGTTTTGATAGGCTTCAATTGTAATTACTCAAGTACACCCCAAGCACAAAATTTGTTGCTTGCTGCTAAAGGGTGATTACTTACTGAGCAAAATTATAACAAACATAGAAAAACAAAACGAGTTATAAGTTACTGCAAATAGTATAATCAAGGCGAAATACAAAATAAGAGGAACATAAAGTAACGCGTTGCTAATGGTCTCGAGTGAAAAACATAACTAATTAAGCTAAAGTACAGCGCAAAGTCCAAAGTGCACTACTGTTTCACTCTGTTTGCATCGGTAAACTATGTTAGTTACACTAAAAACAAAGAAACAAGCTGTGAATCAGCTCTTTGCAGTTGTTTTACTTTTGTATCAACAAATTAAGTATTAATAATGCGTCTGCCCCCTATGCATACGTATTACGTTGCCAACTGCTTGCACGGCCACGACCCACGACATCGGCTGGCCGCATGCAGCCAATTTCGTATGGAAGGTGCGTGCACCAGCGCGCACGAAACCGGTGCGCCCAGCTAGCCACAACGGCCACAGTTTTATTTTGTCTGGTACGATCAAGCGACAACTTGAGGCCACACGTTATATGTACTTCTACTAGACAGTTCGCGCACGGAATGCGGCCAGTATGCGACTCGCTTTCAACTGAGCGGGAAGTGGTACCGAAATATCATTTTTCTCATCAATCAAACTTACCTTAATGTTACTAGAAGTTTTTCTTCATTTGCTACGGACAAACTCATTGGTGTATCTATGCCCCTTATACCGTCTCCAACTCTGCCTAATAATTCATCAAAAATTTTAACTTGTTTTCGAGATAAAAGAATTTGTCTTCATCTTGATGATGTTTACAAAAAAAAAAGTACAAAACATGCCTCTTACAGAACAAGTTTTTAAAATAGGATGTACCCAGAATTTCCTTTTCTTCCGTTTCACTGATCGATTATACAAATACACAATAAGAGCTATCTCATCGACATGCATCTTGTGACTGACGTGCGGCCAGTTCCCGGCTGTCTGCACCGACCAGCCGCACTTTTGGTCGTAACCGTGGCCGCAGAAGTGCGCCATAACCCCTATGTAGGTAGCGTCTTGGCTCCCTTTGTCGCCACGAGGTAAATGTAATCTGACTTCTGCCATCACAAGGCGATCTAAATCAGCCTCTTCTATTCCTGCCTAGTAAA